>HE668246.1:0-150488 GCA_000313835.2 Heliconius melpomene melpomene
TATTCCTCGTGGCTACACCTACTACCCTATTCGGGGGTTACCCNCTCCATTTTTAAATATTCTTCTAATATAATCCATTACATAAATCAATTAATATCGAAATGCAATAATTGCGAAATTATAATTAAAACTAATACAAAGCAGCGCGCCGTCATATATATATATATATATATATATATATATTTGTCAGTGTATATTTTCAAGCCAGTGTTGCTTAATAGCATTTATGCTAACAGAAACATTTGCATACAAAAGAACAATATTTATTTTGCGTTTCATGAATACGTTCACATAGTTACTTAGGATAGGTTTCCAGCAAAATGAAAAAACTGAGTGTTTCTTTGTAAGAATTTTTAAAAGCTTTATGACGTATCTATATGTACTCTTGGTGTAAACAAATATTTGGTAAATCTCTAGAATCTTACAATAGTCTCTAAAATAAGCTTTTAGCCAAACGTCACTTCTATTTCTATTTTTATTCTTTGGCAAAAGTAATAACAATTTGTGGGAAGAAGAGAGAACTAATCATCATTACAATAAGCCTGAACACCTGAAACTAGGGCGTTCGTTCGTGTTCATATAAAACGCAAATATTTTAACTTTACTTTGTCTTCTACTATCCTGGGAAATATATGGTTTACAAAGAACAACTATATTACGCATTTACGATTTTTAATTTGTTATTCTTTTGAATACATTTTTTAAGTTATATATTGTAATAAATAATATATGCCTCTAAAAACAACGTCTATAAAATAAATCACATGTATTGAAGTATCTATAAAACTGTTAAGCATTCAAACGCCCAAACAATTAAATAACTAATGACTTAAATCGTAATCTTGTTAAGATTTTAATTGCATTTTTTATTTCATCTGTACTCTGTAACCCGCACGTAGCAGGGTAGGCAGAGTAAGCCTAGTGTTAAACATTCCGCTTCCCACTTTCCACCTAATTCTGAAGGTATCCTAAACAAAACCAACAAATTAAAATATTAAAATAGCCTTTTTCATCCTTTAACTTTAATGGATCATATTGATTCTTTTATTCCAATAAGTCGAATTCAGTGAACGGTAAATTTAACAAGGAAAGGTTAATAAAGTCTTTGCCTTAGGGAGAGATATTAGATTATATATTATTAGAAATTAGATTAAAAGTTATACCTTCTTATATTTTTAAGGTCCCGTACGTCAATATGTATAAACGGAACCCTTATAGTATATTTTTTTTATCAATCTGTCCATCTGTCAAGACTACTTATCTCGAGGTTCCGTGAAGGTATCAAACTGAAATTAATATTAAATATTCAGGTCTATAATCCCTTGAAGTATTGAAAAAATGAAGCTTCTAAGCCTCAAGCTTCTAACCTCAAGGAAGCCTCGGTGGGAAAGACCGACTCGCACTTAACCAGTTTTTTTATCAATACAGAACCCCTTAGGAAGAATGCACGTATCAAACGGACAAACTTAATTTTCAGTTTAATTTATTTACTTTACAGTTACTCTTATAAATTAAGCAGAAGTTTACCAATTTGAAATTAACGACCGACAAAAACACTACCCTACTATTAAAACTACCTACATCCATCCACAACCGTCTTCCTCAATATTTTATGAATAATGTAATTAGTAATTATTTTACCTAAGTTACATTTTAGAAATACAGTTCCCGTGGGATAGAGTGGGATGCCTTTAAGGCTTCTCAGAAACGAAGGTCGCTGGTCTATTTTTCATTAATAAACATATTATACTTTTAGCATAATTGTTTAACTTAAAATGACAGTTTCCTGACTTCACGTAAAAATATCCTGTTAAAAGGTTCCCCTATTTTTAATTAATAAAATAATTTTAATAACTTTACTTAGAGTCTAGACAGGATTTTTAAAAAATCTGATATGCTTTTAGTAATAAGTCATTAACCAGTACTAAATGAAAACTAGTAGTTTGAGTGAGAAAGGATCTTGGCAAGGGTCATCCAACTCTGAGCCAGGCTGAATTTATAGTGGTGTTATCAGACCGCACCAAATATATATTGACTTTAATAGTGTAATCTTATGTCGTTAATAAAGTTTAAATATTAAGATACATAGTTTTAGAAATAAAATAAAATAAATAAATCAGCTTCATGTGTAGGCAGAGAAAACGTAGTGTTAAGACACTCTGTTCCCCACTTACCGCCGAATTATAAAAGCATTGCGTGCTGAGTAGCGGAACTCAACGTCGCACTTTACTTCAGCACCAGAACGTAGAAATAAAAATATACCTAAATTTAAATAATTATTTATTTCCTCGAGCGGGGATCGAACCCACAACCATTCGCGTTAACAGTCACACACCAAAGATAAATAAATACATACATTTTAGTACATATTGTGAAAAAAAAAATGTGAAACACATAAATCTCAACAGGCAATCACGTCGCGGCGACACGAAATGACAGTACATTATCTACCCGGGCTTCCTATCAATTACGTTAAAGATAAATCAAGTAGAATGACGCGTTCGAATGTAACCGTAGAACTCAATTTGGGAGGATATTTTTAATATTCCCTGAGGAATGAGTAACAACAGGGTAGGCAGAGGGAACCTGGGAACCTAATATTCAAATTCAAATTCAAAATATTCTTTATTCAAATAGGTAATTATTATAAGCACTTTTGAATCGTCGAATGAACATATGAACAAAAAGCTACCACCGGTTAGCAAGGCAGTTCTGCTGAGAAGAGCCGGCAAGAAACTCAACAGTTGCTCTTTTCAAAATCAATGGTATATTTTACTATTACATTAGCTGGCAGCTATCCTGCATTACATTCAATAGACATTAATTCCATACATGCTTATCCTCTAAATATTCTTGAACAGTGTAATACGTTTTACTTGTTAGAATTTTTTTTTTACAGATATTTTTCATTTTTATAGTGGCAAACTAAGAATATACTGCGGAATTTTACTATATACACGTATACTCAGACCCATAAAGGATTTATTAACTTTTAGGAGGCGAAATGTTAACTAGGTTATACAGCGTGACGTTAAAAATAAATATTAAAGCATTGTAATTAAATATATGGTAAAAAATGGTATACATATACGGAACAAAACAAACTTATATGCGTATAAAGTAAATACAAACAACCGTTTTAGAGTTGGGTGCCTTTAATAAACTACTGTGGATTTATTGTAAAAGTGCCGCCCCCGCGCCTGCCCTCGTAATTCGATTTTGATATATCACTGGTTGTTACCAGCCCTAGAGGGAATCTCATCTCTTTCAGTAGAAACTTCTAGCATAATTGATATAATGTTATTTAAAATTAATTTTAATTCTTTTTCAGTTCTTAGGCCATGGTAGTGACAAACGTGCGACTATAGGCGTGAAAGTTTGTGGGTTCGATTCACACTCTAGGTAATGCAATATTTTTTTTAATTAGTTCGACTTATAACTATGTAACTTTGTTACTATGTACGTAATAAAATGTAAGGAACTGAATTTGACAAACTTGTTATAATTGTGTTATCATGAAACTTGGTAACGTATTTTTGGTATCATTGAGTTGGTCTGAGGATGGAGCCAGGGTCCCAATAGTGGAACTCTTCATAGGTTGCTAGAAAACCACTCTAATATATTATAATATGTAATTCATAGCTCCAAGCATATTCTGCACTTGTAGCGTGTACTTTTAAGAGCATGATAAAAGAATATTCTTAGAACGATTTATTTAATTTTATTATTAAACTAGCGGCCCGCTCGCGGTTTCACCCGCGTGAATTATCTTATTATTAATTTCTGTCTTCATGACTACGTCCTAGTGACGTTATGCAAAATTTGAGACTCCTAGTATTAGTAGTAACGAAGTTTCATACAAACTTTCGACCCCAAAAACAACCCCTTAAAAGTCGAATATTGCAAATTCCCGTCTTAGCGAGCACCTACGTCCTATAAGTAACTCCTATGCAAAATTTGAGATTCCTAGCACATGTAGTTTCTGAGATTTCGTGACGAGTGAGTGACCTTTCGATTTTATATATATAGATATATAGAAATTTACTCGAACTTACGACCCGTTGGAGCCAAAACAATATAAAACAATACTATCATTAATCGTAGTATACTGTTATCTCTGTATGTAATGTATTACCAAGTGAATGTTATCGCCAAATTGCATTCGACGCATAAACTACACGATAAAGATCGTTAACAGCATCCGCATTGTCTTGCATATTGCATGCTAATAATTTTCTGCTCAATTTTTTTATACGTATATAATATACCTATTTTATATATGTATAAATAAAAATTGAGATAATATTTTTCTCTGATTTAAAAATTATTTAATTAGTCATTAAATTATTAAATTTATTAAAATAATAAAGATAAGCAATAATATATTAATAAAAAAGTGGTCAAATGCGATGCGATCGTCCACCAAGGGTTTGGTAGTAGTAACTATCTATTAAAGATATATTTAGCCAAATAACACTATTTATTAGTCAGTAAAATCATCACACTACATATCTAGCACACATTACAATCTTTCAAATTATTTAAATAAAAATAAACTGTTTTTACTAACATATAGGTCAATTTCAAAGATTTATCTATAGACACCCTGCAGATATAGATATGAGGAAAAAATATTTTTTATTTTAGTAATAATAATCATTCCCTCGAGTGGGGATTGCACCTACGGCCAAAAATTAATGTAATCAATATTAAAATTATTACTATAAAATAAGAACTGAATAACTGTCGGTCCCATTACTCACGGTGAACTTTCTTTAAACAATAGAGTCGCGGTTTCATAATGTTAGGAACAACTGCAGGCACACGTGCGATCTAAGCTGCTTTCCAACTCTAACTTTTTACATTTACACTATAGAACAAAAAGCAGCTAGTATCGTTACTAATATCCATACCTATATTATAAATTCGAAAGTAACTCTGTCTGTCTGTCTGTCTGTCTGTCTTTTCCGCAATCAGGGCCAAACCGCTAATTTAATTGTGATAAAATACTCATATAGAGATACTTGAGGGTCCCGGGATGAACATAGGATACTTTTTTTTTCTCATATTTGTAATATTTTCGTTATATACCAATATATTAAAATAATTAATTTGACAAGGAATTTATTCCGCCATGTTAATAACAATCGTCGCTACGCGTTGCTAAGCAACGGCTTGCAAAGTTTGCTGTTTTAAGAAAACGTCACCCACAGTGAGTTTGCTTAATGCATACATGGTGCGCGCCGATATAGATTTATACAAATCTCTTTATACAAATCATTAACAAAAATTAGATGATTTCTATGATTTGATATTCATCCTTATGAAAATAAATATAATAGTCACTTTTTAGCATTTCATCTAGATGGAAATTATAGTTTACTGTATAACATTCTATAAATAATTAAGATGTGACTGATTCCAAATGACCTAGCCTTCGGGCGGCATAATATGAGTATGACCGACGCGAACGGGCGGATGACTTTGATGATTTTGTAAATTTTTATTAGATTTTCGAATTACTATTATTTTTTATGTAATTATTTGCTGCTTATAATTAACTTATCTCAGTTTAGTTATCTATACCTATGTTATACACTTAAAATATCGTAATTTTAATCATTTGAGATTTTATTTAATATTGTTCGCAAAAATTAATAATTATTTAATATAGAAAAATGTTTAGTACGCGCGCACAGCAAACTTTAGGTTTTTTTTTCTAATATTAAGAATTTCCTTTAGTTACTTTTACTTCTTTGGTTTGTTCATTTCGGTTACTCAGATATTTTTTCTAATAATAAATCTCGACTTATTATTATTTTTTAACTTATTTTAATGATTTAGGCTTATATTTTCGCGGGCGTAGCCGCGTCCGGGCCCACTAGTCTTAATATAAATATGATTATTTGAAATGTTTAATTACAAATATATATATTTTAAAGATTGATTTAAATAAATTACTTTTTAATTCCCTACACAAATGACTACAAGTTTGACAACATTGACAGTTATTTTGATGTTATTTTTTAAATAAAAAAAAAAACCGGACCAGCTAATAAAGTGGTTTTACCAATATAAACAAAACCCCCATATTACTTTTTACTTAAGCTTCCTTTTATTCTCATACAATAAAAAGCAATAGCATAAATGTGAACTAAATGGCGTTTATCCATACGAAGACCGTTTACAGGCGAACGAACTAAAACAATGCTCATTTCTAAGGACATCTACCTTCGCGACATGATAATATTGTTTTGTTTTAGCAAAGAATATAAAATTCCTCTAATTCAGACGTGTATTGTATATTATATACGGATTGTTAAAATATATTCAAATATACGAAATATTTAATATTTTAAGATTCTGAACCGTTACTTTCTACTAAATGTAGAGAGAGACTCTCGAGAAAATGTAGTAGTTAAATTACCGGCAATAGAATATGTAATTTTTTAAAGTATAATAAGATTTTTAGACATATTATTATTATAAAAAAAAACATATAAAATACAAAACCTTTTTGGTTAGAACTCGTGACTAGTCCTGTGCCATTCACCCTCTGAAACGAAGACGTTATATTTCTGTCCTGGTCGTTAAAATATGACGTTACATTTTCGGGTCACGGCTGTAAAATGTTTCTTTCGGCACAAGCCAAAACAAAACAGAATTACCTTCACAAGAATATAACCGTTATTTAGATCACTATAAGGTTATTTTTATAATGTACGAATAAATATTTCTAATTTTTAATGTTTTATCGTAGGTACAACAGTAATTCTCTATGTCGTTTTTTATTGCGAAGTTTTTATTATTTCTGCTTTTAACTGTGACTCGTATTTTATCGTCAGCAGCACGACAGTTCGCTCCTCGTAGCCAATGCGTTAACTTTATACAGATTTCTTTCAAGTGAATCGTCTTCTTCTTGAGATGTTCAACGAGCTGTTTTCGGGAACATGCATTTTTGATATTGAAACTAATAATTTAAACAGAAAAACAGGTTTACAAAATCATTGTTTTTGGTTCTTCACTGAAATACCAAACTACATTCTAAACGATTAAGCCATTTCTGAGATTAACATGCACAAACCTACTGACCCACAGATAAAAAACAATCACTGTTTTGGGCTCTATTACATTGATAAATACTTGCTATAATAGATTTTCTAATTACTTTCCATGTACGGACTTACCCAAAGATTAGCCTGAACAAGCACTTCACGATTTATACATACATACATACATGCATACATACATACATACATACATACATACACACACACACACACTCACACACACACACAAATACACACATATAAGCACATATAAACATTACACACATTCTAAATTTACCTAAATATTCTAATTCTTTATTATTATTATTTAATTATTATTTTTTTATGGTCATGGTTTTTAATTTTTTATTTTTATTTTTCTTATATGTATAATTATGCAATTAAATTTGATCTATCTTTTGAAATGACGCTTATGAGGCGGGCGTTAATAACTGCGACACAGTGTCATACTACTGTAGTTATTACCGTCATAAACTGTTTTTGTTATGAACTACAATTTTTTGAAATAAATAAATATTTTTTTTGAAATATTTATTGTACGGGGTAATGTACGATCTATAGAATAGAAATAATAATTTATATCTAGAAGATAATTTAATGCGGTAAATCAAAACCAAAAAAAGGTTAGGCCTTTTTGACAACAATGTCATCAACAGTTAATTAAAAAGTTAGGTGCATATATTGAAGGCTTTTATAAACAAAGGTTAGGCTTTCCAAACTTTTACGTGGCGTTTGACGTCTAACCCTAACGTACTGCAAACAGCAACACGACACCGGTCCCGCCTTTGACGTGTTAGCACTTTATCACTGTTGAATAAACCTGGCTATGACAGATTGGAAACAGCCTAAAATGTAAATTTATAAGAGTTGAATTATTATATTCTATTATGATGTTAGAATTTATTTTTTTATACGTATTAATTTATATTTTTGGTTCTCTTTTTCTTATTATATTGATAGTAATATAATAGTTCTAAACTTTTACGTACCGAGTTCAGAGAAAATGCTGGTCTAGTAAAAAAATATTTACTTTTTTATGTTATTTACTTTTTTATGCAATAAAATATAATATATATGAAATAAGTCACGCGTTATTATGAGTTCCACACGTGTCATTTGTTAGATAAAAATGTTAATAAAAATTTCATTTCATTCAATGTAATTTTTAGGTTTTAATTTACATTATTTTTTTACCTGCAGCTTCGCCCATGTAGTCAAATGAAAATAACTAATGGAAATAACTTAGAGATAAAAGACTAACAGATGCTAAGTGGCCGCTATAAGGCACTTCCGTTCTGCACTTTCAGAATTCTTGAGGAGGAATTCCAGGGTAAACCATTCCCCAGGGTAAAAATCAAACCCACAACCGCCTTTACAGTCACACCCTCTTGCCACGACGGCCTTGCTAGATAACTTAAAAGTTATATAAAAATGAATTATAACATTTCATTTTGTCATTTTATTACCTAAAAAATCCTAAAACTGCGAAATTTTATAGATTTGTTCTATTTAATCAAATTATCTTTAATACACCGTCAACTCAATAAAATTTAAATTAAGTTTTCTTAATATAAAATAAGTAGTATTTTTAGAAAAGTACTCTCAAGTCACTTTTTCGGCCTTTTAGAGCTTTAACGTTTATTGCAGTTTGGTTTAATAACTTTAGTTTTACAGGTCATTATTGAGGTTAACTTATATAATCCTTTTTCTCATTAATTTCTACGATCTTTTTCAAAAAAACTGAGATAATACATGGTGTTTGGAATAAGTTTTATTTGACATATAATTAAGAAATATTTAATTTACTTTAGTTAATTTATTTAAAATTTAAATATTTTTAAACCCTATTTAAAATTTAAATATATTTTTTTATTATGTGTTAACCGATTCCATGCGATAAATGAGCGGAAAGTTTTTATATAAAAAATAGGAACTTTCCGCCATTTTTTATACAAAAAAAATCAACAATGAAAACACAAAATTATAATACAACAGATAACCGGAACAATGTCATTAAATAATATAATTATACGAATATTTCCACGTTTAACTTAAAATGTGATACGCAATTCAATTATCTTTCAGCATTCATTTGCATTTAGACGCTTGGTCCCATTTTTTAAAATATTTTTAATTTACGCTAGCTAGTACGACTATTAAATTATGAAAATTTTCTCATCAAAAATTTATAAATACATTGTTATTTCCAAACAAGAGTAACAACTCAAAGAAAGTGATAATATTAATAATTTTTTTAACTGTATAAAGTTTCGTAGAGCACAAGCTACCTCTGCATTTTAACATTCTGCATAATTTTTTTTTTGTATATTACATTAGAAATTATACATCTGTATAACTATATATATCTACCATCTACTTCAAATGTAATATGCATGTACATATTAACGTATATCATTGAAAATTTATTTTTTTATTGAAAATATAAAATACACAAGTCTTTTTTTAATATAATTATTTAAGCCGACGATAATAAAGTTTCTTTTAACTGAGAGAACACCGCTCGTAGTGACAAGTGAAGATATGACGGGACAAAACGTCGTGAACAAAAGGCCCGTCCACTCTACTTCACTCTAAAATGACAGGAGACAAGATCGGCGTCGAAAGCTGTTAAAAGACTTTAATGAACATAATATAATAGTATAAATATGTAAATATAAATAATAATTATATGTAAGACATTTATTTTTTACATCTTGTGGCTTATGTTTAACTTAATTCTCACTCTAGAGAATAATTTTATTTTAAAAATATTTGTTTGTAATAGACAGTTATATAATGGAGAATTGTAATCAGCTGGAGAAGTTAAAAGACAAAATAAAAGACTAAATGTCTGATATAAAAATATTTTTTTTATTTGATAATTATTTTTATATCAAGAACTATAGGATTGTAGACTTAAATTAATGTTACACAATATTCTCATTAATCTACAAACACGAAACAATACATACAAACGACCAATACTTGCTTCTTTATCATCATCATCTAGGTGTAAGGAGAATGTTCGCCTAAAACGGAAGCCCATACAAAGCGAGGCTCATTGTTTGCGATGGAGAGTGCTCGTGTCGTTGCCTGATCGGGCTAGTGACAAATATACGGACATACGGTTCAAAAGAATATAAAATATTGTTATTTATTTCATTTTATTTCAGGAAGAATTTGTTGCCAATTGACTTCATTCTCTGCTTTTGTTGTTGTTGATGTAATTCAACGCTGCGCTCAATGGGGAAATGAAAATAATTAATACGGGGAACGGTTACTCTTTCAGAAGTAACACCACAAAAAAATATGTTTTTACCAGTAAACGACCAATCGCGCTTGTGAAAACCACAAAAAAAAGTGTAAATTTCTAAAATATGTTTGTTGTACATACAAAACATCAGTAAGTATCAGTAAATCAACACTTTCTGAAATATGTGGTGGAATCCAGTTCAAAATTGAGTGCATTTTGTTAATAAACGTATCATAATATAGTTTATCTAAGAATATTATACAGGCTTTTTAAATCCACAATAATTGAGCATTTAAAAAAAATATTGATAAATTTAGAACTGACAACACCACACAAAATGTCTAATTGTAAAATTTTGATTTTTAACTTCATAGATTTTCAATATTAACACAAGTACGTAGTAGTAATAGTTTTTCTTAAAACAAAAGGCTTTTCTTTGTATTTAATATCTTCAAATTGTGATATGACTAAAAAAATCTATGAAACAAAGAAAAATTGATAATACCACAGATAATTTTTCACAGTAAATGATCCAAATGCGACCCGATCCATTTTGATACACGCTCCATTGAAGGGTGCGCGAGACTGGAAAAGTGCTTTGAGATAACATCTGATCTTTAAATATATGAACTACGATATGTTTTGTCTAAAAATATACCTATATATTTTTCTATCATATAAAAATAACTTGCGTTGTCGCGGTAGACTTTCTTAAAGTATACGATCGTTTTACGATCGTTGTTCCGACGTTTTTTTTTCAGATTAGAGCGTAAATTTACTTTAAAACTACTTTAACAACTGAACATCGTTATATTGTATAATTTAAATGTCAAATTTATAGTATTAATATAGATCAGTCACTCGCCTAAACGCACGCATTTAAAATATTAATTTTATTGAAACGCCATGGAAACCAAATTTGACCTAATTAAAACGTAAAAGACATGTAATATATTTAATTGAATATGGAATAATACTGTATTGTTCAAAATAATTTGAAAAATATCTTTTAGTTTTTTTATAAATTTTCTCCACTCCCGTTTTTTCAGCACTGAAAAACCAAACTTCTAAGTCAAAGCATACAAAATATACAAACATTTATGCATCGTTTTTACTGTAATATACAGTTAAAATAAAAATATATATAGAAAAATGAATATTTATAGGTATTTCTTAGAGAAACCATTACAAATTTATATTTGAAGAGCACTTCATAAAAAATGAGTGCATACGACGACAAACTTAAATAATTCATAAAACTAATGATCTACATATAAACAGATTTCAAGAAACGTGACTCTTAATGCTTTTACTTTAAAATTTTATACGTAAATTCGACTATTTTAATACGAATTTTAATTGAATTTCCTTTGATAGTCATACAGAGGAAAGCTTTACAAATACTATACAATCTTTTTAGATTTCGTATAAATCCTCGTACGAATTAAACTTTTGCATGAAACACACTGAATATGCATAATGTAACTTGGCGTTCGTAATTACTCTAACATTATATTATGAGAATGCAGTTTTTTTAATATTATAATAATTTTTTTAGTAGTATTATAATTACAATAATAAATTAGCTTTAGTAGCTTAAAGCTTCAACAACTATATTATGATATAATTTTATATTGTTTTTAATTTTTACGCTTGATAGTCGCTTATCGTTCGGTATAAAGCGACTCGATAGAGAGAAATCTCAGTGCCGAAACACTTCGTTTTCCATTTTCTAAATTAAAAAAATGCGTATTAATTCTGGAACTCAAAAGTAAGAGTTACAAATTTATATATGTACATATAATGTTAATTTAATCATTTTATTAATTAGTAATTGCGGTCACGTAAAATTTATAAAAATATTTTATATCAAAATATCGTAGCATAGTAGCAAAAATTGTAGTTTTACTTTCTCCGGTCTGGTGTAAAGTGATCGAAAAGTAAAAAGTAAAGTGCTAATACTAGATTCTCTCTGTCAATCCCGATAAAAGCGGGAGCTGCGTGAATCTAACAAAAATAAAAAAAAACCCAACTAAGCCTAAAAATTCGACGTAGGGTCAATTAGTGAAGTTTCATTTCGTTCTATTGACCGCAGCTTCCAACGTTCGAAAAAGAGGCAAACAAGTAGAACAGACTTTTATTGCGTTTGTAATTTTTTTCTTTTTTTTTTGTCGAAATACTTTTACAAAATGCGTTAGAACAAAAAGTATATATATATTATTTTTTATAAAACAATCAATATGGCAGCTCTGTTAATTAAGCAACTTCACGCAATTTTCTGAATAGCAGAGGAAATCTTGTGGTTAGAATACCAGAGCGGTATAATGAATATATTTTGGGCGAGTATAAATTCCATGAGTGGAATCGAATCCACGTCCCACGACCATCATGTTTACTCTCAGAAGATAACCTTCTCCGCTATAATGGCATGTTATATCGCAAAATAAAAAAAATCTATGTTGCTAAACATAATTATGATTTCCATTACTATTTCATACATTACATTAAATTATATCTAAATACAGATTTCAAGCTGTTATTTAAGCAATGAAACACTAGACATGGCACAAAATCGTAGCACATCGCCTATTAAATTTCACAGAGGAAACTAAGTATTTCCTTTGACATTAAAGCCGTTAAGCTCTTAGGCAGAGTTGATCATTACAAATTAATTGGCATTCTCTTTATTAATTAGCTGCATCCCTTCGGCTTCCTACAGTAATGACACAGCATCCTAATGATAGCTTTATTTAATTACCAGATACTTTATTTTAGAGCGCCCCTAAAAAGACCTCCGCCGTTTCAATTAAAATGCAAAATGCAGAAAGAAAAAACACTAAACACTTCTATGGCGTAAATTTAAATTATTTTTTAATATAGAAAAACGAAATTAAACATTAATAAATATTAAAGGTAATGGAAATGTGTTACATTATGAGATTGTAGCCAGGCAATTCAATTAGCGATTGTTATTGACGTTACGTGATGATTGCATACTAACATTATGTAGACCAGTCGTGGCGCGGGGGCACAGAGAGTGATTGTAACGTGATAGTTGTGGGTTCGAACCCCACTCCAGGAAATGAAATATTTATTTACATTTCTTCGCTCTGGTATCGAGGCAAAAAGCGACGTTGAGTTCCGCCACTCAACGCACAATGCCGCAATGTTAAGCAGAATTTCTTAACACTAGGTTCCCAACATCTCTCTGCCCACCCAGATATAGCCCTCCCTATATTGACAGACAGCGAAAACACAAGTCGGTTATAAATATAATAAGTCCACCCAAAAGCCTACCATGTCCAGTCGAGTAAGCATATTTAGCTCATGATCCCGATAGCAGTTCTGCCGGTTCATAAATTTTATACGATGAAAAATGAACGCGCTGTCCACTTATCGCTGTTGGCGAACTCCAACTAAAGTTTTATCCTATAATATGAGTAGAGGTCACGTGAAGAAAGCGACGAAATATTTATTTTTTATTAGAAACCTTAAAAATAGTTACAATTCTGAAATTAGAAAAAAATTGTAATAGAATTTCCTAATTCTTATTGCACAACTATTAATTCGAGGCCAGTCGTAGCACCAACAGAATGTCTTATCGAAAACCGAAATGTACTGGTTGCGGGTTCGATCCCCACTCGAGGAAAGGAAATATTTATTTAAAATGTATATTTTCATTTCTTTGCTCTGGTGTTAAAGCGGAGCGCGACGTAGAGTTCCGCTATTCAACACGCAATGCCTCCAGAATGCGGCGGTGCGTGGGGAACGGAGTTACTTAACACTAGGTTCCCTCTGCATGTACTGCTAAATGCGGAAAACAGCAGTGGAGGCTACCAAAAAAATCCAAATACGCAGTAAATGAACAACTTCAATTAAGGTAATTTTACATGGTCGTATTCACTAACCCTTTCTTTTTCAATGCCAATCAATCTGCAAATCCTTTTAATTAAGGAACTGAAGCGATTCGGGTATCAGTTAGAGAAGATTAAAGATCACCCAATGACGTCTCTTACGACTGTATTAACACGTTCAAATAAAATATTATGTGAACTGAAAATGATTGTAACATGCTAACTTTTCCTTTGATTATATTTATATATAAAACAAATGAAAACTCTATCAAATCTAATATGAGCTTATTTGCAATTTTCATGAAAACAACAAATGGCTTGAGTAACAAACTTTAAAATCTATTTTCATATCATTAAGGAACGTCGTGTTATAGGATAAGTGCTCTTGAAAAATCAAATCTAAACGAATATGCAAAACAAATTTCTTTAAAAAAGCCTTCAAATGAAATTGAATCTTATCACAAAGAGATATGATCGTAAAATGTGATGCGACCAATTTCATTCTCACAATGGCATATTCGTAAACGCATGGTCTTGATTCGATCGAGAAAATCGAGTTTCCTTCTCAATTTCGACGATTTCGAAAATAAGGCCTCAGGGACGTGAACGAGATTGGATTCCTTATAATACCATTAGTATCATTTGTTATTGCATATAAATACTTATTATATGATCAAAAATATTACTATTTTTATTTCCTAAAAATATGTGAGTAAATAATATTTTGAAGAGAAGGCTTATTTTCATGTTGGGCTTTATATACATTTGTTATTCAATTATTTCTAAAACTAGTTAAAGTGTATTTATTTTAAGAATAAATTTTTATACAAACATTAGATATTAAAACGCCGAATATAAAAAGGCAGAAATGAAAATTCAAATCCGTTATCAAAATGGCGGACATAGATTGATGACCGCACATCAATGAACAACAATTTTACTGATTTGTCAGGCAGTATTCCTTTGATCGAATGATAGTTTTGTATAAAATAAAAAAAAAATACATTCATAAGTGAAGGCTTTTTAAGTCATAAATCAAACGATCATATCTAAATGAGTTATCTTCACTTATTTAATGAATGTATTGGATTTAAAAGTTTTAAATTAAAACTGTAACATTTTTATACAACAGATAATACAATAGGTTTAGTGTGAATATTTTTTATAGAAACGTTTGTGTTTGTATATGGATCTGTGTGTGAAGAGAGAAAAAGTTCTTCTAGAAAAACATATTGTATTTTATATATTAAAAAAATATTATAATGATGCTATGAGTAATTTTAAACTTTAACAAAATTAGTAATAAGCGTATTAATAACAGTATGTAATAAACCTTATTTCATTATATCCACTATATATATAGAAATAATATACTTACATTTTATTTTCCTGCAAGTGGCACAAAATATGTAGAATTGCATGTCTATAAAGTTAAAATATTTTTTTAATATTTTTCAAATAAAGTGCTATGCTAATAAAACTTTACATAATTCACACTTGATACGTAGGCCATAAAGCGGTCCTAAGGCCCAGTCTAGTGAGATACAAGGTGCTTAAATGGTATTTACGACCAAGCAATTAACCAGGATGGACGCGTTTGTGTGATTTTGCTAACATTCTGCACTTCTTTTTTATGTAGGTAAACTATAACAGTACTATTCCTCTATACGTACAATTATCGTAAAAATGGGTACAAAGATTTTGCTTCCCCGTATTAATATATAGAATTATAGATTAAGCTTTTTAGTTAATAAATATGAAATGTAAAATACCTTATGACGTTAAAAACAGTAAGATATAAAGTTAGTAGCTATAATCCATCTAATAATGATAAAAAAGTTAAATACTTTAATACTAACTCCGCATGTAGCAGGTGTAGTCGGAAGGAACCAGTGTTAAGTGATTCCATTTTCATTTCCAACAAACATCCCAACTTTAAAGATATTTAGTGTTAAGTTTTTGACCTTAACGTCGCGCTTTGTCTAATTGCTACAGCGAGAAAATGAAAATAATTAATTCCCCGAGTAGAAATCGAACCCACAATCGTTGCGTTTACTGTCAGTCTAGTCTAGTGTACGTCTGACAGTCCTAAAAATGATAACCAATAATATATAAGGAGGTACCTTTCCCTTCTATGTCCATTTATTGTGTTTTTTCATAATTGATTGATTGATTGTTTATTTTATGGCCTTTAGGCTGGAAGATATTAGTTATATGAAGTGTTGTAGAAATTTGCCACGTATTTCACACATACATACTCTGTAATTTTAATATGACATTAAAATTACGTTGTCTTGTCAACGTCATTTGCAAATGACAAACCAACGACGTTTATGCACCGAAACAATAATTTACATTCTTCTAAAATTTCTCCTAGTGCGTCCTTATTGTCCTTTTTTTACCGTACATTCTCCTTTGTGTGTTTTCCATTCAACCGTTCAACGTGATATTGGCGAAATGATTAGTGCTGAACTGGCATGCTCGAAGCGCCATAAATAAAGAACTGAACTGAACAACTAAAGTTAATGCAACTTATAGTAAAGTGATTGAAATACAATATAGTCGAAATGGTGGAACAAGGGAAATCGTTTCGAATAGATTGGTTTGATGGTACAGTTACTGAAAACACAAGACCTACCACGTCTAATTACTTGGATGAGGAAGGTACTAAATCAAAACAGATTTCAAAACTACCTAAATCCAAGCAAATAGAAAAGAAAGCTATTGGGTTCAATCGATTACTTGAACTTTCAAATTTGTCACAACCAATTCTGAACCTGGAACTTTCTAATAGGCCAGGTTTTTGGCTTCTTTTCAAAGATGATCTAAAAGGTGATTTTATAGTGCTGTTAGTTAAAATCATCAAAACTGTTTACCAATCGTTAGATGCTTATGACACATCAAAAATTGTATATCTAGTAAAAGATGAATTTGAAAAATCAAACTTTTTATGCAAATTAAAAGAATATTTAACCAATATACCAAAAGTCAGAACTGTAAATAAACCCAGGAATGCATTTTTATGGGATGATGTGGAGTCTTTCTACTTTTCTGTCCTCGATTTGTGTGCTGCTATAGTTAATCTAGGGAATAATTCCAATGAATATTTAAAAAAGTTGTATGATGTATTGGAAGTTGCTGAAACCAGTGCCATAGCAGTCCAAGAGGAGCATATGGAACCTATCAAACCAAAATTTTATGAAGAACTGTATAAATTAAAGATGAAATTAGAGCAATCTTCAAGATTTGTTAGTATTAATTTACTTTACTTTATATCAAAATTGTATTTAATTTGTAAAAAAAAATTAATGATTACCTCTTTATTACAATACCTGTTACCTGCAGCAAACACTTTGAATTTTATACTAATGTATTTGGAATAGAATTTTAGAAATCTCTTGTATTTTTTTGAGTCCCTGGTTATGTAATGGTTAATTGTTTTTTTCTAAAATGTTTAAAAATTACAAAAACTATCTTATTATTTATAGCATTAGAGCATTTTCTTCCTTGTGTTCCTAGCTACTTACTCAATATTTGCCAAACAATTGGTTTCCAATATGTTTACGAGTTTAGTTAATATAATTATTATTTTCTATATATTTACAGGTCTGGGAAGAAATGCCCAACCAAACATCTTCAACCCAAGAACTGAATGATAAAAGTATTTTTAGGAATCTTAATATATTTCCTAATAAAGATGATCTTTTCAGTAATAAAAATGTTAAAATAGAACCAAATATTATTGATGGGGCCTATCCATCTATTATAAGTTATTTGGATTTACAATTTAGGTTGTTACGAGAAGATATGTATGGACCATTACGAGAAGGACTATGTAAGTGATAAATTATAATTTAAAATTAAATACACAGGTTTTCTCTTTTTTTTTGTAGACAATTAGGTAATCAATAATAATGAGATATAATTAATAAGACATTGCATATTGCATAGAGAAGCTAAGTTGTGTTATGATCAGAACAAGACCAGGAAAGTTATTCATTTAATGGAAATCCAACCCACACTCTGACAGTTTTACAGTCATTGTTGTGCTGTGTCACAATATTCTTTATATATATTTACGTGAATTTATTATCACAGGATTCAAAATAATTTCATACCACAATTCTGTTTGTGATTTTAGCTAAATATATTGGAAACCCTTCTAAAACAAGATTTGAAAATATCAGGTGAGGTTAAAAATAATAATAAATATTTGATCTGGATATTAAACCTGGAACCTAGTTAAGTTCTTAGAGTATCCAAATGTTGAACAAAAATTACAATATATTTTACAATAACTCAATTACAAAAAGAAAATTCTTGACATATATAATTATGTATTTTAGCTTCACACTGTATCCCATGTTTAGCAATCTGATTTATGTGGAATATATGGTGAAGCTGAAGGTAAGAAAGTCTCAGGTGATCTGTATGCACGTTTATGTAAAAAAAAGGCTGGTGTCAAGATACTATTCTCCACTTTCTGTCCCAATTTGAGACATTGCTCGGTGAAGCTTAACAGCATTATACTAGAGGGAAGACTCAAAAATAAAAATAAGAATTTAATGGCCTTAGTGGGGATTGACACTACAGTTATCGCATTTACAGTAACTGCTCTGCTTCTACATGATGGCCTTAAAATATTATTTTTTTGTAGTATTAAATCCAAAACTTGTGATTTTAACCCACCCATAAGACTGATGGATGCTATATATTTGATGCGTCTGTGAATGTGTGTCTGTTTGTTTGTCTGTGGCATCATAGCTCACGAACGGATGAACCGGCTCTGGTTTTTTTTTTGTTTGAAATGTCACTTAATCGAGATTGTTTTTAACCTATATATTTAGCCACATTTTTAACGGTATTTTTTTCATTTTCACAGAGTATATCCAAAAGTGCGTATAATAAAAATATATGCAATAAGAAACAAAGTCGGGTACCTAATCGACTTAGCTTGGAGCGAGCGTCTCAATTTAAAGTCTGTTAATTTAAGTAAATATGCGCGTGATAAGTGGCTTATGTGTGGATCTTTACTACTTTTCACAAATGATAACTTTGATAATATTTTATTTGCAACTGTATTAGATTCCAGCATACAATTGCTTAAGGAGGGTTATGTAAGTATTAGTTTACTAGTAATTAGGATTAATAGGGCCAGAGAGATAGGGTCTGTAAATGCGACGATTGTGGGTTCGATTGCATGCATGCATTTCGTTAATCTGGTAGGATAAACACCATGCAGTGCTGAAATCCGCCACCCTTGGCTTGAAGAAATCGGAGATTTCTCTGCTTACGTATACATACATAATATGCGGAAATCTCTTATTAAAAAAAATATGACAATTCTAGAATTTCTCAGTAAACATATTGTATATTAAAATTTATTTAGTTTTCTGAATATCAAACAACATAAGTATATTCTAATTTAGCTAAACCCAATACAACACATGTGTATTTAAAACATATATATCTTATTCTTTAAGATACTTGTCTCATTTGAAACTCCATTACCAAGCCAAGTGTTCTCAAAGCAATATCTAATGGTTGAAAGTGAAGTGTTTTTTGAGCCTTACCATCAAGTGTTGAAAGTGTTACAGAGCTTGCCTTCTAACACTATACCAATGAAACGATATATTTTGGATGTTCAAGTATGTATTTTGTTTCCATTTTATGTAATTTATAGTGCTTTAACAGGTTAAAAAATATTTAAAAACCTTTCGTTTGTCTTACACAGAAAGAAACAAAACTACCCGCGTACCTAAAACCGGGGCAGATATATTTAACACGTAACGACAAACTCGAAGAAATATCTTTCTCAATAACATCACATAATTGGCCTTCAGAAAATAATTTCGGTCTAGACAAATCTCAGATGGAAGTCTTCAAATTTGCACTAACCAAAGAATTTGCGGTAATCCAAGGCCCCCCTGGGACAGGGAAAACTTATATGGGTGTGAAAATAGCTTCGACCATACTAAGAAACTTTTGCTTATTAGGAACGCCTATGTTGATAATTTGTTATACGAACCACGCTTTGGACCAATTTCTGGAACAAATTACTAAAGTGACACCAGATATTGTGAGATTGGGGGGTCAAGGGAAAAGTCAGATTGCGGATCTTTATAATATAAATCGTTTGCGAAAGAAAGTTCAATCCAAACATTCATATTTATACGCAAAGAAACGATCGGAAGTCAATTTAGTGTTTGAAGAAATGACTAAAATACAGACCGATATAGATAAATGTGAGAATATGGTTCTAACAAACGATACTATTAAACGTTATTTGAAATTAAACGGAAATATCGTTCATTTGAGACATTCTTCTGTATTTGAATATGAGGATGCAGTACTGACCTGGCTCTTTGGACATTTGCATGGTGTCAATAAACCTGAAGACAATAATGAAGACTGGGAAGTACATTTAATGCCGGACCCAACCGATGATATAAACACATGTTTTTCAGAAACTTATGCATTAAATAAAATAAGATCGTTAAAAGATGAAATAAAAGCCGCAAAATCAATCCCAGAGGATCAATTAAAAGGTATAAATTTAGTAGAAATATATGAGAGGAGTACAGAACGCACTCAAGACAGACTGTATTGCTTGAAGGTATTTGTTTTATACTTTCTTATTTAGACATAATTATCGTGATCAATTAAAGGTTGTATGCTTGCAATTTTTGATTTTTGTATAAAAATTTGAACATAGTGAATGGGATTTGTACTTGCGCCTGTTGGCGAAGGAGCAAAACTTGGTAATAATGCCGCTAGTTCAAGTGAGATATCAGATGCTCATTTGAACTAGTGGCTCTGACTAGGCTAAGCTTTCAGAAAAGCTCGAGACCTCCTTTTTTTATACGGAACCCTCAATGTGCTGACCGACTTCTTCTTTAATTAAAATATGTAAATTAATTGTTTTTATATTTTTATTTTTTGTAATTACAGAAATATGTGGCAAAATTGAAGAGCGATAATAAAATTACTCATAAAATATATAATACGTCGGATCCTTATAAATTAACAACTGACGAAAGGTGGCAATTATATTTTAATACTGTTGATGTTATTAAAGATAAATTGGTAGCGAAACTAAATAATGTGATGGTATGATTTTATTTATTTTATTTTGCAACTTATTCCCGCATGAGCTAGTTAGGGAGAGGAGGAGTAAAAACACTCTGTTCTCCCCTGTTTATATTTCAAGTCAATGAAAATAAATATACATTCCCCCAAGTGGGAATTAAACCCACGGCTGTCTCGTTCAGAGTCAGACGCTGTGCTTTTGTGTACTACTGAGTTCTAATTCTAAAGTCAAAATAATTTACTTAAATTTTAGGAAGAATATACAAAATTAAATGGTGAATTAGAGGAAATATCGTCGATATTAGATTGTGAATTGCTTCAACATGTTAAAGTAATCGGTGTTACAACAACAGGGGCGGCTAGGAGACGAGATTTAATGACCAGACTCAAATCACCTATAGGTAAATATATTTATTTATATATCTATCTTTAATTGTGGCCAGTCATGGTGCAGGGGCGAAAACTGTGACTGTAAAACCGACTGGTTGCGGGTTCGATCCCCACTCGAGGAAATGAAATATTTATTTTAAATTTATATTTCCATTTCTTAGCTCTGGTATCAAGGCGAAGGGCGGCGTTGAATTCCGCCACTCAACATGCGATGCCTCCAGAACTCGGTGGGAAATGGGGAACAGAGTGTATTAACACTAGGTTCCCTCTGCCTACAGTGCATATTTTAGATTTTCATTTAGACAAAATTGAATAATTGTTTAATATAAATAAATGTTTCCTAACAGTCATCGTAGAAGAGGCCGCAGAAGTGTTGGAGTCACATATAATTACTTCAATAACTCATTCTTGCCAACACCTTATACTTATAGGTAAGTAATTTAAAAATTAAATTATTTGATGAGTATTGTTTGTGTTAAAGGCGTTGGGTTCCGCAACAATATGAAATGATCTCATCTTTATTATCATTATAGGTGACCATAAGCAACTAAGGCCGTCCGCCGCACATTATATACTAGCCAAACATTACAACATGGATATATCGTTATTCGAGAGAATGATACGTAACGGCGTTCACGCCCGCACCTTAACCACGCAACGCCGTATGCGCGCCAACTTTGTGGACCTATTAGTCCCGATTATATATGAGACATTAGATTGTCACCCTACTGTACTGGAATATCCACCTATAAAAGGAATGAAGGACACCCTATTTTTTTTTGATCATACCGTTCTGGAAGATTCTGAGGTTTGGTTTTTTTGGTTATTGGTTTTTTGGTGTATTAATGGATAGCGACCCTATTATTACCTATTATTTGTGATCTTAGGAAAAAACAACTTAATAAATCCCGCTACGTTCCAATTTTTATACGTTTTCCAAAAAGTATTTTTCTTTCCTAACTGTGGAATAACTTAAAATTGTTAAAAATAAAGTGATCTTGTTAAAAAAATATTTATTTCTTAAAATTTATGTTGTAGTTTTCAGAAGTAAATATGATTTTTCTTTATTACTAATATCAGCTACTGTAATTTCTCTTTAGATATACCTACATACATTGTAAAACACAAATTTCCAAATTTTCATTATTATTAGGTACAAGATATTAATGTTTATATACTGCTGAGAATTTCGTGGCGCAGTGGCACCACGTTTGACTGTAATCAAGAAGTTTGTGCTTTTATTTTTCATTCGAGGGGAATTGTTATTTTATTCTCTCGCTCTGATAACAAGGCAAACCACAGTGTTGAGTTCGGTCATATGGTGTCACGAAAATTTTGAGCGGCATGCTGCTATATCTGGTATACTGCAATTTTTTACAGGAATCGAAAGAAACTTGGACTCATAAAAATACGTTCGAAGCGAAATGGTGCGTGTCACTAGCGAATTATTTACGTAAAATGGAATATGCTGAAAATGAAATTACTATTTTGGCCACTTACAATGGGCAAGCATCTCTTATACAAGAGGTAAGTCAAGAAGTCCGTTCTCAGCTTTCCGACAGAATTTGAAATGAGTGTTTGGTAAAATAGATACGGCAGATAAAAAAATAAGATACTTCAGTTTTTTTTTGTTGAAGTTTTTATATAGTTATCACATACTGGTTTTAGTAATTTTGGTATTTTAGACATTTTACATATTCATTATAGAGACCGTCGTGGCGCAGAGGCACAAGGATGCGACTGTAACGCATTGCGTAACTGCAGTTTAGGGTTCGATGTCCACGAAAGGGAATGAATTATTATAATTTAATAATAATAAAAATTCTGCTGATTTGTTTTTCTACCTTCTATAATCGATTTGTTAACCGACCCAATTTTTATTTTTCTTATATCTTTCATGTAGAGAATCGACTTTTCTATTCCTTTATTATATATAGAGATTTCCATTTCTTCGCACTGGCATCAAGGCGAAAGCCCGGCGTTGAATACGAAAATGGGGAATAGAGTATCTTAACACTGGGTTCCCTCTGCCTATCCTGCTGTGTGCGGAATACAGCGTGAAGCGGATTTTTTTATATTCATTATATTTTATATTAGTTTTAATCTACATATTTTATTACAGATAGGAAAAAAATATCCTTTATTAGAAAACGTGAATATAACGGTAGTTGATAATTATCAAGGCGAAGAGAATAGGATAGTTATTTTGTCTCTGGTGAGGAGTAACAAGGAGAGGAATATAGGGTTCCTTTCCGCCTCTAATAGGATTTGTGTGGCTTTGTCTAGAGCTAAGGAAGGTAAAACAAATTAAATTATATTAATATTGTAATTTATAGAAATTGTTTCGGTCATGTTAATTGAGTCTAAATCACTGTCACTACTACTATCATTAATTCATTTGATGATCCATACATACAAAAGAGAAGAATTGCGGAAGAACGGAATGAAGGAGAAGAATCTCGCTCTTAAAAAAGTTTAAGTAAAGCAACACGAACCTTCAAAACGCTGTCTTGGCACAGTGGCACATGTATGACTTTAAACGTGATAGCTGTAGGCTCGATAATAAAATATTTAATATATTCATTTGCTCATTCTGGTAAAAAGGCAAAATTTCGAAAATGGGGAACGGAGTGTCTTATCCCTTGGCTCCCTCTGTCTACCCTGCCACATGCGGAATACGCTATGCTAAGCTAAAAAAATAACAAATATATCTGTATTAAACGTTTCTAACTAAGTATTTTTATTTAGTGGAATTGAAAATATTAAATATTTCATTTCTCGAGTGGGAATCAAACCCACGACCAGTCACACGCTTGTGCCTCGGCGCCACGACTAATCTCTATTTGTTTAATAACATTTATTTTACAGGTTTTTTCATGTTTGGAAATATGAAAGTCTTGCGCTCAAGTCCAATATGGCGAGCTATACACGAGAAATTAGAAGAACAAAATGCAATTGGGACAGAATTGTTGTTAAAATTAAGTGAAGACGAGGAAACTTATTTGTCTGTAAGTAAATTGTATGTTTAAAACATTTATGTGCATTTTTTTTATTATTTAAATAAATAATTATAAATAATAGAAAGTTCCATAATTCAAAGTAAAATATTTGACGTATTTTTTTTAATTGACCAAAATATAATATTAATATTGAAAATAACATGTTGTATTCCATTAATTGAATACACAATATACAAGTTTTATTAATACTAATGACTTGCGGCTTCCCCCGCTTGAACTACTCATTTATTTCCAAAAAATTGAGTTACATTCAGTGTCAAATAACATTATCATTTTAAAGACAATACCTGTATACTGAAAACTAAAACTTTATAATTTTTAATTTTCAGGTGAATAATACTAACGAATTGGATGATCTTATTGTAGAAAAACATAAATCGGTGAGATAATCTTGTAAATATGTAGAGTAAATATATAATGTAGGAAAATAAATTATTTTACTCAAAACTTGAAAACTTAATTAAAACAACGGTATGCACTTATTATTATGTATATTTCAAAAACATTTTAATACTCTGAAATATTTTAAAATTATTAAATAAAAATTCTTATATACATATGTAGTAAAGGTTATTTTTTTGTTTATTATAATTGAATAAATAAGACGTTATTAAACGTGAAATGATATTTATTTTTATTTTTTTTCTTATTCTTTTAGCTTTGTGCTGTTTTCCGTATATTGTGCACACTCCCCACGCACCACACTACCATTACGTGTTGAGTTGCGGGACTCAACGCCGCGCTGTTTCCTACTAACAGAGCGAGCAAATGCAAATAATTCCTTCGGGAAAGAATCGAACCCTCAACCACGTTTACAGTCAGACCGTCTGTCGCAGCACCGCAACTGATTTTTGACTTTAGAAGATCGCAAAACTGTGTCATACTATACATATATCTAAAATAGTTAACACCTTAGGCAGTTGATGTGGAAACTACTACAACCCTACAAAAAAAAATAGTTATGTGTAATTTAGCCTCTGAAATATTTTAAAATTATATATAAAGTAAATTTTGTTTATCTTGTCAAAGCTTCTGCTGTGGAAGTGGTGAAATTACACATTTTGCCTCAGCAATCGATACTTCTTCAATATTATTATAAAGCTTACTAGTCTGTTTGGTTGAACAAGCTAATCTCAGGAACTGTTGCTCTTGCACTTCGTTCCCTACGCACCAAAATTTTAGAGTCATTGTCTATTGGGCGGCGGAATTTAACACAGTGCCTTGCTTTATTACCAGAGCAGGAAAATTAAAATATTTAATCATTCATTACTCCGAGTGAGAATAGAGTCCACAACCGATAGATAGAAAATAATTACTTATATTACTATTTAAGTACTATTATTATATGATCATATTTGTTAATACATAACATTATATTCATTTAAATTTTTTATGATTATATGAAAGTCAGTATATTTAGTTAAATAACACACTTAACTTTCGCCTTCAACAGTAATGACAATGACACTTTCGACCTCTGACGTAATCTGCAGCTCCAGTTACATCACATACGAATAGGAATAAATAATTATCAAAGAAGTCATTTATATATATTTTAAATTTTAATTAAAAAACACATTATATTAGGTAGGTACATGTTCTTGTGACTTTATATGACGTGTGATAAATTTACAACACATTTAAATAATTTTTACCTTTTTATTTTTAGATAATGAACTTAGTGATAAGTTATTTTGGCCTTCATTTTTTGTCAATTTTGAAAAAATCTAAAACAAAAACGCTTATATAAAATATGTACAACCAGTTACAACACCACATATTTTAAATAATTTATTTGCGTCAAGTTTCGAGAATATAAAAAAAATTAAATAACGAGTGGGTCCTTGTAAAAATTTTAACCTTTTGAACACTTTGCTATGACCTTTATTCAAATTTAAACTGACAGACGTTACGAGGTAAAAAAGATAACTTATTTGTTATAAATGTTACATAAATATCTTGACAGTTGTTTCATTTAGAATATACCTAAAAATAAATAAATCAGGATCTTTTATTCAGCTTCACGCTGTATACCGCGTGTAGCAGGATAGGCAGAGGAAGCTTCATATTAAGACACTCAACTCCCCTCTTTCCACCGAATTCTGGAGGCACGGCGTGATGAACGGCGTAACTTAACGCTGTGCTTTTGCCTCGACATCAGAGCGAAGAAATTAAAATATTTAATCCAATCCAATCCTATCGCGCTTACAGTGCACGCTCACCTCCATGACTGGCCTCCATTTAAATTATTATCAACTTTAAAATATTTATTCTTAAATAGGTAAATCAAAAACATTTTATAATCTGATACCTACTATTCATAAGCTATACTTGTATAACATTTTATTAACATTTCATATTTAATCTTCACCTTACTCGTGTAGGTAAATTCCTATAACTACTTGCATTGTTTAAAAGGTCAAGTCAATTAGATGCAATTTAATAAGCATAGAATAATAATAGAATAATTTTATAAATATAAGGAGTGTAGGCCGTCATAGCACAGTGGCACAAGCTTGCAACTGTAAACGCACCGGTTGTGGTTTCGATTCCCACTCGGGGGGAATAAATTACTTTTTTTGCTCCTCGTCAAAAACGCGGCGTTGAGTTCTACCCGCAGGCCGAACCTTCCGTCTCCCCCTTATTGCTACGCTATTGCCATTAGTTAATATATGAAAAATTTTACATTTATAATATATTCCACTAAATAGTGTCACATTAAAATATTTTTAATTATAAAAGGTCAATACTTAGCTAATGATAATGTTAATAATATACTTAGATGGCACTAACGACATCTGCCGGGCATGTCATCGACCTGGGGAGTCCCTCAATCATATTGTCTCTGGTTGTTCTCATCTTGCTAATGGTGAGTATTTGCATAGACACAATCAAGTAGCCAAGATAATACACCAGCAACTTGCTCTTCAATAAAGCCTTGTAGAATTGGAGGTGCGTTACTACAGGTACAATCCCATGTCTGTTCTTGAAAATAACTGTGCTTTGCTCTACTGGGATCGGTCTATTATTACTGACAGGTATATTGTTGCCAATAGACCTGATATAGTACTAGTAGACCGAGTCGCTCGCCGCGCAGTGATTGTTTATGTTACTATCCCACATGATGACAATCTCGTGAAGGCAGAAAAAGAAAAACAATCTAAATATTTGGACCTAGCCCATGAGATTACCGCCATGTGGGATGTCAATGCGACTATCATTGTGCCGATAGTGGTTTCGGTTAACGGTTTAATAGCGAAAAGCCTCGACCAACACCTTAAGAGGCTATCGCTTAGCTGTTGGATCAAGAACCGGATACAGAAGGCAGTGTTACTTGAGACGGCGCGTATTGTGCGGAGGTTCCTCTCTCTGGAGCCCTAGCCACCGATGGCTTGGACCCTTGTCCCGCCCTCGGAAGAGTGGTTTTTTTATATTTTTAAATGTATTTTTTATAATAATTTATATTTAAAAATGTAAAATTGATTCACTAATTTAATAAAAGTATATATCTTTTGTTGCAGATTTGGCAACGAATCTCTAATTATTTCTTTCCTGAATCCTGAAAATTAATGGAGTAAATATCTATATAATAAAAACATCTTTTCATCTATATATATAAAATCGAAAGGTCACTCACTCATCACGAAATCTCAGAAACTACATGTGCTAGGAATTTCAAATTTTGCATAGGTGTTACTTATAGGACGTAGGTGCTCGCTAAGACAGGAATTTGCAATATTCGACTTCTAAGGGGTTGTTTTTGGGGTCGAAAGTTTGTATGAAACTTCGTTACTACAAATGCTAGGAGTCTCAAATTTTGCATAACGTCACTAGGACGTAGTCATGGAGACAGAAATTAATAATAACATAGTTCACGCGGGTGAAACCACGAGCGGGCCGCTAGTATATATATATATATATATTCTGTCACGGTCACAAAAAAAATCTGGTATATTTGAAAGTTTACCAGATTTATTTAAGTGTTGTTGTACTGAATTAATGGAAATGTAAGCGAGCATACGTTTTATTTTTATGCTCTTAAAATAACCGATTATCATTGGATCCTTAACAAGCGATTATTATTAACTTTTGGAATACGTTAGTATAATAAAATATATTTTATGTTTTTAATAACTTCAAACGATGCTATTGTTTCATTTAAGTTCTCAAGTTTTTGCTTCTGTGTAATTTACATTTTTCAAATAAATATTAATTTAAATATAATGCTCTGTCTTATGTGTTTATACTATAATACCTATTTGAATAGGCTGATGATTATAATATATATTAAAGTAGTCGTTCAGGACAAACGATTCCTATTAAAATTTTTAGTAACAATTATATTTAAATAAGATATATTGTAAAAAAATTGTTAATAATTTCTGTGTTTTTAACCAACATGATTTGACTCGGGCGCGGGTTCAAATCTCGTTGTACGATAAATCTTTTAGACATTTTCTAAAAAAGTATTTTCTGTTCTACTCTAAAAATGTACTTCTCTCAATTCTTTTAACGTATGTGAAAATAATTTATATAAATTATTTTTAATAATAAAACAAAACATTGTGTAACAGGTTTATTGTTATAACTTGTCTTTTTACACAATATTTGCTTCAACATTTTTCATTTTATATATGTCAAAATAAATATTACAATTTAAGCTTAAAATCTTATGTGAACTTGGAAAGCTAAAAAAAATATATTATACATAATTATAACCTTATTCATCTCACCATTTTCACACATAAATTAATACTAGCTGCCATTTACTAAAAAAAAATTAAATACATACATAACAACCACTTATAACTTAGCTGTCTTTACATCATACTATTGCTTTTTGAAAGCGTAAAAACATTTTTTTTAATTTTGCTAAACTATCTGAATTTATAATCTATGGTGTACGAAACGTCAGATTCTTAATAAACACCTGTTGAAACGTGACATTATTTGAAAATTTGTAAATATATTTTGTTACTGAAGCAACAACATAAGCATAATGCCTTAAAGGCAAAGGGCGGTTAATTACTTACTATTGTGCACTCGCTTAGCTAGTTGCATCACAATGAATATCACAATATTCTCGAAACTACTTATTAAATTAATATAATTCTAAGAAATCTTCTATAATGCTTATTATATTTTGGGGAGAATTTAAATGTACGTGATGCGTTCCTTCCACTTCTACGTAACTTACGTCCGCCGTATTCTTTAGTTTCTCTACAACGTCCAAATAGTAATCTAATCGTTCCCACTTTTGTCCTGGTAACGCTCTAATATTCAAAACTTTACATTTCACTTTGCTAGCGTATTCTAACGCAGTTTCTATAGACATCATGGCTAAACCGGCTACTTTAAGCCTCGGGTCCCTTTTGAAGTAGTATCCCTTCTTCTTTGTGTGTGCAGGAGTAGGAGCCATACCCCTCTTCATCAAGACCTTGCAGTTTTCTCTGGAGACTGATCCTTTATACGCGTCACATACAATATCTATCATCTCTTCATAACTGTAACATGGTATTTTTTCTTCTGGCAAATCTTCATACTCCAAATTCTTATCGATCATGCCCGCAGTATTGTTGACCATATGTTCAGGAGCTCGCACTGCAGGACTCGCTATATCTATACAAATTATTCGGTCTACTTCATCAGGATAAGTTGCTGCGTACATAAAACTTAAAGCGCCACCTAACGAATGTCCCATTAGGCTGATCTTCTCCCATTTGAAATGTTTAACTATTCGTCGCAAGAGAGAAATGCCATCCCAAAATATGTAATATAGCAAGCCTTTAGGATAATGGGAGGAAAGTCCGTGACCAGGTAAGTCGATGCACAGGACCGATGTGTTCGCGGGAAGAAGTGGAATAAGATTGTCCCAAGTCCCAGCATTATCCTGCCAGCCGTGGATGGCAATCATCGGTTGCTTGTTCCTAGGGCCCCACCATCGACCCGCTACGTGACCCCATGGCACTGAGATCTCGACCTCTTCCACTGTGATTCCAAGTGGTAATTCTGAAACAAAAACGTTGGCACATTAAAATTATTAATTAATTAATTATTTAGCATTGGTTATACTAGTGTCTATAACTATCTTTACTACATTGTAAACTCTGATAACCGAAAAAATCGAAATCAAACTGGCGATTATTTCGCATCCAATAAAAAAGAATGACGTAAATCAGCTCAGAAGTCACAAATAGTTGTACATAATTAAAAAAAATATACCAACAACCGAATTGAGAACATCCTCCTTTTTGTAGTCGATTAAAAATGCAATTAATAAGGAAATTTAATTAAATATTAATATCTATCTATTTTATATCGCGTGAAAGTTTATATATCCGTAATAAATGTATGATAATGAGGTCAATGGTATGAGAATGTTATGGTTTACCTATCAATGTAACAGCAGAAAGTAATCTCAATCATTATCCGTCTAGTTGAACTTTACATACGTGTCTTAGGTAAATTTTAGATTGGAATGAAATATTCCCAAGGATGAATGAAATAATATATAATGAAATTTCCCGTGTTATCATTTTTAATATCATTAATTAGGTTTAACCAATAATTAGCAAAATAACCTTTAACACACATTGATATGTATAAAAAAATTAAAGTAGCGTGTTTTGAACCCGCGTCCAAGCGCTGTGACCTCTAAGCCATTACGTTCTCATCAATTAGAAAGAAACTTTTGCTGTATTTGCTTGTTAAACCCTATTTCTGTTGTTATCATTTACCTATATGTTTTTTAGATAAGTATAGTTCTTTACTAATTGTGAAATAACACTTAATAAATGTTAAAAATATTGGTACATAATGTTAATTTATTGGGTTATCTTTATTTAAAATAATAGAAACAGCTAAATATCTAGAAAAAATACTGAAAATTTTTAACAATACAATATGCAAGGTTAACAACTAACAAGCTTTGTTACCAAGTCTCCTTTGAATTTTGTTCACTAAATTTATTAGATGCCCGATGATTATCTTTATGTTAAATTATTATATCCTTGTAAAATTAGCTTTAATTATTATGAAATAACAATATTTATATATGAGATGAATTTGTATATTTTATTAAAATTTAAATCCCAACTAACAACCATGTGTGTCAAGACCGCATGGTAGATTTTTTCCTGACTTGTGCTAAAAAGAACGGATTTCGTTCGCTCGTGTTCAGGGTATTTATATTTTACAGTGGGAACCCGATCATTTGGCCCTCGATTATACGGATACGAATGCTGGACTATCAATTAGTCACATGTTGCACAACAAGCTTAAAACAAAATGGAATTCAGTGATATAGCATGTGCCCAAATACTTTTTACCGTGTAGATGTACTATAATTGTAGAGATTACATTTTACAGAACCGATTACGTTCTTCTCATAATTTGTATTACCCAGACATTCATTTATATATGATGCTATGAGATGTATGCCTAACGCCAACAATTACTAAGTCTGGTTATTCGAATAACTATATACGTTTAAGCATTTCCTTGTTGGAATCGAATCTACAATCTCCGAGTGAACACTTCGTATGTACAGTTGACACTTTTCAACTGCGTCACCACGTATCACTTATACGTGTGGACACAACGATTATTACCAACACTTAAAAAAATATGTGTTAGGTATGTGCAAATAATGAGGTCATTTGCTTCGCTTTAATATTCATATGTAACGTAAAGAAACAGGTAACACGTTAATCTTCATTCGAAAATTATCAAATTTTGCATTTTTTTTTAAATAATAATAGTTTAGGTTTTTTTCATGTCTTTCACGTTATTAACAAAGATAAAAGATAACTAAAATTATCAAATTTATTTAGAGATAAAAAAAAAATTCTATTGAAGTAATAAAGCACAATAAATAAAACAGAAACAACATATAGGCCTAGTTAGTTTTCTTAAAGATTTTCTAATTAAGTACATTATTTATTTACTTAAATATATTAAAAATGTATCATCAAATTAATTATCTTCTCTACTTTTGACCAAAAGTTAATATGAGTATGGAAAAACAAATGAGTGAAGACTTATATCTTTCGTTACGTGATTAGCTGGAATTGAATGGCTTATTAAAAAATCTCGATACAAAGAAGCTTTACAAAGGAAACAAAAGACTAGAAAAAGGGCAAAAAACTTTAAACAGGCGATTTTTTTTTTCTTACAACATGATTAGTTTAGCCATGGCTAAGCATAAGAACAAACTGAATCAAGTCATCTTACAAACAAATAAAATTAAAATCGGTTCATCCGTTTCGGAGCTATATATGTGCCACAGACAGACATATGCACATAAACACCCATTCACCCATACGTCAAACTTATTATTACTACTTATTAATAGTTACTGCTTTCGTTGTGAGTTTAAGGCGTCACTTTGTATGACGCACATAGCATTAGAAGAGAGAACCTGGAAACCTAGTGTAAAGAAACTCCGTTCTCAATAGGACAATTCCGTTCGCCACTTAATGCAGATTTCTGAAACCAGCGCGCTTTGCCAGATTGCCAGAACGAGAAAATAATCACATTAAATATTTCATATTCCTCGAGTGAAAATCGAATCCACAACCTAACGCGTTATCAGTCGCACGCGCGTGCCCTTGCACCACGACTGGCCTCAAACATAAAAATAAATGACAAAATCTAATAATTTATATTAACATTTATGTTCCGTCATGATATGCTTACAAGTATCATTTATTATCTACATGATAAACTGGATAAACTGTGATGTTCAAAGTTCTTACAGATATAATTATGTCTAAGAAGTATTCGTCATAATATCACAATGGCTGTTTCTTTACGTATACTATTAGTTACTTACTATATTACCATTGACATCTTTGACCTCCTTGTATATATTTTAATATTCATAGGCAACATGTATAATAAAATTTAAAAAAAAAGTAAATGACCATAGTGGGTATCGCTTAATATATTACATTTTTGTTTTACATAAAATAAAACATAGCTTCACGCTATTTCCCGCTCACAGCAGTGTAGGCAGAGGGAGCCTAGTGTTAAAACACTCCATTCCCCACTTTCTGCCGAATTCTGGACACATTGTGTGTTGCGTAGTGGTACTCAACGCAGCGCTTTCTAAGCAAAGAAATGGAAATCAGAAGAAAAGAACGAACGAACCAAAGAGAAGGGAAAATATAAACTTAAATAAATATTTAATTTCCTCGACTGGAGATCGAACTCACAACGAGTCGCGTTTACAGTCACATTTGCGCTCCTGTGTCATTGGTTACCTCAAATTGTTTTACATGAAGATTTAATTATACTAAACATTTTGAGAATATATAATTAAAGATTTTTTTTCTCATATTAGGCAATGATGACAGCTAGTAAAAATCTCTAAAATTGAATTAATGTGGTTACATTACTAATAAATTACGAAACACGAATTAATTTTATTATTAAGTGGAAAAAACAATTATTATTTAGAAGAAAATATAGGTAAATCACAAAATATGATATATGATAATATGTAGAATGCCAATCAGAGTGATTTACGTCACTTCTTGGTAAACAAACAAATTGATATTTTGTACCGTATATAATGATATTGACAAATTATTCAGACATTACGTCAGCGACGCCATAGCACTTTGATGTGCTTTGATGCGATTTTAAAACTCAAAACTTCATTTTTTTATATTAAATCTTTTTCTATGTAACTACGTGAGTCATTGTAATTATAATACATTTCTCAACAGTTTCTATTGTTATGCCTTTGCCCTTATTTGTAGTGAGTATATAGTGAGTGAGAACTTAAATTGAAATTACACATATTATGGTAGCTTGGAGACATTTTAACTATGTCAAAGTGGTTTTGTTTGTGTATTAAATAAAAATAAAATATTAAACAAAAATAATGTATTTTGGATTATTAACTTTAATAAAACCTTTTAAAAATGTACATAAAGTAATTTTATTTTAATAATTAAATTGTTTTTATTGCTCAATAATATAGACATAAAATACATTGTATATTCTTTATTATATGTTTAAAGTCAAACAAAACATACTGCTAAATAACTATATATATAAGTAATTAATGTATTAGAAAATAAAAAATAATAGGCATTTTAAAAACAAAAAAATAAGATTTACTATGTAATGTTTACAAAAAATAGCTTTTGCAGACACTTCTACTTCATATAATGCAAACTTGAATGAAATGTGAATTATACAAGTTAATATAGTTTTGCTTAAGGAAATAGGAAAATTGTTTTTAAAATGTTATTATGTAATGATTACAGTCATTGAACTTGCATGGATACAGAAGTCTCTTAAAGGGGAATGGACTGTCCTGAATCTAATTCTCGGACAGGATAAATCAAGGAAACTTTAAAAAACTTCATGCTTCACTATCACATGTAGCAGGGAACACAGAGATTAAATAGTGCTAAAATACTCCAATCTCCATTTTCTGATTGTCTTTCAAAATTTGATATTATATTAAGTGACAGAAGCTTGTGTTGTGCTTTTTCTTGTTAGGAGAGATATGAAGATAATTATATAATCCTGAGTGTGAATTGAAGCCATGGTCGTCACATTTATACAGACCCTATCACACTGCATAAAATACATCACAGACATAACACAGTCAGTTTCTTAAATAACAGTTGAATAGTTTTTTAATAAAAAATTAAATGATAAATCATATACATATATTTTTTGTGAGAAAATATAGTAATAATAAAATTTATTTCTTTAGAATATATTATTTAGCAAAGAAATATATAAAAAATGTTACTTGATTTGCCAAGTTTATACTATATTTATTTATCAAGGTCAAATCTTTACAAAAAATTATCAATCTGATTATACTTTGAGGAGCAATTTCCTGTGTAATGCTAATAATTATATAAGTTTAATAATTTATAAGTTAATTAATGTAGTGTGCTGTGTGATTGGCAAACACTTATACGGTAAAATGTACTTTCAAATATTATGTAAGTTCATAATAAATAACAGAGAAGTTATGCATTAAATTTCCCTTTATAAAAATTAAAACAATATTAAATGTTATACAAAAATATAATATTTATATAATATATAAAAATAAGATATATGTTTACCTTCTTTAATATGTCCGTTGACTTTTTCTTCAGCCATTGTACACACGTTCAAAGCTTTATATTTGGTTGAACCACGTACTTACATACGTAACTTAAATATCAAATGATATATGCAAGGTTTTTCTGTACTACTTTTTAAGTAACTGTTACACTGGCACAGATATATTTCGGCAGACTGCAGAGAAATGAACAATACGCATTAGTTCACGCAAGCGCTTTAATATAAAATTGAATTATAGTGACTAGATTCAAACTAACAATAAAACGCTACGTAAGTCGACGTAATAATTGATAGTTATCATTAATATGTATGTATACATAAACAGTGGAAACTCTATAACATAATAATAATATGTTCAATATCGTACGATTTGCAGGCAACTGATTATAAAATTGAAGTTGCTCTGACAGTGACACTTGACGTTGATAATTGACACCAGTGACATTTGAAAATATACAAAACTTATTTACTTATTTTATGGCTTTTAGGCGTGCCAGTTGGATACGTAAGCCAATGTTACATTGAATGCACATAATACTGTGAAAATTTATCAGTTAAATATAAAGGAAGTAATACTTAAAACATGTGACGGACTGTATAATAGAAAATTTCGTTTGTTAAAACATACAAAACTTTACTATAATGACGTATATTGAACAGATAATGTAGACTATATATTACTAATACGAAGTCCATTACACAACAATACCTTACCATACCATACCTACTTTAAAAATAACTTTTATTGTTATAAATTTATATTAGCTTAAGATTAATAAGCACAACAAGATTATACTTTTTTACCTAACTTTTTTGCGATATAATCGGACACATAACCTAATTTGCAGGTATTGTTTTGTTTTTTTACTTGAAAACAATGTTCTGGAGCTATGTATAATACACAATAAATGCCAAATGCCGTACAGTTATCATGTTTGTGTACATTATAGTATTACCGAATTTATATATTAATATTTTTATTATTTATTGTACATAGCAACACTAAATTTGTAATGCGTCATAAAACTGAAGAAATAATAAATTTCAGTCAAGACAACAATCGCAACGTTGACAATTTTGTTATAAATTATAATGGCAGATAAGAGGAAAACTAAAAAGCGCAAAGAGGTAATTATTTTTATAAATTTCTTTTTATTGACGATAGATATTTACATAGGTATATATTAAGCATAATAATTGCATGTCGCCATAAATTAATACAGCCGACTGTATTTATTCTTACGAGCATATTTCTAGTTTAATTGGTTTTATCTTACTTAAAGCATGCTTAAATTTGCGTAATTTTGTGAATTACGCTATATCTTACGTGTTAATTTTTTAGTGACGTAGTTTATTCGGTTGTTTTCAAGACGTAAAAATAAAAATAAGAAATGATTATTCAATTATTTTTCTCTTCTTCGACAAGCCAATGCCAGGGTCGTGTTAATTTAAAGCTTTACTTTTAACATTCTATATTGCCATGACGAGTGCGCAGTATTCCTTAATGTAACATCAACATGGTATTTTAAAACAATTTAAAAATAAACTGCAATCCTTCCGGCTGTTCTTTGTTTGATCTGTGCCAACCGCCTTACTATATTTTATTTAATTTGTTTACAGCAAAAGAAGGTATGTTTTAAAATAATATTATTGTAAATTTATCTATAAAATGTCTATGATTATTTGTTAAAAAAATTACAAGATTTAAATTTATTGATAAAGCGATGGATTACCACAAGATATTTATATTTAATCACCTTGTATTTTTAAGAAATCTATTGTAAATGAGCTGTACTGATTATATGAGTAATATAACATGCCTAATAATATATTACAATTCTAACATCAATATGTTATTCTAACAAATAATTTGTAATGTAATTAGTTTTTATGTAAGAATTTTATGTAAACAGCAGGTACATTTGTGTTAACAAAAAAACTTATTAACACATTTATTTGTTCTATATTTTCACAAGTGTATCAAGTTAAATAGTTATAAAAGTATAAATTGCCATCAGGTAATTTAAAGATAATTTTATGTTAAGCAATAAGTGATAGCTATTTAATATCAACAAACTGACCAGGAATAAGTTTAATTAATTTATATGTAGCAAAATGTTTATATATTTCGCTAAAAGATCTTGGCCTGTCTATGACTGTCGACAATTAATTTCTGCAGTATACTTTTAAGGTGGTTCTAAAGAATCATTTAAATTTGGTATTGGTAGAGACAAAAATTGTGATATTGGAAGTAATTATTAATACACTTTTAAAGGTTACTCTAAAACCTACATTTAGGTTGCAAGTTGAGTTTCTCCCTTGTATCACCACCATCACACCTACATGGTGAATAGATGGATTATCTATCTTCTCTCTGAAATTATTACTTATGTGCACATAATATATATTACAGAAAAAACAAACTTAATTCTATGAAGTGGAATGAAACCCACAACTGTCATGTTTGTGTGTTTTGTGGCAGAACTAAACACCACACTTTATTCTACCAGACCAGGCACATAATTCATCCTTCTGAGTGGGGATTTGTTTAGCATCCATAGCGTTCACAGTCAGAAACTGTTCTACATGATGGCCACTATTTTATTTACTTCTGTCTCATTTCATTTACTCTTCTTTGTGCATCAGTAGTATGTGCATCTTGGTTGTTATTTTATTTTATGTATTTATTGTACCATAAATAAATAAACATTTTTAACTTTATTCTGTTGAGTGATTAAGACATTTTATAATTATTTAATAATAGAGATATAGATTTGTTTACATTTAATGATAACGGTTTATGTAATTATTGTTATTATGATTGTAGATAATCTTAACATACTTGCGATTAAGGCACTTAATAGCATGCAATGGTGGTGAAAAAAATTCTACTCAAGTCATATTCAGATGCTTAATTTGGTGTAGTCCAGTTTGTATAACACAGTTTGTTTCGACACTGAGACATTATGCATTAAACTTAGTGAAATAATAACTAGTACATAAAATATTGACTTATCTCGATGATATATGAGATAATGATTCTAAGAAACAGGTACAGATTATGTGACGTTTTTTTGGCTAATTGAAGTAAATGTATTATATTAGTTTTATCATAAGTAGGATTGCCAATCCCGCATTTTGAATTCAATATGGGTATTTGCGGATACTTGCTGCGCTTAAATCTATTAATACAATATGAATTTGGAAAGTAAGATCTCAACTTTTTGTCGACGTTACTCACACTCTTGGATATAGTTTTTTCCAGTTCTGCAAATCCTTAGGATTCCGGGAATTTAATGCTGCAGCGTCCAAAATTGGGAAGTCATGCGGTTTTCCTCATTTGAAACCCTAATCAAGGTTTTTTTTTAAAAAAGTATTTTTTTTTGCTTACTCTACAATATTCACGCGAAACGTGTAAAATAAAAAATAAATGAAAATAATATATAAATCAAAGTAGCTTGTTCTATAGACCTAAATCGTACCTATAAAATATATGCTGAGTAGTAAAGAGAATGTCCCACTTTCACCGGCGTAGTAGCGTTAGTCGACGACAGTCACTGTACAGTGCGGGGTGTACGTGTTCTTTAAATTTAAGTTAAAATGAGAGACTTTGTGAGTGAAAGCTTATTTAATTTTATAATTATAATTAATATATATTAATTAATATAAAATATATTAGCTATATTTACTAAGTTTCAATTTAACCTATTTCTATTTCGAACTAAAAGCTCTATTATTTAAAGCTTTATGTGAGTTTTTTTAGTTTTATTTTCTTTCTTTACTTTTATTGTTTTGTTAAAAACAAAAATTTTAAAAATTAAAATATTTAATGTACAACAGGAGAAATAGTCGAATTCAACTTCCACAAGTAAAATTCGTGGGTTAGTACCACAATGAAATTCCTGTCATCATCTTTTGATCGAACTAATCATTTGATTGACCGATTTAAACAATAACAGTTATGGTGATTTTACTGTAAAAGCCTCGCGGAATTATTCATATGTAATAATAAATAATATAAACGTATATGGATACCTTTATTATTTTTGCAAGGTACGGCAAAAATTGCTATTTTTTTATTACTTTGTACAATGCGAATGTGTCTTGACTCTCTAAATTCTCTATGCTATAAAAAAGAACAATATAATAACTTTCTATAGTTGAAAAGCTTGCAATTTTTTTTCTATTTAGGTATATATTATTAACAAACAAACGAAAAAATATATTATACTTAATGTTCGAAATCTCACGATTCTTTTCCTAAAAATGATGTTTATTGCTAATAGTAATATAATATTTTATCAAATATAAAATTGTTACCGATTTTTTATAATTGATTATTTAATGTACCTACCTATGCCGTTATTACTGGCAATTGCAATGTCAGGGTCACTACAATGGTTGAGCTCTATGTCGTTTTATCAAAGGTCACTTCAAGATTTAGTGGCGCTACGAAATAATGGTTTTTAAAGAACTTTAGTATTTTAGGGTTCTGTACCCAAAGGGTAAAACGGAACCTTATTACTAAGAGTTCGCTTTCTGTTGTCGCTATAACAATAAATAGGTACTGAAAAATAATAAACTATTTAAAGGAGCTCCGAAACAACTTTTCTTTTTACGTTTTGGGGTCTATAATATTCTTCCATTTTCTAGAACAATTCGTGACTTCGACGCCAGCGATCGTTTGATAAAGCTTTCGTTTGTGCTGCATTCTTGTAATCTTAAATCTACAAAACACTTTTTTTTTATTTTAATAAAAATAATTATGAAATTATTAATTATGCTTCTCAAACTAGAATTAATAATATTAACGACTTACTACATAACTAAAAATGTATACAAATATTATTTACTTTTAATCATTTATTTTATGATTCTTGTGCCTCTCGTGACTTCAGACTAACAGAAAGCTTAGTAAATGGTCATATATTACGCTATTCTTGGTCTTCAATCAATGTAGAGAGCTAAACGTAAGAGACCTTTGTTTTCTTCTTATTACTTTTTTATTATTTTCTTCTTTCTAATTACTTTTATTTTATTCTTATTCTTTCTTAAAACTATATATATAAATATATATATATATATTTTGTAAATACATAATAATTTTGTGTTAAAAATACGTAGTACCAGCAAAACTGACACATTATTGCTTTTTTATAATGCAGCTATATCATTTATTTTGTTGTTGAGTTTTAACGGGGTCAATAGCATTCCGCTGGTTCTAAATAACGTTACTATAATCACACATAAGCCTACTACTTAGATATAATTTTTAGAGCAACACAAAGTGAGAAGCTCTCAATAAGAAGGCCCCGCGAGACTATTAACGCGATGGTTGTGAATTCGATTCCCATTCAATCAATAGTATCTAGGCAATGCGGGGCGTTAAGGCCCTCAAGAATTCGGCGGAAAGTGGGGAAGTGTTAATGGAAACGGAGTGTCTTAACGCTAGGTTTCCAGGTTCCCTCTGCCTACCCCGCTATACGCGGGATACAGCGTGAAGCTGAAAAAAAGCTCTATAAAATATTTTCTTTAAGTCCTAAAAGACAACACGGTGTTAGACTCCGCGATGGCTCTGCGAGGCTAAAATACGTTTATTAATTTATGTTTTAAGGACTACACATTTGTTTTCGCGTTATGATCAACAATGGTTTTGATTTATGGCAGACTCCATGCTGCAATTTAACATAATTTCAGTGACTCATTTATAACAATAATTGTTATTTACATGATTATTCTCGTAATTTCTATACTTTATGTAGTAAACACATAATAAATGATTAGGTTAGTGAGGCCAGTCGTGGCGTAGGGGCATGAGCGTGTGACTGTAACCGCGACTGGTTCGACTCGCAGGTTGACTTCGCTCTAGTATGAAAATATAAATTTAAATTAATATCTTGAGTGGAGAGTGGAGGAGGAGTGGAGTGGTGGGAGAGACCCACAACTAGTCGCGTTTACAATACCACTTTGTGCCCCTGCGTCACGACTGGACTCTATTTATTATAATTATCATATTTTTCCTTATATTTTTATGTCTGTTCTCATTATTCGTATTAAAAATAATTAAAGAAAACTATTACGTCTTTATAAAGCATCGGATAAATATATCTACCGTATTCTTGCTCTGAGATACAAAGCTTTGTTACTCAGCCTTTACCTAAAATAAAACAAAATATTTATACATATTTATTTTATATTAATAACCCTTCTAAAAAATTATATTTAATAATATGATTATCTATTTTGCAGGAGTTTGGTGAACCTCCCGTACCTGAAAAACCAACAAGCGAAGAGTATTCCGTCGCGAAATGGCTGAAGGCGAACGTTCCCACTAAGAAGACGAAATTTCTTAACCATCACGTTGAGTATTTTACAGGTATCTACTATTTTTTAAAAGATATGAAATAACTATATGAAACATAGCAGGCTAGGCAGAGGGATATAGGAATCTAGTGTTATGACACTCCGTTCATTGTGTATTGAGTGGAAGATTTCACCGCCGGCCGCTTTGGCTTTGGATAAAGCGGGGAAGTGAAAATAATGCATTCCCCTGAGTGGGGATCGAACCCACAGCCATCATGTTTACAGCCAGTCGCTTTTCTCCTTTGTCGTACTGCGTCAAGCTAGCGTCATGTATGAGTTCTTAATAATGATAATATCTGATATGTGATTTAAACTTAAAACAATCACGAGTTAACATAAACACTGTTCGTTTCACACAATTCTTATTTCCGATTTGCGTCACTGGTTTATACACATCTATGAACATTTTTTTATGTCTTAACAGAAGTAGGTGTTATTTTTTTAAATATAAAATTATTTTTATATTCAATTACGTAGTGTAAGAGCAGTAATTTTGAAATTAAATACGTTTTTTAGCTTCATGCTGTATCTTGCTCACAGCAGGACAGGCAGAGGGTACCTGAGAAGCTAGTGCTAAGACACTCCGTTCCAATTAAGACACTTCCGTCTGCACTTTCCTTTGCCTCGTCACCAGGGCCAGGAAATGAAAATATTTCGAGTGGGAATTGAACCCACAACTTGTGTTTACAGTAAAATTTTCATAAAACTAGGTTCCCAGGTTCTGTAAATCTTAATTCTACACCCCAATATTATGAGTAATGCTACTTAGAACTTAATTAATATTTCGTATCAATCTCATAAACTGACCTACTTTTTGAGGTTATCGCGATTTTTATTTCATATACCCAAGCTTAGTAAGTTACGATATTTCATATTTAATGTTTAGTTTCACACTTGGATAATATTATGCCATGTCTAAATTCAATTTACATACTTAAGCGATATATGCACTATGTTGTGTTAAGAAAGTAAAATTTATAAAGTAAATTTTGTAGTATAAGTCTTTAAAAATAATATAAATACACCGTCAACCGGGGGGGGTGTATCTGCAACGCGCCGGTTTTGGGTTCAAACCTCATCCCGGAGAATGATATTATTTATTAATATTTTCATTTCTTCACTCTGTCACCCTGCTGTGTACGTTTTTTACAACTGAAGAAAAGAAAGAACTGAAACTGAATGAATGAATGCAATGAATAAGTAAAAAAGTGATTAATACTTACACATACATTAATACTTACTTTTTAATAATTTCCAGGCACAAAGGCCGTAGACGCATTACTAACATCAAAATGGGCGACGGGGAAGAACCCAATATTCACAACGCGCCACGAAGTAACAGATTATTTGCACCAGATGCTAGTGCACAAATTATTTCACAGAGCTAAGAAGGTAAACTTTTTATTTTTTCCTGTAATTTGACATTTTTGATAATAGAAGGAAAGGGAGACGTACTTGAAAAAGTTTTTTTTTTATTTTTAGTTTATATTGAATTCTATCATATTGCATGTCGGGTGAGTAAATAAGGGCATTCTTTATATAAATAAAACATTTTATTTCTCAAAAGTTGAGGCTGTCATACCGCAGTGGGACGGTTAACGTGAAGGTTGTAGGTTCAATTCCCGTTCTCTGGGGAAAGGAACACTTACCACTAGGGATCCAAAAAAGGGATACAGCGTGAAGGTAAAAAATCATTAGGGTATTTTATTATAGAATTTATTTAATTTTATATGTGTTCTTTACGGTTCTTTTTAAATGTATCTTGAATGTCAAACACATATCGTTTTTAGGTTCCAGTCAGTGAACAAGAGTTAAAAGGAAAGTCCAAGAAGAAAGATGTAGAAAAGTCCAGTAAGAGTGGAGACGAGAAGGATGGGGACAAGAGTGCCGCTGAAAATAAGGTAACAATAAAATTATTAATTATATTTTAAAATAAAAGAAATGTAAACTTCAAATACTTATCAATTACCTATGTATTTCTATTATACATCGACAGCCACTAGGTAAGGTAGGTATCGAAATTGAAAAATTGCTAATTTGTTTTATTGTATTTTTGAACTACTAATAATTTGATGATTACATACATGTTTAAAAAACTTTTTTTTTATTTTGAAAAAATCTCATTAAAACTGCCCTTCTTAGGGATAAGACTAGTTGTCTGTATACCATTATAATGTGGCAATAAAAACAGTATTTTATTACTAACCATCCTGTTCCCGTGTATCAATTATTTTCTTTATCAATATTTAACATTCCCAGGACACAAAAGACACCAAAGACAAAGAAAATAAAGAGAAAGAAAAGAAAAAACGTAAAATCCGTCTAGAAATGCACATGGAGCAAATATTCCTGGATACTTTAGACGCGTACGTGTGGATATACGATCCCATGCCGTGGTACTACTGGCTGTGCGGGGCGCTGGTCGTGTTCGGTACTATTGGTGTTTGCATGTTTCCATTGTGGCCGGCTACTGTACGGTTAGTGATTGTTTTTTTTATGTATTTACTAGTGGGCCCGGACGCGGCTACGCCCGTGAAAATATAAGCCTAAATAACTAAAATAAGTTAAAAAATAATAATAAGTGGAGATTTATTATTAGAAAAAATATCTGAGTAACCGAAATGAACAAACAAAAGAAGTAAAAGTACCTAAAGTTTACCGTGCGCGCGTCCTAAACATTTTTCTATATTAAATAATTATTAATTTTTGCGAACAATATTAAATAAAATCCCAAATGATTTAAATTACGATATTTTAAGTGCATAACATCGGTATAGATAACCGAACTGAGATAAATTAATTATAAGCAGCAAATAATTACATAAAAAATAATAGTAATTCGAAAATATATAAAAAAATATTTATTTTATTTCAAAGTCATCTGCCCGTTCGCGTCGGTCATACTATACCACTCGTAGGCTAGGTCATTTGGAATCAGTGACATCTTAATTATTTATTAGAATGTTATACAGTAAACTATAATTTCAATCTAGATGAAATGCTAAAAGTGACTATTATATTTATTTTCATAAGGATGAATATCAAATTATAGAAATCATCTAATTTTTGTTAATGTATACAAATCTATATCAGCGCGCGCCATGTATGCATTAAGCAAACTCACTTTGGGTGACGTTTTCTTAAAACAGCAAACTTTGCAAGCCGTTGCTTAGCAACGCGTAGCGACGATTGTTTCTAACATGGCGGAATAAATTGCTTGTCAAATTAATTATTTTAATATATTGGTATATATCGAAAATATTACAAATATGAGAAAAAAAAAAGTATCCTTAGTATGTTCATCCCGGGACCCTCAAGTATCTCTATATGAGTATTTTATCACAATTTAATTAGCGGTTTGGCCCTGATTGCGTAAAGGACAGACAGACAGACAGACAGACAGAGTTACTTTCGAATTTATAATATAGGTATGGATATATTATGTTTAGTAGCAGAGTTGAGCAAATTCTAATTGCAATTGTATTATAATAATTGTTTATTTGTTTGTGTGAAAATCACAAGTAACAATTCCTTGAAATAGCGTACAAAAGCTTGCCTATCTACAACATAAAAAAATTAATTAGTAGTTGTTTTTGTTTTATATTTATATATAATATTTTTCTTTCCAGCAAAGGCGTATACTACCTGAGTGTGGCTGCCGCAGCTTTCCTAGTACTGATTATAGCTTTGGCCGTACTAAGAGTGGTCGTATTCTGTCTTGTATGGATACTAACATTGTCGAGACATCATTTGTGGTTGTTACCCAATTTGACCGAAGACGTGGGCTTCTTCGCTTCGTTCTGGCCGCTTTATAAAGTGATTATTTCTTTTTTTACTTTTTATTTGTTATTATGTGTTAGTTAGTAGGGTACTTTTTATTATGGTTAATTTATGTTCAATTAAATAAGATATGAATTTAGAACTACTGTGTATACATTATTGCCAATTGTGCCAAGATAACGTTATTACATTATATTTGCTATTGAATTTAAGCTAATTGTAAAGAACAACAAATAAATAATTACATTTAATTTACAGTATGAATACCGCGGCCCGGGCTCAGAGAGCGATAAGTCGTCTAAAAGCAAGAAAAAACGCAAGAAAGACAAACATTCTGACGAAGAAGAAGAAAAACCATTATTACAGGAACCAGTCAAGGAAACTGGCGCTAATGGTGTAGAGAATGAGGATAAAGAGGCTAAGTAAGTATTGTTAAGTAACTTATCTTTATATATGTTTACGCTGTATCCCGAATATAGCAAGGAAGGCAGAGAGAACCTTTTTTTTCCCGTGGGGAAACCCTGTTACGGGTATCCGCATGCCGGGTGAAATGCGATGCGGATTATGTGAGACTACGGTAGAGACGAATAGTAAAGACTAAAAGGACCGTTTCAGACGCACGCCGAATTTTTGAGACTTTGTGTGTTGAGGTGCAGAACTCAATTTGTGTTGTTGTTGTACGAGCAAATGAAAATATTAATTATAAAGTATTGTTATTATTAAATCATTATTATTTTAAACTCGTCATTTTTACTGCATACAGCAGAATAAGCTGAGTGCTAAGACAATCCATTCTCAGCTTACAGGCTCAGTTCAAAACAGTCGATTTTAAGTGGCAGAACCTAAAGCAGCACTTTGTTTTACTAATGCAGAGAAGTAAAAATAAGTCATTTCCCCGAGCTTGTTTCGAACCCGCAATAGTGAAACCTACGACTGCAATCCATTTGCTCTATGGTGGCCTTGTGGTGTTATTATTATATATTGCCAAATGAAGATAAAACTTCCGATCAAATAAAATCTAAATAAGTAAAATAAAAATAAATAATACAACACAAATAAATATCATTATTTCCAGGGAAGACACACAAGAGCCTCAAGAAGCACCAGAATCACCAGAGGCACCCGACCCGACCGATAAGCATTCAGGATCAGAATCTGATTCTCAGCGCTCATCCACCGAAAGGGACTTTGAAATAGTTGAACCGGGAGACATAGAACCCGATGTAAAGGATAATACTACTTAGATTTATAGTGTTTAGTTTCATAATATAACTAACTATTCTGGACAGGTGGATTATGGGTGATTATTGATGTTCATTTTGTTATATGTGATTTGATACACAGCAATGTTTAAATTATATATTTTTTTTTTCTTATGTATAATTTTTGTGTTTGTAAATACATATAATTTTTACAAATTGTAATTGGCCATGTGATTCAAGGTTCAATACCCAGTCGGGGGGAATGAACCATTTTCATTTCCTCAACACTTTATGTTTCGAAAATTGGGCAGTGTGTGGAGTCAGATTGTGTCCTAATACGTTTTACCTGCTAAATTAGCTGTATACGAGATACAGAATCTGAAATTCACTAAAAAAAATAAGTTCAAAATATTATAATTCTGTGCAGCAGGTAGATTGTGGGTGATTATAGATGAGTGTAGATTATAGTTTTTTTATAAAGCACAGGAGTGTATATATTTCAAAAAAATTATGTTGTAATGCAAGATTATTCTTTTTTTATATTAATAATAATAATTCATAATCATTTCGTACTAATTTTAAAATTTGTTTTGTATGTTTTAAAGTAAATAATTCTTTAATTTTTTTAAATTATATAGACGAGTTATTTATTCTAATGAAAAGAAATGAATTTATTCTAATGATTTATGAGTAAATTGATAAAATATGATAAAATATTAAGGTGTACGTGATTTTCAAATAATTAATAAATTTTATAAACGAATTATAAGTTGAATATATGTATAAAGTATGCATTTAAAATATTTTGTGTGTTTCTATACTGTATGTAATAGCAAATTCGAATCTGCCTGTTTGGAAAAGTTGTTTTTCACATAGATCAGTTGTTAGTATTCACAAATTAGATGAAAATAACAATGCTATAATATACAATTTAATTTGAAATACTGAAATAAAATGTTATTCTTTACATTTTTTTATTTTAGTAATTCAATGTAAATTAATTTACACGTGATTTTAGAATAATATTTTAACACACAACTTTTGTAAGTTTGAATTGAATTTTTTTGTGTAATATTTATTGACAATATTAATCTATTAATTGATATTCGTATCAAATTAAAACGATATAAGAATAAATCATTTAGTGAATTTTATATTTGTTTATTTTAAATTTTGGTGCTCTAATGGTTTTGACGATATAATAAAAATCACAGAATTTCATTTTAAACGTTTCATTAATGTAATTCGTTGGACGAATTGTGTCTTTTATATTTTCTTTTCTTTACATGTACTTCCATCTTAAAACTTGTGGTGTTTAATAAAAAATCTTTCATTTAATCTGTATTCCATTTCATTCTCTCAACTGTCACTTTTATAATATAAATGTACCTCAGTACATTATTTTGTAAATAACTCGCTCTCATCTCAAGATCTAATCAATGTTACATGACGATGTATTGTGACGTTTAATACGTTAATTAAATAAAATGGTATACTCTGCGAAGTTTTTTATTTTCATAATAATAAAGACGCTATTTAGAAAAATAGCGTCTTTATTATTTTGGTTTATTTTAATTTTTATGAATGTGTATTCATTATTTACTAATGACAAAGCAGCGCCATGATATATTCAAATAAAAATCATGAAATGTAAATAATAATTTTACGTAGATATGAAATATTTACTTAAATGTATATTTCCGTTTCTTCTTCTCTAGTACAAGGCAAAAGCGCGGCGTTAAGTTCCGCCACTCAACACGCAATGCCTCCAGAAGCGAACAGCGTAAAGCTAAAAAAAAATCTACGTCAAACTGTTGAGCAATCTTGATATTTTTTTTTAGGTATGGGTTTGAAATATTTTACCTTAAAAGCTGCTCCCGTAAAAGGAGCGCAGTCACTTCCAACCTGTATAATTATATTAAAAAGTTTTGGTTTGGGCTGAAGACCTAGTTTCGTTCGGATTTCAATTAAACCATAATTTCAATGTTATCATTTATTTATACATAAATTTACATAACAAAAATAATAATTAATATTACATTACATTTACTTAATCTTACAATCTAAATTACTAGATATTAGAATGACTATAGGTTCCCGCGTTTTTCTTGTTCCAATTCGATAGATTCAAAAAGCGTTTTGAAATTGCCAGCTCCAAATCCCTATGGAATACAAACATATTAATATAATTATATTTCTCTAATTTCTTACTAATACTTTTTCATTTATTAGTTTAGTCTCTGCCATATAGCGAGCGAAAATGCTGCAGTTCCGTCTCAGCCTCTTAACTATATTAATAACTAGCGACCCTATTGCGGCTTCGCCCGCTTTTACTACTGGATTATTAATGCAATTATGTGGATGATAATTATGTTTGCAAAGCACTTCAGATAATGTGAAAATTAATTAAACCCTAATGCAACCCGCATTTTCGTAGTTTCAATAAGGATTTTCCAATTGTTTTACACAGCAACTGTAATTTTAAATCTGTGCTACTAATCTTTTCAAGTACTTATTAAAATATATTTAAATTACTATTTTTAGATAGTTAAATGACATCAAATAATAATAATATTCAACTCGAATTATCCAATACGTGCAAACGCATCTAAATCTTCGTTGCTATAAAGGCAGGCGGGTTTTTTTTTTCGAGCTTGTGGTTAATGCTGAAGAGGGCATTCTGTCTCTGATGAAAAGCAAGCACTACGTGGCTGCCTGTGACGAAATTAAATAGAATGCATCGGCCGGAAATTGAACCCGGGCTGCCCGCGTGGCAGGCGAGCATTCTACCACTGAACCACCGATGCGTGTAAGGCAGGCGGGCGCGGCGGACTCGCTTGTATAAGCATAACGTCGCGAGGCGCGTTTCGCAGCAAGGATTTTTTGATATTGTAACAACTTCTAAAGTACTTATTAAAATGAAAAACAGAAAAGACAGTTTTGATCTACATTAAATGGCCAACGTAACTAATATACTTATTTATATGCTGAGAGTAAGGGATAAGTGAAACTTGACTCGATACAGTTGATGTGTGAACGGCGTGATGTGTCAATAATTAAATGCGTTTTTCTCTAAAACTATTCGCAATTTCGAAATTGTTTAAAAAACAAATTTTATCTTCGTTTAACGTAGAAATTTAATAAAGTATTTTAAAGGATAAGGATTAATACCATTATGGAAAAATATCACAATAAAAAATATATTGAAATTACTATTTTTAGACAGAAATATGATCACTACACGTTATTCTTAAAAGATACGAATATGCCATCGCGGACTTTTTTGTAGATCTTATTAAGAGGAACAATACTCCAGTACATTTTTTTCATGTAGTACTTACCATTAAAGCAGCGCATGCGCGAAAGTGTCTCAACGGGTAGGACTTTATACACATTTATCGTATTTATGTTAATTTACATAAGAATGTACAAATAATAAACTATATATAAACCTTCCCTGAGAAATACTCGACGTAATGGTGAAAACCGCATCCAAATCCGTTGGGTGGTTTAGAAGAAGAAGAGTTAGAAAGTTCAGACAGACACAAAAACCGACTTTGTTTTATAAGATATAGGATAGGATATGACATACATACGCTTAAATTTATATTGTAATAAAAAAAAAAAGTAAAAACGATACAGTATTCTGGTAGGTCAACCGAGTGGGAATCGAACCCACGTCCGTTGCGTTTAGCCTAAATAAAAAGTTAAAAGAAAATAAACTTACATTGTGATTTCTTCTCTGTATAACCTCCAAGAATAAAGTAGGCCTATCTTGAGTATTTTTCGTGAATATTTGCAAGAGGTAGCCATCGTCGTCGTAGTCTATGAGGATGTTCAAACGCTCCAGAATGTCTATACTTTCCGCGACTTTGACTTTGCTATGTTGTAGCTTATTGCGTATTATTTCGTAGTACTTTGGCGATATCGACAGGAATTCGACGCCACGAGACCGTAGGTGTTCTATCTGTATAAATAAAAGAATTAATTAATTATTTGGCATATTGACATTTAACAAGATTCTGTCGGTCCATCTATTTGCTGTTTAATTACTCATAAGTTAAAAAATTAAAAAAAATAGAAAACATATTACCGTAGTGATGATATCCTCGGTGTTAATCGCGATATGCTGTACGCCAGCACCGCCATGGTACTCGACGTATTCTTGTATCTGACTCTTGCGCTTCCCCACAGCTGGTTCATTTATCGGCATTTTAACAGTTTCCTCGTAATTCGCCATCACTATTGAGCGTAGGGCTGAGTATTCTGTACACACTTGAGAATCGTCCACTGACCAAAATCTGGAAAATATTCTTTTTGTAGCTTCACGCTTTATCGCGCATATAGCAGGATAGGCGTTTTTCATTATCAGAGCGAGAAAAATGAAAATTTTAAATATTTTATTTCTTCGAGAGATTAGTAAATAAATGATTGTGCAGTTCAAGCGGACGAAGCCGCGAGGTCGCTAGTTACAAAAATAATAAAAAACATGCAGATGGTCTTATTAACAGAAAATACTAATATAATAAAAGTTAGAAAGGAATTAATAATAAATGATATCAATATTTTTTGTCACTACGCTCTCACTGCTGGTTTGAAGGTCAAAACAAATTTCATATTTACCTGTGAAACTGTAAACATTTTTCATACCAGGACGCTGCTTTTTCCATACCATTGTCCGGCTGATTTCCTACGACGTGATCAATAAAGTTGATTTCTATTTTTGGTCTGCAAAAAATATATTACATTACATACCTACATATATAGTAGTAAAATTTAGTATTTTTCTAAAATTTAGTATAAATCAAAACAAATTTTATTAATATAAAATTTTAAAGGGTGTGGTGGTTACCACCTAGGAAAGAAAGATAATTTTCTTTTTAAAAAAATGTTTACAAACACTACATTAAGATTCTTATGTTTTCATTTTGGATGTCATTTTAAACTTACTTTTAAAGTAAATTCTAAATGACTTGATAGAAATATGTGATATAAATTCAAATTTCAAATTCAATATAAAAAACAAATACCTAGTTTATTCTAATAATAAATAATTATTTTCTACAAATGTTACTTACAAATATTTTTGTATGGGATCTTTAGGTAAAAGTTCATAGCCCGGCAGGAATGGTCCATTGTACCTCGATCTGTCGACTAAAGTATGTGTATTATCACCATACTGTAAAAAATACGTTATTTGTTAATATTTATACTGCAAATTAATAAATAAATTCTAGTCTTAAATTTTTCTAATTATGCTTAAAAGTTTTAGAAGGTGAGGCCGACAAAAATAGTTGGGTAACGTAAATATTACTTATGTTACAAATACTTACAGTTTTCAAGACAGCCATCCTAACAACCCCCTCGCTATCGCTCTCCTCCCATACATCTCTAACTACAACGGCGCCGTTTTGTTTTGCATATTTTAATATATAATCTAAGTTTTCTACTTGAAAAGCAACGTCTTTGACAAAATCGCCATGAACACCGACTTCTTGAACAAAATCTGTATCAACCGGCTCATATTGCGCTTGAAATACGAAGATGATCTATAATAAATAAAAATTATAATTAAAAAATCACGAGCCCCGGCACAAAAAGTTCCACAACGTAAACAAACAACAAAAAATAGCTGATAATCTTCCAACAATTATAATATATTTTCTTCGATAATTTCTAAGAACTCTCTAACAAAAAAAAAACTAAATCTAAATCGATTCAGCCGTCTGAGAGCTACGATGTCACAGATACACGTCAAGGTTCACACCTCTGTTTTCCTAAAGGTCGCCAGGTTGCAGGCTTGATTCCCACTCGAAGAAATTAAATTCTTAATATTTTCACATTCTGGTAACGAGGCAAAGCGCAGGGTTGAATTCTGCCACCCAACACGCAACTCGACGAAAAGTGGAACGGAAGTGTCTTAAAGTTAAGGGAAAGTTCGAAGACTAGGATTCCAGGTTCCCTGTAGTTTCCCCGCTATGCGTGGCGTACTTAAAAAAAATAGCAACTCACCTTATTCAATCGGACGGCATGGGAGGCTATCTTGCGAGAACCTGTTTCCAAGCCTTTGTAGGCTAAAGGTTCAAATCCAAATCGTGTCACATAGTAACTCGCCGCCTAAAATCAAGTTTACTATTTATATCACTACTTTTAAATAATATATTCTTGTAAATTAGAATATTTTTTTATAGTGGACATTTATTTTTTATTTTTTATCGACTATGTCGTCCTTTCGGTATTTTAATAAGAATATAAAAATAAATAGGTATTAAACAAACTCCAAGTAGGTAATAATTTGTATAAATATAGATAAAAATAGGTACTAAAAATTTCTCTAATTTTAATGGAATATAAATAAAAACTCTTATTTTACTCATATGGTTTCTAGGATAAAAAGAAATCCACGACTATTTAAGAAGAAAGAAAGATTTTTTGTCTGGTCTATACAAATCAGTCCATCAATAAAAGAACTTAATAGATCAACTAAACATCACAGTTATTTTATTTTATTTAATAGCAATTAATTTAGTAATTAAAAATGAATATTGACTTTGACGACTGGTATTATAATTTCATAATGTTTATTACACTAGAAATATTGAATTTCTAAATCAAAGTGTGGAACAGCTAGAGCTAGAGCTAGAGAGACCGATATGAGAGAGTTATAATAAGTAGATATCAATACATTACACTAAAGTATCAAAATAAATAATTTAAAATGATTATACTAAAATTTTCCATTAAAATAGTACTTACTTGTTTTGCATTCGACACCCAAAATGTAAGATGATCGAATGCGAGAAACTGTCCATCTTCTGGTTTCCGCCCTTTATCCGTATATGTGGTCTGGAAGATATTTGATTTTAAAACTACGAGTACATACATGTTCACTAGTGTCTTACTTGAAATACAAAAATAAATAAAATACGTTCATAAAACGACTGAGAAATCGAAGGAACATGCATAAAAAATATTTAATGTCATGTTCGACAACCTTCTTTTTTGAAGTCGGTGAACAAAAATAAAAATTATTAATAATTCAAATTATTCTAACTTGTTACTTTTGTGCTAGTTAAAAGAGTTACTCACCATCACTAAATAATTTATAAATATTAAAAAGATCACGATTGTAATTAATTTTAAATTTAATTTATAAAAAATATATTTAGTAAGGCACGAGTTCTATATGAATTTTCTTCAAGAAATGTGAATATTTGCACAGACATCCAACCTTTATATAGAGTATCTAATATTGCGAATTTTATTAAAAACAAGTCTCAATAAAGTCACGTTCACATTCGTCTCGACTCGACTCCAAGTAATCAGGTTATTAATATAGTTTTTTCTAGTGCGACTTTTAATAAAAAACAATATTTTTATTATTTTAGCTTCACGCACATTCCACAAATAGGCAGAGAACTTCGAAACCTAGTGTTGAGACATTCCATTCCCGTGAAGATACTTCCGCTTCCTAATTATGGAGACACTGCGTGTTGAATGGCGGAACTTTACACCGCATTTTGCCTCAATATCTCTTCTATTTTCTATTTCTATTTTCTATCTTATTCAATTGCATAATAAAATGTACGAGTATATTCGGAGGAAATTGGGCAACGGATGTCTTTTAACACTTGGTTCCCAAGTTTACAATGGGGGAATTTACAGGGAAATTTACAGAGGGAAGCTAAAATAGATTCATTAATTTAATAGTCAATATAGGTACCTCGTCATCGTGAAGGCAGCTTTTGTGCGAACAAACCGGTACTAGACGAGCCTCTCGGATTTCTACGTCGATCACTAAAGAAAATGACGTGAGACTGTTTATTTTTGTAATAATTATGTAAATTATAATATTTTGGTTGAGTTCCACGACTCAACACGCAATGTCTCAAAATCAGGCTGAAGGCGGAGAACGGTATATCTCGGCTCTAGGTTTTTTCTAGTTACCCTCTTGTGTAGGATAAAGCGTAAATATTTTTTTTTGGGTATATTTAAATAAAATCTACTTCATGCTGTATCCCGCATACAGCAGGGTAGGCAGAGGGAACCTAGTGTTAAAACACCCTGTTCACCACTTTCCGCCTCGATTCTAGGTATATGTCGCAACGTATTAACAAAACTCACAAGATCTGCATAAATATCATAGCTAAATATTTAAAGGTAATTTTTCAGTCTTTTCGAAATATTTTATACAATCTTTATGAGAATGTACCTATCCCATATATTATGTAAAATGAATATAAGATAATACTAAAATTCTAGAAATTTACATAAACGTGTTAAGAAGATTAAATAAATTTATAGCATCAGTTTTGTTCATTAATTCGAAGACAAGTATGGCTAATATTTTTTGTTAAAAAGTATGTAATATTTTTATGATGTAAACAATTTATTGTTATTCAGTAAACCTAAAACCTAAAGTTGTAGAGAGCCTAGTTTTTGTTAGCTGTAGATGAACTCGCACGTAACATTTTAAGATTTTTCTTATTTTATATTCTGACTCAATGAACAATGCGCAAAACTTCAGAAAGTCTAACTTCACAAAGGCCACGACTTAAAAGAAAGACAAAAGCCCAGCCTTGAGTTCTGCGGTGAAAGTAGGAAATAGAGTGTCTTAACACTACGTTTTCCTCTTCCTACCCTGCCATATGCAAGATACAGTATGAACCGTATCTTGCATAATGAACTCGACGGTTACTGTTTCTGAAGCCAATGTTGCAATTTAAATGTTATATAAACCTAAAACTATTCTACATGAGTTTTACCTTAAGAAGACAGCAGGAATCCGCTGGATTCAAAGGGCGCAGGACCGGACGGAATGGCGAGAATTAGGGGAGGCCTATGTCCAGCAGTGGATGAAAGGCTGATGGATGGATGGATGGATTTCCAAATTTTTTTATCCTGTAAATATTCCTAAATAGTATACAAAGCTCTACTGTTAGCATTGTAAAAACAGTACTAACATTACTCGCTAGTTAGGTAGTTAGCTATAGGTAGGTACAGATTTTTTTGTAGTGTGAAATTAAAAGTACATTGTGATAAAAGACTTATTAACTTTTTGTAATTATTAAAATTGACTATATCGTCAGAAAAAAAGAATTTTATAATAAATGTATTCCAAAGCAACTGTAATAACATCTTCTTTCTCGCTTACTCTAAGTTTGTAAATCTATCTCGTAGCTCTTTTTATTTGTTTATGAAAAATATTACAAATATTCAAATGATAATTTCTATTCTTGACGTATTTCAATGTCATACATATTGTTCCATTATAAATATAAATTATTTAAAATCCGTATTAATAATTCCATTATATACACTAAGAAGAAATGGAACCTGCGACCGAACTATAACTATTTGTTTTGTAATAAAGAAATCCCTATTTAAATTACATTAATATTATATTTAATTTATTATATAATATTTTATTGTATAATACGTTTACGTTTATTATATAATATTTTTATTTTAACAGTTGCGGCGCAGCGGCACAAGGATGTGACTGTAACGCGACAATTATGGGTTCGGTTCCACTCGAGGGAATAAAATATTTATTTACATTTATATTTTCATTTCTTCGCTCTGGTGTCGAGGCAAAGAGCGGCGTTGAGTTGCGCTACTCAACACACAATGCCTCCAGAGTGGGAAGGAAACTGGGAAATCTCGCCGTATAGAGAGTAACGACACTCCACGACGGAAAGTGGGGAAGGGAGTGTCTTAACTCTAGGTTCCCTCGGCCTACCCTGCGGTGTGCGGGATACAGCGTGAAGCTGATTTAACAATTGAATACTGAATTGAATGTACATTTACCACTAGAATAATAAGAGAACAGAAAATAGCAAACAAGTTTATGTTTTGTCGATATTTTATTCGATTTTCATCACAAAGTTGTAAACAGAATGCAAATGAGAACTGGACGAGGTATGTGGTCGAGGTCGGTGGCGGTGGCACAGAGGCGGGGTGGCGTGTCAACTCGTAGTGTTTCTTATGTTCTTATGTTTTTTAATTATAAGAAGCCATGATAATTCTTATTATCTGAAAAAATATTGTATTTCACCATAAATCGAAGGGAATGCAATTATAATTTGGGAACTCTAATAAGACACTATTTTAAGAGATTTGTTTTGAGTAGGATTACTATTATTATCATTTATTTGTAAACATCTAAAAATTGCATATAATTATTTTCTTACATTAGCTAAACTTTTTTTTATTGATTATAATGTTATTTTTATTTTATCTACTAATGTTAAATAAATAAGAACGAATTATTCATGGCAGTCGATAATCAGGGTTCTGCATGCGTACAGAAATATATATTTAACTTTTTATAAAAATTATTACTAATATCTTAGTAAGATTATTTACGTGTCCTTTTCCCTGAAAAATAATAGAAAAAACCCTATGTAAATAATATTAATAATATTATATTTTTTAATTGAATATAATAATCGTAAAACGTATTTTTTTTTTTAATAAATTATTTATTAGGATTAAAAACAATGTAAATCTATTTAAAGTTCTCTACTAAGAAGAAATAAGACGTCTCTACCCCACCTCAGTAGAGATTGGGAGTAGAACAAGTTTCTCCTACTTGATATTATTATTATACTTTATATATTGCACAATATTTTCTAATATTACAGAATATTATGAAATTATATATTTTTTAATCAGCTTCACGATCTATCCCGCTCACAGCAGGGTAGGCAGGGGGAACCTAGTGTTACGACACTCAGTTCATCAATTTCCGTCGAGTTTTCGGTTACATGGTAATTTCTCATATGAGGAAATATATAAAAGTAAGGTAAATTGAAACTCAATTTTTTATTTATTTATATTTTATTATAGATTATAATGTAAATTATAGTTAAAAATTAGCATATTATATCTAAAATGTTAAACCCTCCACTAGATACAAGTACACAGGTAAATAAACATTATAAATTTATTAGTGAATTATTTCTTTATGTTGTTTACAAAAACAACTTTAATAAGTAAGCATTTAAGAATATGCGACGGCGTTATGACGCGTTTGTCACAATCCTGAACTAGTCCACTTGGTCTGTACATGGGAGATATATAAGAAAATATGTTATGGGTGGCATTTTATAGCATAATAGAAATTTATGTCTGTCTGTAGGTATGAGCATTTGTTCATGTTAATCTCAGAAACAGTTTAACTGATTTAAGAGTAGTTCGCTATTATTGATATTGCCTTTGAAGTTGATTGCCTTTAAAGGATTGTTATTAGAACACAAAAGAAATTCACATAAGTAAAAAAAAATGTGTGGTTGATGCGGGCGAAGCCGCGAGTGGATCGCTAACGGTGATGTGTGGTACTAGTTCAAGAGTTAATCATCTTATAGTTATTTAAAAAAGAAAGGCACAGAAATATAAAAGATAGATAGTAAGGCGAACAGGGTGAAGATTGAAATTTTACAAAGATAGAGAATCTAGATATTTTTATTAATTGCAATTAGTCTATACATAATTATGATTAAAAAAAACATTACTCCGACTTTTGTCATTTAAATAGTTATTTTTCAAATGTCTTTAGCTATTACCATCGTATTGGGCCAACCCAATCGAATTTGACAAGATGACATTAAAAATATAATTGTAGCAAGACTTATTGACTTTCAGTTTTTGATTTGTCTAAGAGCTCTATGGCTTCAAACACCCATTTGTAGTTCATTGCGCCGAATCCCTGAAATTATAATATAGGTTAATATAAGTTCAAAATTAATTATTACTTTAAGCTTTTACGTTTTAAACGAATTTGATTTTTAATTATAAATTTAATTTTTAGTTTGCTTATTGTTAGTAATAGGTTTATTTTCATACAAAAGGAAACATTTTGTGAAAAATATAAATAATTCAATATTAAAACACATACCCTATGATTTCTCCTCTGTATAATCTCGATAAACAAAGTAGGTCGAACTTGTAAGTGCGTAGTAAAAGCTTGTAACATGTAACCTCTTTCATCGAAATCTATCAAAATATTCTGCTCTTTCAATTCTTCTATACTTTCTTGTACATTGACAGAGCTGTCTTTTAATTTTTCTTTAATAAGTTCATAGTATGTGGGAGGCCAGGATAAGATGTCGGCACCCCGAGCTTTTAAGCTTTTCATCTAAAAATAAAATTAACAATTTATATCACTTGGCTTGTATATATTTGTAAAAGGTATTATTTTAATAAGATAATAAAATTTTATAATATTCTTTGTTGAACTAAATTCATACATAATATGAAATACACTTAGAAATTAATTTACCTGCCTTATATTTATTTTTGAAAAAGCATATAAATTGTTTATTTATTAATATAAAGTAATTGTCAATAGTAGCAAATAGTCTATAATTCTATATAATACTTACTGTAGCAACAATATCATCAGTATACAGGGCTACATGCTCCACACCCGACGTGCCCAAAGCCTTCACAAATTCAGAGGCTTTGCTTGTAGGGCGAATCCCTTTGGCTGCTTCGTTTAAAGATAGCTAGAAATAAATAGAAATTAACTATAATTTACTCATATCTTTTTATTAATTATTTCGTACTATGCAATGTTGAATAATTAGTTCAAACATGGTTCAAGAGCGAGTTATGTTAGTGTAAAGACTTATTACACAACAATTTATAATGTTTTTATTTTCATCATTAATATATGACTCTGTTTTAGAAAGAAATCTCACTTTTGTTGTCTCGAAAGAAATCCCACTTTTGTTGTCTCGAAAGAAATCCCAGTTTTGTTTTTTCATATTTACAAAATAAATCTTAATAAAATAAAAATTTGTGACTCACAAGAACACTTTCATTCTGATTTATGACAGAAGCGGAGTTTATACAAGACCAAGGAACTAAGTCGTGGCTGTAATCAACGCACCAGAATCTGTCAAATAATTAACATGTTAATTTCATACTAAAGACTGTTTATTATAAGAAATAGTGCTTATTATAAGAAATAAGCAATTAGATTTTTCTTATAATACTAGTAATATATAATTTTATTAATGTACGAGTATATATTACCTATGCATATTAAGATTTTTCTCGTACCAAGCGACAGAATCTTCTAGAGTGCCATCGGCCATGTTTCCTTCTACGTGATCTACAAAAGACAGTCCTGTTTCCGGTCTAAAATCAAGTAAAAGAATAGTTTGTATAATTTATTTTAGCTTTACGCTGTATCCATAGCAGGATAAGCAGAGGGACCTGGAAAGCCAGTTCCAGTTACACAATCCCTTTCTCTAACTTCCGCCGAATTCTGGAAGTATTGCGTGTTGAGTGGCGGAATTCAACGCCGCGCTTTGTCTGGATATCAGACTGAGGAAATAAAAACATTAAATATGTCATTTACTCGGGAATCGAACTCACAACCTGTTGCGCTTACAGTCGCACGCTTAAGCCCCTGCACCAATGGACCTCAATACTTAATTACTTTTCCGATGTACTTTATTGTATAATACTGTATAATATATGTTTTCCATAATTTCTCAGTTAATAATAGGCACAAGTTAATTTACAAAAGTTCGTTGACTGGATCTGCTTCCAAAGCTTCGTATCCGGGGAAAAGTATTCCTGCGTACTTTGATCTATCGATTAAAGTGTGGGTATTGTCACCGTACTGTAATAAAATGTTTCTTTTATTATTATATTAAATTAGTTATGTTAAAAATAATTGGTATATTGCCGTTATCATATAAAGTATTAAGCTTAATATATAAAGTATACGCTAAAGGCAAGTGGAGTAAGACGTGATATGAGTAGTGCCATATCTCTATTAGCTTTATTTTATATGAACATATGAATAAAATGCAGTTTTCTTACATATACAATGTCTGAAATCTTACTGTAATTGCGTTGGTTGTGAGTTCGATCCCCAATTGGGGCAATAAATTATTTTTGCTTCCCTGCTCTGGTAACACAAAGATGACGGCGTTTAGTTAAGCGACTCATCAAGCAGTTTTGTAGCAATGCAGTGCATTTCTACCCCAATCCACTAAAGAACTATCCTTAGTCCACTAAGGAACTGTGCTTAGTAATAGAAGCCTTCTGAGATTAGTAGAGTAGATAATCTACTACGATGAAATGAAATATGAAATTAAAAGGAAAAAAATTAAAACTCACAGTTCTCAACACTGCATAACGAATTATTCCATTCTTATCAGTTTCTTCGATCACATCTCTAATTACTTCCGCACCTTCTTTCTTAGCTTTCTCCACAATCGCATTTAAGTTGTTAACTTCAAAGGCGACGTCCTTTACAAAGTCTCCATGATCTGTTAAATCCTTTGATATTTCACCTTCTGTTGTTGGCGATTCAAATATTATTGTTATCTAAAATTCATTTCAAAATATAATATATATTTTTATTTTCTCTCTTTTCTCTGTTATTGAAGAGATACTTTACGTTTTTATATAAACAAAACTTATAAGCAATTTTGCTATATGAAAACTTTGCTGCATTATTATTTTAGGCGCATAAGTAAAGAAGTGAATTTCTTATATAAATGAAATTAATAATTATAATGACTCACTTTGTTTAGTTGAACGGCAATAGAAATGGCAGGTCTCTCTTCTGTGGGTTGTCTGATCGCCAGTGGTTTGAAACCAAAACGGGTCACGAAGTAACTTGACGCCTGAAAGTTTAAGATAGCTTTTTTTTTCTTAATATTATTAATAAAATGATCTAACGGTGAATTTTATCGTCCTTTTTTATATTAAGATTTATTATATTTATATAATATTTACAAAAGTAATGTACCTATTTACGATCTGCCTTACTACCATTAATTATTGTAATAAACTCATCAGATTTATAATATTAGTATAGATTTAGATTTTCCAAGCGTGCCAGTTTTGATTTAGATTTTATCTGAACTAAATTTACAAAAACTAATTTACCGACATTTAATGATTAAATTAGTAATCTTTTCTCATAAATTTTTGTAATATAATATTTTTTTGTTATTACTGTAATAATCCACTTACCGTTTTGGCGTTTGCCACCCAAAACGTAAGATGATCAAAGTTTAGAACTTTGCCGTCATCTCCATTGATACCTGTATTTTCTTTTGTCATTTTATTATCTGGAACCAACAAAATTATATTAACAATTTAAATAAACGGAATAAAACTGTTATTTATTTTATTAATTTAATAATCCACTTGCTAAAAATATACAAGCTTTCGTAAAAGCTCGATACAAATGTGGCATTTGCAGAAAAAAATACGATTTTATGGCGTATCTAAGTAATAATTGTATAATTGCCTTATTCCTGCAGTGCGCATTATAGACACTTGTAGCGCGTATGCGCAGCCTGAATACAAATTACCGAAGCTATGATTAAATTATATTTTTATACAGTCTAGTGCAGTTTATACAGGCTTATTAAATATTCTTAAAATGATATATACTTAATGCTTGTTTTAAATTTAATTTAAAACATTGCTTAAGAAAGAAGAAAATAAAATAGAGATGGTTTATAAACAACAAAATGGTAGTTAAAATTGTCACATTCTGCTTGTAAGAAATTAGAAAAGTCTCAAAGCACTCTCTTTTTGAATTCAAATTGTCATTTTCCAAGAATATTCGTGGGACCGAACCCACAACCGTCGCGTTACAGTCACACCCTAGTGCCCCTTGGCCAAGACGGCTCTAAAATTTAAATGGAGAATTGTAATTTATTGTTATCTAATATGTTTATTATATAAAAGTAAAATGAGGAAAAAATTGGAAGAATAAAGATAATAAATTATTTAAATGGAGCGCACTCTATACAAAGCTTCTTAGTACACCGCAAGAACATAAACAAGGCCAGCGAGGAGGCACTTATTGCGTTGCTGAAGGTATTTTATTGAACTACATAATTAACTTCAATTACTTGTTACTATAGCATAAAACATATTCTAGAGGTACCTATTATAAAATAGAACTATTTTTTCTTATTAATCTCTAAAAGAAAATATTTTTTTACACGGTCTATCTCGCGCACAGCAGGGTAGGCAGAGGGAACCTAGTGTTAAGAAACACTATTTCACGTTTTCTGCCGAATTCTCGAAGCATTGCGTGTGAGTGGAGGAATTCGACTTACTTGACAATTTGGTGCTCATTACAAATGATTATCAAATGTTTTTTGTCCTGTTAAAAATATATTGTCCTTTTAATAATATGGCTTTATGTTTGTTATCATTTTATGATAAATCACACTAACTCTCCTTTTTCTTACGTTTCCTAACATTTTAAAAGGTACCATTCTTAACTAGATTAGTGCGTAAGTTTTTTTTATAAAAGCATGTTAGAAATTGCATACACATATAATAGCTACCTTATTCAACAGCACTCTGACACTAATTTTATAAGAAAACAACCTTATAACTGTATTTTTTTTACGACGACTCTATTTAAATAGAGTTTTTATCTGTTTATCAGATCTTTAATAATTTGGAAATATGAAGTTATGACAACTTTTAAGCATAAATGCATACATTTGTATGTTTTAAAGAATGTAAACAGCTAAATGTGTATTTTTGTATTAATATAAGTATAAAGATTTGAAGAAAAATTGAATGGTATGGTGGCTAGTCCTATGGAATTTTTTATCGAAAATTGTTTTTTGGTTCCAGCCTAGAAAAAATCACATTAAGACATAACTACTAAATATTGCGAACAAAATCTCATGAAAAATAATTAGTTATTCCGTATATAAATACGAACTTATAAAAGATTTCACTTGTTAATTTTCCATTTCTATAACTTTGAAATAATAAAAATATTATTTTCTACAACATAGTTTTTGCTTAAATTTGCGCATATAAGTATCGTTTTGAAGACGGTTTAATATTTTTTGTATTTTATTTATTTCATATTAACTGCCTACTGTTATGCCAAGCAAAGCTGCAGAAAATCTTTATATTATACGAAAGAAAAAATTATGGACCGAACCATTTGTTTTGGAGACCTCAAGATGTAAAGATAACAGATTTATCTTAATATCATAACATTATGTTAAAAACAAATTTATCCTTGATATTAATTAGCTAATTTGTGTCATAATTAAAAAATATTTTTGTTATGTTTTGTTTTAGTTCATTATATTCTACGATCAAAAGAATACGTTTAATATTACCTATGGTACCTCTTAATAGTAGTTAAGCCAAGAACAGAGCTTTTCTAGCTCGGCCTTTTCATGTTTTGTGAATCTGTTGAGGCCACTAGAGAATTTCAGTAAGTTATTTCAGCAAAAAGAACAAAATAACATGCTGCTCTTTCGAAAAAAAGGTTGAATATAAGTGATAATAATTAGGAAAAGCTAAATTAATATACCTAATAATATAATTTAGCCTAGACGATATTTAAACATTTTAATGATATTCAACAATAAGAAATCCAGCAAGTAATAAAACATATAATTTATCTATAAAACACATAGTTAATAACTATAATAAGTCTAGTTATTACAGCAATTATAAATTAAACTACGAATTAATCGCCTTTGTACAATAAAATTAATATTTATTAGAAGTATATGTAGGAAAAGATAAAACAAATAATTTGTTTGTAATATTGTGATTTTAATTATATTACTTATATATTGAAAAGTAAGTAAACCCCGTAGGTACCTATTAACAACGATACAAAATTTAATTTATACATTTTTAAAGGGCATATTCATATTTAATAGCTTCACGCTGTACTGCGCATATAGCAGGGTAGGCAGAAGGAACCTAATGCTTAGACTTAACTCCGTTTCCCACTTTCAGGCCGTTTTTTGAATATATTAATATCAACTATTATTCTTTACTTTAAGGTAAATAAATAAAAAATATTGAAATAAAACTAATAAATTTATAAAATAATTTCATTTATTCATTTATATTTTATACATCATACATATTTACATAAACGGTATATTTATTATCATTACAGAGTATTTACTTGCACCTATGATATAAACACTTACAATATAAAACCTATTTAAGGTAAGGCACCTTCAAGGAAGCTTTCTAAGTCTACCTCTGAATGGTCGAAAAGAAGTGCGAAAGCCTAAACAATAAATAAACAAAGTATATCAAATGTCAATATACAAAGCTAAAACTAAATTTATTTACACGTAATTTATTTATTAATTTCCATTATTATTATTAAAAAAAAAAAAATATTTAAAAAGATACATCAAGTTTAAAAAGATACACTTAAAACAGTGATTTAGATAAAATTCGACCATAAGTAAAATCCATTGGAGTTTTTTTAATAGATAATAATTAAAAAATCAGATACGAAAGACTAGTTTTATCCCGCCATTGAATTTTACTTTCAGATATCGACTTTCAATAATGGGTAACTTATAGCGCTATATTTACAAGTTTACATTTACAAAGTTATAAAAATATGATCGATTTGTATTCTTTATTGTAACGATTTAATTTTTTACATTTGCATTTCAGCCTCATGTCAATGTTGCTAGCTTTTTAGATTTTGATATACATAAATGGATTGCTTGTACAATATTTACTTACTGACATACGAGTTAAAATATTTAAAATGTTATATATTTCAATTATTACATGTATCATATTTAAATCTTAGTCATTAGTCAAAAATTAGCGACTACACTTCAAATAAACATTCAATTTAATTTTTAAAAACGTCAATAATAATTAAAATTGACAAGTGAAAGGTATTCTATGGACGTGACCCATTTTGCCATTGACAGTGACAGCACATATCTAATGTTTATAAAGATATTACCATTCAACTTGTACAATAAACAAATAGTTAAATGAATTTAATACTATACTAATAACTCCGAGTAGGTATAATATAAGCAATTATATCATAATTTTTGATTTAACTATGGTAGTTAGTAATTTATTTTATAGTCGTACATACATTTTGTAGATATTTTTTTAAATGTATTTAAATTAAATATTTAAATGATATTGTCATATTGGTTTAACACCTAAACAGCTATACTATTTGTATGACGCATTAGAAGCAATTTATTAAATATCGATTTTAATGGTTCAAAATGCAATTATTTTTTGTAACGTATTCACAACCAATATCAATTAAATTAAAATTATTTCTTGTTTTGGGTAATTATTACAATATTAAATAAATTGTTTCTTATATGTCGATTTTAAATGCAACACTAAGTATATTGTTATGTCGATAGTAATCCTTATTATAACGTTATATATTTATTGTATATCGTCGTATCTTATATTATGGACTGATTTTGTACAAAAAAATCGTATTTCCATGACTTAAAAGGATACGATTTCAACAGTACGAATAAATACAAAATATTGTCACATTTAATATCTTCATATGACATTTTGTTATTATCTTTAGCATTAAATATTTATTTATTTATATATGAACGAAGAATGATATTTGATGCAAAATTACTAAAAAGAACCCATAAACAAAAATGTCACACAATGTAAACCTTGGTAACTAACGTTACTCGATTATGTAAATGTATTGATTGAAAAAAATCGATTACAAAATAAAGGAACACAAAGCTTATATATATAATAATAAAATAATAACAGTTAAATATACACTGTGGTAATTTGGTATGAGCGCGCTGTACCGTGAAATGACGCTACTGAGATCAATATTAGATTCAATATGAAATAAACATACATTTCTTGACCGTTCAAATTGTTTATTTACTTTTTCATTGTTCACGCTGTATCCCGCAGAGCCTAGTACTGAGATACTTTTTTAGCTTTGTATCCCGTACACTCCGCGCTATATTTTTTTTTTGGCGATGAAGTGGAAATTATTTCTTCCCCCAAGTGGGAAACAAACCTATAATAGTACTGTGCTACGATAGTCTCTGTTTTTGTTTTTTTTCTTTAAGGTTTTTAAATTACCGTGTGGACCTCTGGTGTAATCTAATTTTATCGAGTAGATGGAGCGTAAAGATATTATAAAACGTCATTACCGCAAAGTGTCTACTAAAATTATAGTACACTTGATCGATTATTATACAACACAGCTAACATTATATCTTTTAATTATTAGCAAATAACTTTATTTGTGAAAATAAAAAAAATAATTTCATTTTCACGTTAATAAACTTACTAAATTTCTTTGTCATGATATACGTCCTTGATTTATTTGCTTTAAATAATGTTAATGTAATAACAATATCATTACTAGTATTAGAAATGCTCGTGTGAATGGATATTTGTTCCACTTCCACGCAAAAAAAAACTACTAAACGGATTTAGTTCACAATAATACAGCTTATACATCAGAATAACACATCGTTTTTGTAAAAAAATAGGTATAATAAATATGACAAAAAGAGTAAGCGGGCGAAGTCGCGTTTAGGCCGCTAATTATATAATTATAAACACAAACAGAGAGAACAGAAACGTATGTTACTATATATCAACCAATGATATGTCCGTTACAAGTTCGAGCCTCACAATCAAATCATAGTACAGTGCGCGACAGAGATTGCTCGCTCATTCGTCTTCTGTACTTCCTCTTCCTTAATTTAAAATGTCGTATGTATATTAAAATTATTGTATATATACTGGTTAGGTTCACAATGTATCCCGCGTATAGCTGGTAAGTTTAGGGAGCCTACTGTTAAGACATTTCCGTTTCCCATGCACCGGCCAATTGAATATCTTGTAACCAGAGCAAGTAAATGAAATTAAATTACTCTTTCGAGTGGAAATTGAACCCACTACCATCGTGTTTACAGCCAGACGTCGTACATACTGATAAACGAATTCAACTTACATTTTCTATAAAACAAATTTAGTTTAAATTTTATCTACACAGGGTGAGCAGATAAAATTTAGTAATAAAACACCCACTATTATTAGGGGCATTGCACCTTGAACAGCGTAACTCAACGCCGCCAATTTATTGACATACGACATTTTTATAAAGGTAAGACCATTAAAAGGTTTCTACCGCTGTATATCACAGAGTTGCTGGTTCGGTACGAGTTGAGCTCGTTCGACTGCGACCAGACAGCCGTCAGGGGTCATGAGTAAGGGAGAATTGCCGACCCATACTTTTTTCACATCTTCTGTGTAGTTTTGGGGTGGGCACATGTAACCGCCTCTGGAAATAAACATTTTTGGGTTAGTATATGTTTTTACTATTATTTACGTACCAATTATTATAAAAATGTAAAGTTTATCATGTATAGTAGTTTTTGAAAATAACAAGATAGTTTATGTTAATTTAGAGTGAGTGATAAGCAGAAAAACTTTAATGTCTGAAAAATCCGAATTAAATTCGAACTTATAATTATTTTACATAGGAACGTGGCATGTCCCTCCAACTCTACCATGAAGTCTTATTTACTAGTTAAAATCTCTACAACAGAATTGTAAAGAATTAATTTTATATTAGAACATATATATTTTTAAAGATATAATTAAGATATATACATTTTTAACATTTACCTTAATTTCCTATCAGCCTGAAGCAAGGCATCAGCTCGTAACAGCCGTACAGCCACAGCTACCAGCAGGAACAGTATGAGAGCCCCACACACCGGCACCGCTATAGTGGCTGCTTTGAACCATACTTCGCTGTTATATGATGCGCCACGTTCACTTGCTACACTGCCTTCTAGAAATAAAAATGACACAGAATTAGATAAAATTCTTCATTGCATTCGTAAAGGAAATAATATGAGAAAAAAAATAAGCAAAACAGATTGTTTCTAACATAGAGGTAGTATGTAAAGACGACCTTATCACGAAATTAGAGATCTCTTACATAATTAGGAATAGTTTCTTGAATTTATCGGTTCTGGGTTCGATTCCTACTCGAAGAAATGAATTATTAGCGTGTCGTTGAGCAGTGAAAAATATGGAACAGAATGTCTTAACACTAGGGTCCCTCTGCCTACGTTGCCTTGTGCGGGATACAGCGTGAAATTTTAAAAAAAAGCAATAATAAATAACATTCAAATTAATAATACTACAAATTAAACACGCGATAGATTAAGCGGAATTAAAACAAATGGCTACGTTGTTCTCGGAAAGTGCACCAAAGCATCCTATCGTGTTGGCCGGTAGCAGGAAATCGTGTGGACCACTGTATGAGATCGAATTTATAATGGGTTTTATATGACACTTTATAGCTATAGGTTCAGTGAAAGATTTAAAGAGATTTCGGTTATTTTAACTAAGCAGTAGGTTCGATTTAATCTGATCTATTTCTTGTGTCAATATGTTGAGGCTTGAATATAAATTATAAGTTTCAGTTAAACGTAGTGATTGTGACATTAAATATTTCTTGGAGAACCAAAATATAGATTAAAGATGCTAATTACTGCTTTTAGCCAAGTCCCATCAAAGGGTAACTCTTCACTTTCTTTACGACCACTAAGCCCATAAATTATGGGAAAAAAAAATATAAACATATCGAATTACATGTCATAAATAAATATAAACTAACATTAGGTATACTACAGTCGATGACAAACTTTTCCCATGTATTGTTGTATTGAATAAAGCATTACTCTCTTATTCATGGGGTTTTTTTATTTTCTCACTATTAACATTATGATGAATAAAAAGTCCTAAATAACTGTAAGTTTTTTATAAAATTTATATTCTTTTAGTCGTTTCAATAACATTTAATGAACAAACTTGTGTTTGATTCTGGCTTCTGGTAAGAAGGTTAGACAAAGCGCGTCGTTGAACTATTAATAAATTGTTATAAGTATAAATAAAAAAGACTTGTTTTTTTTTAATAGTTCAGTAATAAAATAAAATGTAACTAATAAATTTAAGCTTCAATAAAATAATATTTATAAAGTAAGCTGCGATTTTTTATAGTGTTTTTAATAGACATACCTACGTGGATAGAAAATGGTAGATAAAGAATATACGAGTTGCTTTACAGGTCTTACCAATTGTGGCCGTAACTGTACTAACTGTTAATTAAGTTTAATTAAATCATAAAGGCTTTATGGTTGATAATTTGTACTTAGACTCGAAATATGTTGTTTTGCTTGTAAAGTTACGATATATAAACTAGCGTTTGAAATAATTTAATTTAAGACATTATTATTAATTTCCATTTTAAATGAGGATTTTAGCGTACACATTTCACAAAGCGCGGTGTTTAGTTTCGTTACGCAACACGTGTCTAAAATTAGATGGAAATTGGAGAGCAAGAAATTGCTTTTTTAGGTTTTTATATATAATAAATATTTAAAACATTTCTGCCCTTAAAATGTTAAAGATTTGAACCTAATCCCCTGGGCACCGTAAAGCAGTTTTAGTAGCCCCTTCTATACTACAAAGACATAACAATTAATCTAATTATAATTATTACAAGAAACCATTGCACAAATTCAAGTACCACGCAAATTCAAATTATAATTTTGTTATTCAGAAGAAGTACTCCAGCTGGTTGACTCACTTACAGTATAATTTGCATGAGATAAGATACCGCCGGTATATCTTTGTTCGCGGAAAGCGTTTTATAGAAATCGTTAAATAGACTATTTTATTATCTTTCGGGGAACGGGCCTGATTGATTGTTGGAACGATTCTTATATTACTCTATTGAGAGTAGCTTTATATTGTATGTAGATGCTTTAAATAGTTCTTGGAGTTTCTACGCACTAATATTTTTGTTAGTTATTTGTGTACCACGTTTTACTTTGTTTTTTGTTATTGGGATTTAAATGGGTGATATTTTTTTTGCGTAGACTTAAAGAAAGCCTTATCTTAGTGTTCTACTTCAATTCTTTCCGTCGGTAAGTGTGTTGTCTGACACTCAGAAGTTAAAAAGAACAAGTCGTCGTCCATAATTAAGATAGGCCTAAATGCGTAATGCAAACAATGGTTGTGAAGTTTGAGTCCCATTCGAAATTTTTATTTATTACAGCTTAAAATAAAAATATTAAAGCTTTTAAATTTGAAGACAAAATGTCTTTTGAATGGAGAATACAGGAATCTTATACTAAGTTGTATATACCATTTACGTATAACAAGAAAAAGCAAATAGTATTTGATTAAAACGTTTAAGTTATTATACAAAATAGAAGAATTTAGAAAATTCTAACTATTATTTGTTTAATATTTGTCGTTTACTTAAAAAATATAGGTACATTTCGTATTGGTATGACGTAGGTATAGTAGATCTTAACATGTACCAAAAAGGAAACGACACCGCCAGACAGTCGACTGAGATATCAATGTCTAGATTAATCGACTGCCTACAAAAGTGACAATGACATTTATATGATATTCTATCACTATCCTTGCTGGTAGGTACAATACGTCGATGAATAATAATGACGTTGTTTAGTTTATCTAAGTCACGAAATGTTAAAGAAAAAAGTGGTATTATAAAAGAAAGCTACAGATACGAGCTATAAATACATGTTTATACATATTTTTTTGTTACTCTCACTATGTTCTTTAACTTTTCAGATGCTTTTCTACTATTAGGTACTAATACAAATACCTTGTTAGGATTTGAACTCAAAATCAATTGTTTTGTACTTAATTCACGTACTTACGTGAATTAGCGGCCTGCTCGCGGTTTCACCCGCGTGAACTATGTTATTATTAATTTCTGTCTCCATGGCTACGTCCTAGTGACGTCTATGCAAAATTTGAGACTCCTAGCATTTGTAGTAACGAAGTTTCATACAAACTTTCGACCTCAAAAACAACCCCTTAGAAGTCGAATATTGCAAATTCCCGTCTTAGCGAGCACCTACGTCCTATAAATAACTCCTATGCAAAAATTTGAGATATCTAGCACATGTAGTTTCTGAGATTTCGTGATAAGTGAGTGACCTTTCGATTTTATATATATAGATAGATAAACACATAAATAATTACCTAAATCATTTGTTAGATTAAGCCTAGCTTTCGCCACCGGGCTGTCCTCGTGGTTACACAAGTCCTTAAAGCAGCACAGTAGTAGAGTGTGCTCACGGGGAGGCGGTCCGCCTTGGCTTGGCGCGTTCTGGCAGTGAGACAAGGCCTCTTTTTCACTGAAAATTAAAATTATTATTTTATAATATTGATTTATAATAAAAATAAAACATAATCCTGATCGGGCTATTAGTTTCATAGATCAGATATTTAAGCAATAACAACGTTTCTAAACGAATAAAGGCCAAATAGTAGTAGACCACTGATTGCATAATCTTTTAAGATATGTGGTTGTTTTGCAGTATTAAAGCAAGTAAATATTATAATATTTATATTTTATCTCACACTTGCCGGGGTTACGGAGTAGGAAGAGATAGCTTAGTAAGTCATCCTTTTTTATTTTGCCGACTATAGTTCTAGTTCAAAGATTAGGTCAAATTTGTATCTAATTACAATATAGACAAAGACATAATAATGCCTAAGCTGTATTATAAAACATCTAGAGTATGATATCAAATAAAGCATATACCTAAAGAAAAATTGTTCTATGGATAAAAAGTGGAGGGGACTCTAATCGAATCGAATTCGATCCAAATGCGATTAGTAAGAATCGATTACAAATACAACATTCGAATTAATAATCGAGACATTAAGCAAACGCAAGGATCAGTTTCAATACGTAACAGCTACTCGTAGAATAAGCGATGTCAATCGGTTGTGCAACCGGCGCCTCAAATGCCAACGGTGATTGCAATGTTTATCTTTCAAATGGCTTTTTATTGGCAATTACTAACTTTATTTACGATACTATAAACTTAGTTTCGAAACATTATAAAATACCAAATCACTTGTCACAGCTAATGGTTTATAGCTAGTGTGGATTTCTGCCTGGATTGTAATAGAATTTGTGCCTGTAAAATATATGTATTGAGGCCAGTCGTGGCTCTGGGACACAAGCGTGCGACAGTAAGCACGGCAGGTTCGATTCCCATTCGAGGAAATGAAATTTAATACTTTTCATTTCTTCGATTTCTTTGATTCGATTAAATCATTAAAGTATAGCTTAAATTAGGTGTCAAATATTTACTGTAACATGTAAAATTTCATTGTTATAAAAATTATAAGAGTCAGTTAAAGTTTAATTTCAGTTTTATAAGTATTTATATATATTTTTATTATTTAAATATATGTAAAAAAATCCATTACTTTTATAGTAGAGTAATAGATTATTTTAGCATTTAAGACTTTTTTAACAAGATTAATAGTTTTAGGTCGTCGTTCCAATCTCGACGTGACGCGAAGTGTGCGAATTCAAACAAGCCGACGCATATAAACGAAATTGTGATGCGAATATAAATTGTTTGGAATTTTTGAATCCTCAAATGCTTATGTTTATACGAGTATAAGCCCAGTACTGGTTTTATATTTTGATAAAGCCAATATTTGTTGAAGCATCTGGATGTTTGATGGATATTAAGGATTTTAAAGAAATCAAATAGATTTTTTGTTATAAAATAAATAAATAATATTTTTTATTATAAATAAAATAAATAAATAAATCAGCTTCACACTTTATCCTGCACAGCAGGATAGGCAGAGGGATTAGTGTTGACATTGTGAATTGATTTTTTTATAATGAAGCTATTTTTTTTCATCTTCAAGAAAAAAATAAAACATTGAATACCTAAGTACGTGCAACTTACGTATAGATAAGTACATAAACGTTATTTAAACCGATAACTAATTCCACCAGCAGTGTCTAAGATTATAGAAGTCGTATGCAGTTATTATCCTATAATTTATTACGTTTGAACATAATATATTGAAAATACCGATTCTATGCATTGACAGATACGTTTATAATAAATAATTATACGAATAAATTATCAAAAATGCTATAACTAAATAGTATGTATAGTGTATGTATGTTTATATTAGACAGTACAAGCGCGGGCGTTTATTGTATTCTTTCTTAACTTATCTATCCACTTCATAAAACGCTCATTAAAGCTGATAGTTAACCTTGCAACACTGAAGCAGCTGGCACTATCTAAAGTCCAACTAATTTGAATAGTTACGACCTTTCTCGTGGGAATCCAACGGTAAGCGGTCATTTCAAAAATTTGATCAAATATTTTTATATCTCTACGCTATTTGGAAATCAAATGGCTGTCGTTTCATTGTGGAATGTTAATATAACATAGGTTTCGATGTTAGGCTTTTCGCTTGTGATATTTTTTTTCAGCTTTACGCTTTTATAACAAGATAATCAGAGATAACCTGGTGTCAAGATGGTGTCCACAACAATTCGAGACATTTCGTTTAGTTTGGCGGAATTCAACACCACGGTATGTCTTGCCAGAGAGCAACTCAACAACTATGGCATTTAAAAACCCTGTTCTAATGTGGCACGCCGACCTCATTTATATTTTATTTATTTTCTTCTAATGTTAAAAAAATACTACCAATCATAGTCATATTATGGCGGATTCGTTAGTTGATTTTGACTCAAACTAGTTTTGCTTACAAATAATACTTTAGTAAATAATCTGTATGTACTAAATGTAACACTTAACAAAAACTTAATGTTAATGTTTATTAGAGTACATTTTATATTTTTCACTTTTTATATAATCCCTCCTCAAACATCACAATCGAGATTTTCGAAGGCAATGAGTCTCTAAGGGATATAAGTACCTACGTTGTATATTATAGTATTATAGCTATTTAATTAAAACTGTTATACTATATTTAAGATATAAACGAATATGAACTGAACAATAATTAAGATCATTAAAAACGAAACAGTGAAATTAACCTCAGCCTATAATCTTCGGGCTAAAAACAAATAAAACTTTTATAGGTCCACGAGTATCCGAGCTTAATTAAAAGTTTAAATTATACATTGGCTGGAACAACGAAAGAAAATAAAAACTACGATAAGATAATAAAAATATTGAGTTTAATAAGTGAGAAACAAAACAAGTAATTAAAATGGACTTGCTGTGACATGTAACAACATGTTTAAAATAAACTATTCAAGTTAATTGTATTGGAAAGACATACGACAAATAGAAATAATACAAGTAGCACAAACACCCGATAAGAGCTTGGCTTCGAACAAAACAATAGATACATCAAACGCTAGAAATGTATTATCTATTAGCGAAATGCGACTTCGACATTATCAGTAAATGGCATTCAAATGAGCATGGTACAAATGCATTAAAAGCTTTATGGCTAGGAGATAGGGAAAAGTATTAAATGTCATTTCAGGTTTATATACGGCGCATTGTTCGGGTCGCCGGCCGCTGTGCCGCTATCTAGGATCCCGACCTCTGGCTCCACCCCGTTCTACCGTCAGCGTTATCTCAACAAATGAGGACATCGCTCTACGCAATTTATTAACAGCTTGCACCCTGCTCTGACTTTGAATAATGAAAAAAAAAAATTTTTTTTGCTAAGCAGAGGGAGCCTAGTGTTGATACATTTCACTTTTCCACGGAATTCTGAAAGCATTGCGTGTTGAATGGCGAAACTCAACGCCGCCCTTTGTCTCAACACCAGTACGAAAATATGAAAATATTTAATATTTCATTTCTTCGAGTGGAAATCGAACCAACAATCTGTTGCGTTTACAGTCACACAATTGTACATATCAAATTTAATTTCAAAAAATTATTGAGGATGAAACAAATATATAATAACCAAACATAAAAAAAAACTATAAAAATAATTAATTACTCATATTGACTTAGTATTTTAATATCCTTTAAATCGAAATCTAAATAAAGTAGACGATGCGATCGTTAACAAAGATAATGAACAACAGGAGATTGCCAAAAAGGAGCAAAAGTAATTTAAAGCAAATAAAAGCAGGCGTGCGCCCGTAGATGGAACCTGTTCCGATCGCGCCCGCTGATCTGAATAAGATAATAAACTGAACAGGTACTCTTGAAAATAAATAACGTTCAATCAAGAAGTGATTATATATTCAAATTTTAATTGTTTATTTAAAATTATTAACTCATTAAAATATATTGCGAAATACGTTGTTTTTTTTCATTACTTATTCTGCCAAAATCTTATATGGTTCAATAATACAAAAATATAGTTTTATCTTAGCTGTATAACCTTAATAAAAATAGAAAGTAGGTAAAAAACTTCACTGGTCATCAATAATACGATTACAAACCCCATAACTGTATAGGTTTGAAACATCGTTAACTAAGAAAAGTTATCATTCAATGTTATCATTAAAGAAAACAGTTAAAAACTTGAAAATAGAACGCCATGAGAAATAATATGTCCGTTAACTATTTTCTATCGATTTGTAATTGTTCAAGCTGTCAGCCATGATGAAAGAGCTATAAAGTAATTTCAAATAACCGAAGACAAATTGATTGTAGTTGAGTCTGATGATGCTTGGAACGCAACACATGGCTTAGAAGCCGCAGGTTTCGAGCGTGATAAGCAGAATTGATGGATGACAATGCTTGTTTGTACCATACCTAACAAAGGAATAGTTAATTAATTCTGAAATGAAAGTTAACATGAAATTGTAGAAATTTTAAATGCTGTTTATAAATAATAGCTACACCTGTGTAATATACAAATATTTGTCTATAATTAATTATTGTTGACTTGAACATGGTAGTGCAATTAGCTGAAATTATCTTGAAGTGTCTAGAATCACTTGATTTAGTTATTATAATAATTTTCAAGCATATAAAGTAAACATTTGTTACAGTTCCAAAAAGGTCATTTAATGACACCAATTTGGACGTGTAATTAGCCGTGATACGATCTTAAGGAATGTCCGATGAAATTCCAAATGAGAACTTTATTTTTATTGTACAAGAATTTTACTAAGGACAAATTTTACTAAGAAAGAGTTTCTGTAAACACATACAAATATCGAAATCAAATGAATTATTGATTAATAAAATACCAGAAAATTCTTGATTGAAAATTTCGTAAGCTTTAATAAAATTAACCAAACTATTTTTTTTATGTAATAGCAATGAACATAAATTCTCTATTAGTCCACATTTACCGAGTAGATATGTAGGGCAACAGTATTAAACAAACTACTTTATATAGGTATTATCAATGTATGACGGCTTGAATTTTGTGATTGGAGCTTTATAATTTCTATAATAAGAAATCCTTGTAATACATTTATACTTAAAAAAAATGTTCATAAGGTAACAAAAAATGCAGTTTGTATGCACTTTATACGTGGTCCAAGATTAGGTGGATGAGAATGCAAATTAAAATTGTTTTTGTTACTCACATTTCAGACAAATGATGTAAGCAACCGTGGCTCGTGTGGTGCCTTCTTGGGGGAAGTTCGCTGTAGCAGCCACCTCCTTTACGCGCCCTGCACATATATCCTGTGCTTATACAATGTGCTGTGTTGCAGTAGCATCTTACACCTTCTCCATCCCCTTCCTGTTTAGGATCTGGAAAAGAAAGAATTGTTAAAGAACTATTCAAGGATATTTTAAATTCAGATAGTTTTAAGTACTGATAAGTGATACTCGTATATCTGTATAAGATATAATAGTAAAAAACGAGGTAGTGTGGTGTCACTTGAATCTCACTTTGTATATGTGAAAATACTTTATAATGATTTTAAAAAATATATATTTTTATTAAAACAAAAAGTAACGCAAAACTACAACAAAACCTAATCTAAGAATTTATAGACATAAACAAAAGCCACTGATTTTCGAGTAATGGTATTGGAGCCATAAAATTAAATCTAGCCACAAATAAAATTTATTTATAGACCATTCAACAGGAAACTGTTATTACGAATGCAAAGCAAAATGCTGCGAGTGCAACTAGTGAGTCCAGTTAGCAACCTCGACGCTGTGGCGCCTATGACTCGTAAACTTTGATTATAGTTTACAATAACAACTTTAATTCATACTTAAAGTACAATCGTATATAAAATATTATTGTCTTTGAAATGCAATTCGAAATTCTACTCTTGAAATTCTCGAGTATCCGTTGTCCACTGTACATCAGTGCAGTTCAATTGAAAAAGGAGAATATTAAAAAAAAAACTTTTTCCTGAGTGGGATTTGAACCCAATGCATACAATCACATACGATCACATAAATATGTTCCATAAAAGACATCCAACTTGCTATCCTTTCAAAAAACATAAAACAATATCAAAATAATATATTTCATTTTAGTTTCTCAAACATATAATGAAAAAGTCGATAAACCGGTAAAAATACACAGATGGTCCGCATCGAGTATTTGTATATGAATAATGCGCGCGTCACGTACCGAGGGCCCTTACATAAATATCCACGAGCGGGCAGCCTCCGACCGCATTCAATGTAAATGCCTCGATCCAGACGATGAAACAAAACGAAATTAATTTTAGAGGTTCGCCGCTTTATTTGCTCTTGGGCCTCAGGTTCGACTTAAGAAAACGCAATCAGACCCCCTTCTGACGTCTAGTCCCATTGAAATTCCTTTCGTTCACGACATCAGCTTCATCATGTCCAATTTTGAAATGATTTGTAAGTCAGATTTGATGGGAGATCGATTAAGAGGCAATTAGTTTTCGATTTTGGCTACGTCCTGGGTAAATATTTTGATGATGAAATAAAATTAATTCTTTAATTGTTAATGAAAGCTACTAATATAAGAAGGTTTATGTAAAAACAAAGTTGTAGTTAGGCAGCATTTTACTGTGAAGTAATAGCATTAAATTTTATTGGATATATTGTTATATTATACGTTCAACTTAAGACTACATTGTTTAAAAGCTGAAACGAAATAGAAACAAGAGTGTGTGATACTTTGTTTACCTAACACGTAAATGTATGGAAATTAAATTAAATAAATAAATTTACTAAGTTTCTATTGATTTGTACTTGTTAACATTTTATATATATTATATATAGATATTTAGTTTAGATATTTAAAATCTTTTTACAATAGCTAATATTGTAAACATTCTGTGCTACAATAATTCGTTTCTCGTTTAAAACGAAAAACATGTACCTATGCTCTGATATAAGTGACACCTCAAAATAGAAAGGTTATAAAGGAAGTTAAAATTCTGATAAATGTTAATAACATTATAATACATAAATATATAATTAAAAGCTTTTATTATAATTTCAATCCACAGGAATATATAAACAGGATTAATTATAATTTATAAGATATACATAATTCTGATGTTCGAAAGATCTCAAAATCTTGTAATAAAGTATTCATTAGCGGCACAATTAGCGTTATCGAAACATCGTACATTATATGGACGTCATTAGATCGGCTTTACAATCAATTTCGAGTAAAAAGAAAATACAAACGGAGCACCAAAGGATAAGGTAAATAAAAAACAAATAAACAAAAGAGAAAAGATCCCGGCATGTTATTTGGAATTGATAAATGGCCCTCCGGAGGCGAGGCAGGAAAGAGATGAAGAGAGGCTAGTGAAGGATAGAGACACTAATGAGTCGAAGACGGGAAGTATAAAGGATAAAACCGTATAACATGGTAAAACGTTATCGTCTTCAAACTTTTGATTTTGTTGTTCAGATTATTCTCATAGTTGTTTACGTTGTGTGGTTTATTTTTCCAAGTCGATGCGGCGCCAGCGCTTCACGGGGCGTTTGCCGGGATGAACAGCTTCACGGATGTAAACTTTACATTTGCACCTTTGTGTATGTTTGTTTTCTCATTAATAATTCAGTAGCATATTTCGCCGAAATTAAAAATTCATAAACATATTATGTGCAACATATTTAAGTACTGATGTTGTTAGAAGTTTACTTATAAAACTCATTACTAAATAATAATATAAAAATCGCAAAGATTTTTATAAAATAAAAATGATAATTTCTTTAGGAGTCAAAAAGAGGAAAAATAAATAAGTATGAGGACCCGCAAATTCAATAGCGGTCACCGAACAAAGCTGAAGATGTGTTTATTATACGCTAAAAAACTCGCTCTAACCGGGAGCCGGTATTCTTAAATCGCGATTGAAATGTTCGCATGGAAGCACCGCTGCGCGTCGGTGGAGATCATAAGATCGAGATAAATACCATCGCTTCGCTTGCAACGTCTCTTCAATTTCATTAAATAAGGCCGCAATGAGTGCAGGATCAAGTTGTGTTACCATTTCACATGAGTGCCTCGTTCACTTCAGGGATATTCAATTAAGATCTAAAGAACGATAGAATTTGCTTTGCGCAAATAGCTATTTCCGATAGGATCTCTAGAGAGTGGAGGCATTTAATTTTCCGCCGAGTCAATGCAATATATCATGTCGCACAATTCCCGTACCGTCGGATGCAATAAAGCATTCTAATTAAATGTCATTACGGTATACAACCAAAATATTTCATAGGATTAAAATTTAATGATGAGCATTAAACGAATAAACGGTTGAAGACGTCAGCCATCGGTTAGTAATAAGGTTACTAATGTTGCGACAGCAGCTTTCTCCCGACGTTCACACGCTGTCCGACCACGTTTTATCTAGTACTTTATTACGCTAATAACATCTGTGGCGCGAGCCGAAGCCGGTTTGCTATTCTGATTGGAGTCGCCATATCTGGCCGAGCTGATTGGATGACGGTATAAGCAAGGCTGTGTGTCGGCCTTGTTGGCATTCCGATATTTGAATAACATAAGAGGTATCATCGTGCCAAATACTAGGACGTTCACCGACGACCAATTATGTTTACGACATAGCGAAACCTCCCATCGTATTTATTACCTAATTTATATACAACATCTATGCAGAAACTTCGAAATGTTATTTAGCGAAAACAATTCGAAGTTGCTTCAACGATATTCAAAACGGTACTTATTAATTCTATAGACAATAAATCAAGATATTGTGATAATAATCTTACTTCAATAGAAATTTATACTGAACTGAAAACAAAACGAGGATTAAAATACGTCGTTATATGTAGAACGGAATTCCTATCTAAATAGCTGGGCCGTTTTACTGGGTGAATATTCATCGGCGGGCTGGTTTTATCACCAGCGTCGTTAGAATCACGATTCATCTAATTGCACGGTGAATTATCTGCTATAATGGATGTCGTCGCGGCGTTATTATCAATTGCAGCTTCGGCGGCGCCAGCCACTCCGCCGTGGGCAGTCCGGAATAGTTCTACTTTAACCAGAGTGATTATAATATACATTTTGTATACTAATTTAAAAGCGAAAGCTTATTAATTGTTCGTAATAGTTTAAATTTTATATTTATTAATTAAAACAAAAAAGCATATTTATATATTAATAGATTAAAATGAATATTAACTTTAAATATTTTTATTGGAAAGTAGCAACATTAATTAATCATAAGTTTCTGAAGCCAGTAAATTTCTTCAGAGGCTCCTCGTAGTAATTATAAAAAATATGATAATCATCAAATTCTTAGTGTAGATTGTAGATTACCTCATACAGTGTGCATTCTGCTGGTGGGTCGAGTGATGTTTTTATTATCAAACTATCGTATCTCATATACTATACAACTAGAAATACTAGCACAATGACCACTTTTATAATTATATGTACCTATGTATGTTTGTTAAGTACGAGTTCAGTTTAACCTAAAATATCTCTTAAACTATTGGACTGTGTATAATTAACGTTTTATAGTCTATAATTGCCCTGTATTTCTTATAACTCTCTAGGGTTTATTACTGATATACACATACAAATATACGAGAGCTATAAACTCCGATGTTATCGACGAAGTGCTGCAATAATGGTGGCGTTATTACATATAGCGGGTATCTGTATCAAAGAACTCGATCGACTTCCTAGGAGAACGAGAGCCGGCCGTTTATTATAACATTCTGAAAGTAGGATGTGATATGATGTAATCCTTGCGGTTTGATTAACGTAGCTGAAGCGTCGCTTTCGCATCAATGTAATGGAAATGAGCTGGCCTATCCGTTTGTGCGCATTCTGCTTATCAATTGTAGTCTTTATTTCTCTAGTCTTAGATACCCAAATTATATGCATTTAAATTCTAGCACGGGATTCATGTGTACTATTCACTCATTCCATCCACGTCCCGCCGTTGCCGAGGTTATCGAGACGCTTTCACGCCACACGAATAATATTTGAATAATGAGATGCGTTCGTCGAACTTCTAAAACTGCAAACACAAGGAAGTCATTTAACAATTCGAGACCACCTGTCCGAAAATGGACGCTTATTTAAACCACGAGACCGTCTACCCGTCTACCTGAACCACGCAACCTTTTTAATCAAAAATTGATTCAAGATGGGGTCCCGATTGTGTGGGCGCCGTAAAATGTCATGCCGACAATGAGCTTCGTTTAGCTCTCAATAGACTGCCTTTAAATCATAATAACCCTGTCAACTCTTCAGTGCTCACTGATCGCTGGGCGCGTGCCGCTACTGGCTTTCCACAAACAAATCTTTTGTGTGGTTTCGGACATGTCCGTATGCCGTTTACCGTTTCAATTTATTGTGTAAATATTGAAGAACGTGAAGCTGCGTGACAGTCGCGTTGGTAAATATTGGCAATGCAAATAGGTGCTGGCGGTGTGGCTCTTCGTAAGTTTTTGATGTGTAAATTAATGGTGGAAAGTCGGACTTTCGGTTCATCGACACGTGTATTCTAATGCATAAATATAAAGCGGGGTAACGCAGCACAAAAAGCCAAATCGATATTTCAACATCGACCGCATTCCGCTCTTATCCGCTTGGCTTTCAATCAGTTTAATTAGATCGTGAAAAAACATTACGAGTGGCCCGAGTGTAAGTGCCTCGCCTTGCCGTGTGGACTTATTGTGATTTATTCAATAGTTTTTTGTTAGCAAAGCATTGACATACATATTAGAGGTACGCGGCCGGTTAAGTTTTATCACTTCTTAATATTAGAAACGCTATTAATTTTAGTTATTGCATTCGTTTTCTCGATATTAGATATGGGAATACTTTCTTCGAGCTTCGATAGAAGAAAATAATTTCTGTTCACATGTATATTTAAAGTAGAATGGAATGCACTTGATCTTCGAAGCGATGGATGGCCGTAAGAAGTCGCAACCGGAATGCGGGCGCGGAATTCACGCTACTGCGAGCTATCCGATGGGCCTGATTTTTCTTATATTTATGTTATTTCCGATAGATATTTTTTATGTGTTTGCTCGATAATTCAAAACATATATTTAATAAATATTTTCAGATTAAAAATAAATAAAATATGTGTAGCTTTAAATTAAAATTTTATTGTGTGAATGTAATTCTCAGGTATACCTTTAACTTTAAAAAATATAATATTAATAAAATTAACCCATAAAAAATAGTAGCGGTACTTAAAATTGTGAAAGCAAGTGAAGGGACGCTAATAACAGTGTTAAAAAATATTCGATATCAAAAAACTATTATATTGTACTGCGGATAAGTTTTCTAAATTCATTTCGACTTTCTAAATTATAAATGCTGTCACGTAGATGCTGAAGTACTATGGAGTTGAAATACAAGCATTAATTAGTTCATCTATTTAATTTTCAGATGAAACTTAATATCTAATAATGGAATAATTATTAAAAGTTTTCACTCCCCTAAATTAGACTCATCCTAAATAGATGTAACTGTAATGTATTTTGCATTTATTAATTTTAGTATGAATGCACTTATAGGCCGACAATTTTACTCTCAAAGCTGTTTACAATAATTGTATATAGATCTACAAACGGAATTTGATCCGTAACTTCAACATGAAATACAAGAACAAGGCATCAACAATACAACCCGAGGCTACAATTCCGATTTTCATTTTAATAATATCGAACTCTAGGCAAGGAGTACACGGCAATAAATTGTTCTGGCATGGCCTGTCTTGCGCCAGTCTGGGCACAACACGAGTTAAACTCACATTAACCACGCCACTAACCATTAGTTCTACCCTTAACTGTTTGTTACGGCGTTTAAGCGAGAAACAAACGTCAAGCTCACAAGAATATTTAGTTTGCGGTACATTCAAAGGAATTTCCAATGATGAACGTTTTACATTTAGGGTCGCTACTATAATTGGCTTATCTATCTTATATTGATACATATTATTATTAATTTAATTTTATTTCATTATAAAAACATGAATTTTTGTCGCTATCGCTTGCTATTTAGCATAGATAAAATCTATAGAAATGAATGTTTCTTAATAAAATTCGTATAGCATATAACAAATACATAAATAAGAAACCAAGTAAAAAATATCAAAAACACATCGAAATGTAAACAAAATTATCTTTTCACACATTGTGAATAATCATCAAGCAGCCCTACCATTCACTCTGTATATCTAAGAGCTCCTTCACAGCATACTCGATGCGCAGGCGCATTCAAATGCAATCAATATGCGATGTAAATAGCGAACGCTTAATGGATAATGCCAATGTTTTTGAAATTCAAATTAAAATAGACACTGGCTGTTTATTCCTAAGCTTTAGTCGTAACTGATTATTTAGTATTGTTTTGTCACTGTTGGACACGTGTAAACACGTGGGGTTAGAAGAGGACCAAACGCGGATACTGTCATGACCAAGTACCATGTTAGCTGACTGGTAAGCCACTAGCATATTGTAGGTACTCTACGTATAAATTTATTTATTCCGCCATTGAGTGTCAATTTATGTATTTATGTGCATAATTTAAATTATTAATAAATATGTAAATTTTTTATCCGTTTTGCGACCACACAATTGTCATATGTGTTTGTATGTTAATACTGTAATGTTATTTGAGTTTTGTATTCATTTTTCTATGAAACATTATTATTAAATATAGTAGATAAATCATTATCAATCACGCGGTGCAGCGTTAAGTTCCGCTCTCCCTTCCTTTAAAATAGGGGAGGTCTCTTATATAGAGGTGGAAAGTGGGGAATAGAATGTCTTAACACTATTTCCTCCTAAATTTGTCTGATATTAATGTTTCCAATAATCTACAACATACACTTAAACTATCTGTAACAGTTAATACAATAATATATGCGTCCCCACACTCAGAATATATTAAAGTAACTCATTATCTTTTGCCTATCGAGTGTTAAATAAATTAATACATTAATTATACAGTTTCGTGTACGATTAATGATTTGAAATCACAATTTTCTTGATATTTTAGTTGTTTATTAGGAGATTATAAGCAAGGTGGTTTCAAATCTTTTAAAATTTGGAGAAGATTCAACCTTTTCTCTTTGTCTTAACGCCGTTATAACGTTATTTTTCACTGTGCGTTATTTTTTTCACAGAGTTCACTGACACGGTGGCCGCAGTGATAGTGAATAGAATAGTGTTTGGAAACATTATTTCTAATAAAATATTCAGATTGCTAGTGTTGTTATAACTTTATTATGTATAAAATAAATTAGCATAATGGTTTTGTTGTTAGGCGTTAACAGCCTATTGAGATAGACTAGTTGGATATTATGTTTATTTACGTAACAAATGACAATTCTTGTCACTTTGTACTGAATTTATATATATTTAGTTTAAAAAATAGCATTAAACTTTTATAGAATTGTTATAAAAAAGAGCATAAAAATATTTAGTGTAGGTACATAGAAATATCTCTATGTATATGTAATAGATCAAACCTTATACAACTCTCCTTTTTGCTGCATAGCAGGGTAGATAGAGTTACATTGTGTTAAGACACTCAATTTCCCACTTTCCGCCCAATTTTAAAGACATTGCCTTTTAAGTGTTAAAACTCAACACCGATAGTGTCAATAATTGAAATATAATAATTATGTCTTGCCGTTAGTCCAGGCTCTTTCATGCTACGCCACGAACACCTCAACTACTTCTATTAATATAAGTAAGTGTAATTAATTGAAAAGAAAACAGAAAAAAATAAAATTCTTTAGAAGAAATCTTACGGTAAACAAAAAACATATTTATATGTTCAAACATTCTTAAATTCTTTATAATAAATATTTAGATTTGGCTAGTTAACTAACGAGCGGCCATTGTACCAAAGTATGTACTATTAAACGATTTGGAGAAACTCTCGATGCGTTTCTCGGTTATTTCAATTTAAAAAGCTCAGCTAATAGCCTATTAGTGGAATTCCATACGGTCTTTACAAATAAAAAGAAAGTTTGAGTAAATGTGTAGATTTAAAATAAGTAACGAGTAGCTTAAGTGTTTGAATGAGAGAGGTATTATCTCTATATATTTAAATTTCGTGATAGGTTATATGAAAATGGTTTAGTAAAATCTTTTTCTTAATATGGTTTTTAAAAGAAAAACAATTAAATTAAGATGGCAGGTGAGATATTTGTAAAAGATCTAAGCATGAGCTCCTTTGGACAAATACGAAACGACAGATTATTGGAAATATTTTAAGGTACCAAATATAAACCTTAGTCTAAACTAAATACAAACGAGTTAATTACATCATCACCTAAAAGCCTTACTACAGTAGTTACGTAAAAACCCGACGAACAGACGGTTTAATTCCTAAACACAAACAAAACGAGAGATGTTTAACAAGTTGTCTAACCAAGTGGTTGGTAAGCTATAGTAAGCGGTACTGTAAACATAACGCAACCATACGCCGCCGCCGCCGCCGGTAGAACAGATCCCCGTTCATTTAGTACAAATATTTAATGAGTATAAGTTATGAGAGACTGCGAGTTACTCATGAATTAAAGGTAATTTGTGCTTAGAAGAAATGAGTTCAATTCTTGAATAAAACTATCGATTTGGATCACTTCATTTAATTGTAGGCATTAAATACTTAGTTCAAGTTGGTTAATATAAGAAACTGTACTTCTTTTCTATATAAACTATTTCTTGAAATATAAAGATAGATATTTAGATAAAATCCTTACATCTAGAGAATTACTCACGTAAACTATAACACGATATTTTATACAATAACAAAGAAAACAAAGTAAATTATATTTTTTACTCTAAACCAAAAGAAACACAATTATAATTAAAGTTATGAATTGGACTATAACATTATACAATCGTATGTTGCCGACTGCTACGTGTGGCCCGGCTCTGCGGGAACCTTTGTACCTACTTGTAAGTACGTTCTTAAATAATTTTTATAGCCTCTCCCATTTCTCGGTTAAAGTATTCAAAACAATAAGGCAAAACTCTATGTGCTCTTTTATGAAAATTTGATTTTAAAAATAATGCGAAGTTAAACAATGGAGGGATAAATTTTAATTAGTTAAGTGTTTTTGCAAAAGTCCAATTGGAAGTGTTAAGTTACATGGACCTTGGGGTGGTGCAAGCGTGAATGACTGTAATACGATGGTTGTCAGTTCGATTTCTACTTGGGTGAATGAAATATTTAATATTTTCATTTCCTCGCTCCGGGAAGTATCTTAACGGGAAACGGAGCGCCTTAACAAAAGGTTCCATTTGACTACCCTGCTAAATGAGGCAACAAAATAAACATGGACTTTTTTTTTATTATAAATACATTCGTAGAATACCGTAGCGCAGAGGGCTGAAATAGGAAAATTCATTATTTTCATTTTTCCACACTAATGAGACAACGCGCTAATGAAGTGTTTTCACATTAGTTTTATATATATTAAATATGCTGTGGGATAATGTGTAAATCTGTATACATAAAAAGGTTAAGCATTAAGTTTAATTAGTGAAACTATTAAATATAATAACTAAAAATCTGTTTTTATCAATTATGATGCAAATGGCATAGCGTGAAGCAGGCATGAAGATTACAATGGCGCAAATTCCCTCCTTTTTCCGTATTCTATAAGAATATTTTTAGTATTCAATCATTGAAAAAAAGAAGTATGAATATTCAATTTTTAATGTATTTTAAAACATACTAATATAATTTGTTAATAATATTAAATGGCTACAAAAAATTCTGGCCTAAGCCTATTTGAGCCTGAATCCACTGAACTCTTAATGTCTCTATATATAAGTCCACTGTAATTTCTCCAAGTAGGTACTCCACTAAGATATCAAATCAGAAACGAAAATAAATTTAGTTGGGTTAAAAATATTTACAATGTAGTAATTAAGAAAACGGTAAACACGCAAATTACGCACGTTTTTATTACCTTAACATGATAATTAATAATGGTACTTTAAATGTAATTTACTTATATTTTTTTATAACACATATTTTAAAATCTACAATTGAGGCCAGTAGTGCCGCAGGGGCATAGTGTGACTGTAAGCGCCACTGGTTGTGGGTTCGATCTTCCCCTTTCGAGGAAATGAAATATTTATTTAAATTTATATTTCCATTTCTTCGCTCTGGTGTCGAGGCAAAGCCTCCGGAATTCAGCAGAAAGTAGGGAACAGAATGTCCTAACCCTAGGTCCCCTTTATTGATACACCTCTATCTTACTTTATTTATTTAACTAAAATAACCTGAATGATAATCATTTTAAACGGTGTAATTTAAGCTTGGTTAGTTCGTTTTTGCTTTAATAAATAAAATTGTCTTAGCGTTTAAGTCACGACGTTCCTGTTTTTATAGTTAGTGTTGCTAGAAAAATAAAAGCGTAGAGTAAAACAATTCCTCATTAAATAGTGGTAAGGCAGGGCTCTTAATTGGTTTGCCGTTTCTTAGGGCTTCCTCCTTGGGGTTTAAGACCGCTTGCTTTTTAACGAGAAACGATAAGTATGACAAGTTTTACAAAGTCAAGTAATTATTACTTTTTACTAATGTTTTCATAAAAATATAAACTAATATGATATAGGTTATTTGAAGATGAAATCTGTTTTATAAATTAAATTTTTAGACACAATTTTATAAATTAAAGATATATTTTATTTATACATGTAATATAAAGATTATCTACATAATTATTAAAATAATTTAATAGTGAATAATAAAATAAAATTGATATTTTTGTGTAGGGGAGAGCGGGGCTAAAAGTTACCGAGGTAAGTTGTTCCGATGGAAATAATTTCGCAGAGAAAAGTGATAGGAATATTTAGTAAACATATAGTGAAATCCAATGTGATAGCGCACCCATGGCCAGCATATTGAACAATCCAGTGGCATCCGAAACCAATGGAATAGCACACGGGTGTCGTTGGTGCACGATTGTAAATATTTTTGCATTTCATATTTTTGGTCTATCTCACAAATTTTAACGATTAGCCTCGAGTATGTTAGTGTTTTTTTTACATTATATTACCTACTATTTCGGAACACTATTTGTAAATTATTTATGTTTTCTATATCTTATTTATATTTAATTTTCTTTCAACACGTGTTTTTGGGGCTAGATGTTCCCTTTTTTTGGGGCATGTTGTGACCTGTTGTTGTGACGAAAAACTTTCGCCAATTCATTTGTACCAATAAAGGGATGTAAATATTGTAATTTTTCATACTAAAAAATAATGTAATTTAGTAACATGCGGACTTATGCTCGGAAATCAACTCGAGGTTATGTGTCATATGAGTTGATGCAAAAAGCAGCGGATGTAGTTATCAAAGATTGCAGGAATAAGATAAAAACTGTTACCAAAGAATTACATATACATATTAAGTGCGAAAACCTAAAGGTATAAAATTTTTGTTTATTATTTTGGTTTAACAAAATCAAAATAAGTTTTATTTTATGTAAAATTATCTTTTACTTTTTAGTTCCGTTGTTTTTCGGTTCGGTTTTTTTCGTTCAAAATTAATTCTTTTTACGATTTTAAGTGATAAGTAACCTTAAAAGGATATTTCTTAAACGAGTGTTGGTTGTAGTGGTAGTGGTTGGTAACGAGTGGCATCTGTTGTAATATGTAAAACTTGATTCAATTAGGTATTATTTTTGTGGAAACTAACATTTTGGTATATTAACAAGAAAATACATAAAAAATATTCGGGCCAATTGGGAACCTCTCCCTTTTTTGAAGTCGGTTGAAAATGAAAACTTCTTTTATGAGGTTGGTTGAAAAGAAATGCAACGATGGGGAATCTTACTTCTGACAATAATTTTAACAAATTTTTCCCTTGTAACTATTCTAGTATAATTAATATTTACCAAAATAAAAACAAATTTTCTCAATTTTGGCCGGATTTTATAATCAGAACCTAACCAAACTTTCATCAAACTATCCTTGAAGTGTATCCTTTCAAATAAGAAAAGAATCATTAGAATCGGTTGGCATGATATTGAGTCATTCGTCATTTTGTCGCACACGTACCAATACAAATTTAATACTTATGTGATTTTCTCATAGATACCATTGTCAAAAATAGACCAAATAAAAATTAGTTCCCACATGGGAAGCACTACCTTTCAAATAAAAAAAATCATCAAAATCGGTTCCCCTAATCAAAAGTTATGAAGTAACATACATAAAAAAAGAAACAGTCGAATTGATAATCTCCTTTTCTTACAGAAGTCGGTTAAAAAAGATTTGCTTTTGCGTCTGGTGATTATTAATGATACTGTTGGTTATTCCTTAAATAAACAGGCTTTGTTCGATTATTTATTGTTTTTTATTTTGCAAATAATAGCTTTAAAAAATATGGTAACAATTTACCCCGGTCTGTTAACAACTTGCCCCAACTCGGGGTAAGTTGTTACTTTCCGACTTCAGTCATAAAAAAATTCATAACAAAAAAGCCTTACAAAGAATACCCCAAATTACTATTTTAATTGCAAGTCTAGATATGTAAGTTGATTTTGATTATATTGTATAAATACTGAAATCAAGTATTCGTAGCAATATTTGAGGTTAAAAAAAAATCGGAACTTTTGGCCCCGCTCTCCCCTAATATAAGAAAAATAAGTAGAAAAAGGATAATTATATTAAAATACTTTAATAGATTTATTAAAATAACTGGTTGGTCATAAAAAGTTTTTATCCGCGGCAGTTTCACGTAATGGTATAATAGCCTCTTATCTCAAGAAGCCCGAAGCCCTTGGAAGTGAATTATAGAATTATCCACATTATGTGTTTTTCTACTTTTTACATGCCATTTTAGTTTGTACAAGACAGATTACAGGGAGTTATTTGTGAAATTATTTTAATTTTGTTCGTATTTATTTTTAAACTAGCTTTTAGCTACAACTTCGCCTCTGTAGCCTCGCGTTGCATAAATATCGTCATATTGTGTCTAAATTAACTTAAGAAACATTTATATTTAAAGATAAACATTTTCTCTATTGAAATTAACCCAAAAATGTTACTCGGAGTACAAAAAACGTAATTTTGAAGAATATTGATATGAAGTATTCAACGAAGAGGCCGAAGTGTTTTTTAATCGTTTAAGAGTCGATTGAAGATAACAGCCTTCCAAATAAAGAGAAGTGTTTTTTTAGCTTTACGTCTAGAGTCGTAGCCAAAGTCTCTGTATACCTTTACCTCATCCACTCTCATCCACCTCTTCATACTCATCCCCCGGGGGGTCATCAAGCTTTACTGTGTTATCGAAGGGCCCGCTGCCTCACTTACTAAAGAGGACAAAAGTAAGTGAAATTACTTATGTTACAATTAACTTTACAAGTCAGTCAAATTTTGATTTCCACTTAGGATGAGAATATAGTTCCTCTAAAATGGTAAATCAATAGAACATGAACAAACAGAATTCAAATGATTTTATTTCAATGTCAAAGAGCCGTGCCATGAAATGTGCATGAAGTAGTTCCCGTGGGAATCGTTTATGTAATATTTAGTTTTGTTTTTCCTTGTTTTTTTGTAGACGAAGATCCAATATAAATTATACATTTATTTTTATAAAATACATATATAATATGTATTTCACATTGTTAACATATTAATCGTTATTTAATTAAGTACAAGGAGATATGCTAAAACAGCTTTGTTCTATTCTTTGAGAATTTATTATACAATTTATTGTAATTACTTCTTAGCTTTAATTATGTATAACATAAGATATAAAAAAAAGATAATAACATATATAATATATATATCGGTAGAAAACAAACATATATGAAATGATAAATTAAAGTTTATTTAGTGATTTAATTTTCAATAGCAAGAAGCCCTATCCGTTACTGTATATTGATTCAGTGGCTGTCACCGGCCGGACGAAGGGATTCTGAGATACAATCTCTAAACTGGTTAAATCATATTGCTTGCCGATCATAACGGCTGCTTTTTCTGGTGAGGCGACGTTTCTAATCGAATTTTTATGTTTGTAATCCGGAGTTGAACTACAAATATAATATAAGCTTTGAGTATGGGAGTTAATCTTCGTTATATCCACGTTCTTTAATAGTTTCAATAAAGCAGGAGTCTTATAGTTTATTATTTTTTTAATTATCGTATTAAGTTTACAAATGAGACAGAAAATAAACTAGTATTTTATATATTTTTTTTAAAAGCCCCAGAAAAATATTTACAGAAGGAAGATAAACTCGTTACTGATTCTCAAATTATAATATAACTGAAAATTGTATATTTCTCATAGTCTATATTACTAATAGAAAAAAATTGAGTTCCAATACAGAAAAGAATTTTCTTTCTTTGATCTATAGTCAATAAAATAAAAAAAATCGAATAGTAAAAACTCGACAGGTGGTGACTGGTGAAGCAGCTGCACTCGTTACCGCTCACCGGTTTACTTGGAATGATCGTAGCTCCGTTATGTCGCACGTTCCTATGTTCATCTTGTAGTATGTGAGCTTGTAACTAATGATGATAATTATAATTTATTTTAGCATAATATTATCGTATAGGGATAGTTAAGCTTAAATAATTAGAGTATATGCATTAATTTTAGAAATCGATTTGGTATTCTCTACTATATGAAATAAAATAAAGGTTAATATTGTACTTTTTAACACTTTCAAATGGTATAAGATATACATACATAATGAACAAACAAAAACAACACGATCTATTTTTTATATTTTCCGCGCGTATATTCATAAAATAGTAAAACCAAAAAAAGAAAGTGTCCCAGGCTCCAGTCAATGTGACAGATGCTTGAAGACCAATATAGTATACAATTAAACAAATGATGAATAGTTTACTTATTTTTTTATTTTTTTTTGCAATTTAAAATTAAATTACGAAAACTTTGAAAGATATAAATTGAGCATACTAAATAATGAGAAACAGCTCGAATATTGTTTACATGAACACTACGCTAAGTATTTGCTCTCCACATCCAACAAACACTAGACACTACACATTACTTTATAAAAATAAAAAAACACAAAAATTTAACCAATTTGTTAACACGAAAAAAAATACAGCCAATACAAAAAATTACGATTCACAGGCTATTAAATCGAAAAAAAAAACCGAAAATGACACAAAATAGTTACCAAGCCCATTAATAGTCTACGATTTGACTGACTAACGAAGCAATACCGTCCTGTCTGTAATCAGCTCGGCGCAGGCGCAGGGACCATTGATTACAGGGTAGCCGCCCATTTAGAAGGTCGAAATAGTTTTAACGTTCGTGGAGACTGTTTAAACGAGCACGAAATGGAAAATTTAATAATATATGTTCATATGTGTATAAGAAAGGTTGGCTGTTATTATTTTGCTCTTTGATTGATGTTAACGTCTGTGCGTTGAGTGTTTTATCCATTGTTATAAATGAAATTTATAAAGTAAGCAATTTATCGTAATTCATATTTCAATTTTGTATTTCATTGTATTTTTTCCTAAATAAAGTAAATCTCGTTAGAATTTTGTTCCCAAACTTTAGGTTGACAAAACAAATTTGAGTTGACTCCGATTTCGTCGACAAAGGTGTTGCACACAACATACAAAGCGGCTATAGGTGTATATATACTGAAAGTATAAAACGGAGTGATGAATCACTAAATTCCTTAAATACTTGTTGTTGTTCCCGCTGGTTACAGGAAATATAAAGGAAGTAAAAAAATTACACACAAACATAAAGGATGTAGAACATGTTATTCCACTTATCTTGCACCCCATTATGTGGTTAGCGAAGACATACGGACGTCAAAAACAAGTCAACACTCGTCCCCTATAACGAGGCCGGAGTCAATTGCATCTGTAAATATAATTTTAGTATAACTTTGTAGCGTAGGTTCGAGTACATTTATAATAGTAGGTAGGTATTTTCTATCTATTTACTCTATTTTCCAGCTTCAAATATAATAAATTAATAATTGGAATTGGTTTTAATTGAACGTATTTTAATTGTTCGTTAACAATAATTACAATTAAATAAAATTATACATCACTGATCGTCTTTGTTTGCGTGTGAGATATTTAATTAGTTCAATGTTACATTCAAGATCAATGCTCTATATTTCAAACTAATTGTTGGCCTAAATTTCAAACAACGGCCTTTAAGAATTGGTGGAGGTCACTCAAGGGAATGAATCATTTTGCCACTCCGATACAAAAAAATGCAGCGTTAAGTTCCGCCATTCAACGGGCAATATCTCAAATTTGGACGGAAAGCGGTAAACGAAGTGACTTAACATTAGTCTTAGAATTTAATTATTTATCTATTCTTGACATCTCTGGGTCCAGAAGAAGAGGAAGACCAAAGATGAGATGGGCAGATATCATTAAGAGAGACATGAACGCCTGCAACGTATCCGCTCACGATGCGTCCAGTCGAGGGAAGTGGAGAGAAAACATGAGGAAAGCAGACCATCAAATGAGACTAATAATGCACAGGAGAGAGAGGAAGAGTGTATAACTGACGTCTAAGGGGTTAAGCGACATATTAAATTCAATTATAGTTTTTTAAAACGATATATTTGTACCTACCTACATAAAACCTCAAAACGACAAGCTAAATCAATTCGTACAAAAACACTGCATAGGATGTTCTCAGCACGATTTTAACTAATAAGGCCCTTATACGATAGAGCTTGCGTGAGATATTTTAATTTGGTTGCGTGAACCGATATTTGATGGGCATTTGTTTAAAACCACTTTATTAGCCTGAGGATATGTGCCGCGAGAATGTTTATTGCTTATTTATGAGATATTTATTTTAAATTCAACAAAAAAATAAAGTAAATAAAAAATATATCGCTAAAATGTTTTTCTTACATTCTCTGTGATTCTACCATCAAGTAAAAAGAAATGTAATTTGAACATGCTAAATTCGATTTTTTTTTTCGAACACGAGGTTAATGCTGTTAGCCCTATTGGCTTTTACAGCGACACAGGTTGGGTAGGGAAGAGGGTACTCTGTCTCTGAAGAAATGCAAGCAGTAAGTGGCTGCCTGTGAGGAAGTCGACGACTATGAGGGCGCCCTCTGCGGGACTCAAACCTCGACTTGTGGCCGTCAAGCGGACTAGGATTTCACCTATGCTAAGCAAACCAGCCGCGACATGAACCCGCGACTGGAGATCTAAATTCGAACCTAGATAACATATTAAGACCTGTAGGTAATATAAATTATATTTATTAACACAATTTATTATGATATACGATATGTCATATTAAACTTGATACTCTATTCTATACATATTCTCATATATTATAATTAAACATCACGTTGTTTCTTAGTGGACAGAGATACTGTAGTGTAATTATATGTAAGTACTTAAGAAAGAATGTAGCAGCTTCAGACTATCTTGACTGGAAGTAATGATTATGATTACTGGAAGTAATGATTATCATAACACCGATTTCACGCAATCTCTATAGGTAAAAAATTCACCCGAGGTAATATTTGGGTTTCATCATCAGACCAGCTCGATAGTGCCATATTAAGTATTGTCATCTGACGCAGAGCTGATAGCTTATGATAATAATTGAACTAGAAATGGTAGAGTGATATTAAGCTTCTTAAATTTCTCTTTCTTAGATCTTAGTTAGTTACGGTTCATGCCAAATGAACGTTAAATAAAATAATTGACGTGTAAATAATGCCATGACACCCCCCCTCCCCCCAAGAATGATAGCATCGAAAATAGATACTGGAGAAGAAAAGGCTGATGTGAATCAATCTCACGTCATAATATAATAATAGTAAAATAAAAATAATAAATACAAAATCGAGATGTTAGTATTTCATGCATAACCTAAAACCTTATTTCAGAAACGAGATCAATAGAACCGGAGATAAAACTCGTTTTCTTTGTAGTATCCGCAAACATAAGGCATTGATCTTTGCACTATATAGATAGACTTTATATATCTATATACTTACTTTTAGTAACACTTCTGCAGTAATATATGATATTATTTTATACTAAGTTTTACTTACTTACTTTAAGGAAAAATATTGCTATTCTATTTATATCTACAGTTACATTTTCATACGTTTAAAATATAATTAATAACACACCGTTAAACAGGAGTTCACGCACTCGTTGTGAATTACAAAAAACTCATTATTATTATTTATTAATAATTCCACAAGTTCGAGCTTAGAGAGTTATTTAAAATTAATTTACCATACAAAATAAACTGATTTGTATTATATTATATTAGAATAAAGTATATTTTAGACTGTTATTCCAAACATATGGATGGATGCTAACATTCGCTAATTGACATTAAACGGTGCGCATTCCTTTCGTGTTTTTACGCTTTCGACCGCATCTGAGATTAATTGGAAAGTCTAACATTCAGGTATAATCTATCTAGATTTCGTTTAATGACTATAAAATATAACCTTGTCTAGGTCATTTCTAGATTAATATTGTTATGGAACAGGTTGTACCGCTGCATGTTATAAATCGTATGAGAAGTGTTTATATTTATTAAATGCAATAATTTTTAACTGGTAACATCGATTTTAAATTGTTCTTGATGTTATCGTTGAGAGACGATTCTTAGGTTCCTTCTTATTATTTTGATACAAAAAAACATATTAAAAAATTCAAACACTAAGTTAATATTAGTAAATATCTCTGTAAGGATTATACTTATTTACTAAAAACCTACGTGTTCAACCTTAATCTACTAAGGGTTAGCAATTATTAAAACGCAAACCAATTTTGTTATCAAATGATTTTAAAATTGACGGATGTCTGTCTGTTAATGCCTTAGATCCGAGACATATGTTCTAAGCCAATTATTTTAATATTACGGCGGAAAAAGGGCCAGTTTCTTTGTGGTAATATAATGACAGATAATCACATAAGTATTACCTAGTTGTGATACATTAAATGCATGTAAAATGTTGATTCGAATTGTATAAATTGTACGTTCTGTTCCAACATTATTGTTATTTCCTTCTTTGTGTTCTCGTTTACTTTATATTACTGTACTTTACTTTTATTTTTAGTTTTCGTATACATTTTGGTATGTCAAAAGTGATAGATATAAAAGTACGTATTTTTAATATTTATCCTGCAAAATGAATTAGGTATTAAACAAAACATAAATAATAACTTTAAAATTTTAATGTATAAAAGTAAATCTAATTATAAGCGCGACGGTTGTGAGTTCGATTCCCTCTCGGGAAGACAAAGCGCGGCGTTAAGTTTTACCACACGAAATATCTTGAAATTTAAAGTGGACACGCTTCAATTTTGAGACATTGTCTAATCAAAAGAGTATCTTACTAGTAGATTTCTTTCTACCAGTACTTACGCGCGATACAGCGTAAAGAATAATAAGAAAAAAAATAAAAAATGGCACGCAAGTAGCTTTTATTCCATTTTCTATAGAATGATTGATTAAAGTTAATAGATTAATATATTTACATAACAGTTCAAACATTGCTGCAAGCTATTCAAATCGTTATGTCACTCAAAATAGAGCTTATTTCAAATTTCTTTCATAGTGTTAATATAATTTGTTCATAAATCATAACACAGTATAAATACATTAGTTTTAACTTTGAATTTGTAAAATTTATGTTCCAAATAAAATAATGGACGAGTGGGCGATGAGAAGCGGACATTGTTTCAAAACAAATATCGATGTTTTTTTACACATTAGGCGATTTTGCCGACTTTATTAATGATACATATACCTACTTAAATTACATGTATTTTTGATATGTTCTCAAGAATTACTCAAGAATAAAAGTGTCTGTACAGGGAAGATATATAGGGAAACATGTAATCAAGAGGTTTTTAATAATGTGATAGAACCCAAAACAATGATTTTTAAAATTTTTATCAGTGCGTTTGTTCACGCTAATCTAAAAACGGCTTAACCCATTTAAATGCAGCTTTCATTATTGGATTAAGAAAATTTTGGAGAAATGAAAAAATAAATAATTGTGTCGTATAGGCGGGCGAAGCCACGCGGGGGTCACTAAGCAATATGTTTAAATGTACCTAACATAACATCAGCTATATTATAAAACTGTATAAGCAATTGCTTGTTCGAGTTACAAATAATAATAAAGGATTTATACAGCGCAAGCGACATTACAATTATTTATCTAAAGCGTTAGCTAAATTATCTCTACTTGATTAATGATTTCGTCTCGGCGCTACGACAGTTTTGAAATATTCGCTACGGTGCGCCACCAAAATTTAATATGGCATATTCCTACGGCTACAGTGCGGTCAACAAGTTGTGGCCGTCCTGAAATTAGCTGGATGCTGCCCAAATATAATTTTAGGATTACTCTTACTTATGACTATTATGTTCCTGACTGTATAATACACAAAAATGCAGAAAACCTAACTTTAGGGCGGCCAAGACTCATCGACCGTACTGTAGGTACCTACATTAGAGATATGAAACACTAATAAGTTAAAAAGGAAATCATTAATATAATGCGCTTATTATTATAAATAATGGTTTAAGGAAACATTTGTTTAATTAAACTTATTTATTATGTGTTAATTATATTTAAAGTTATTTTAATGATAAAAAAATTATGATAAATTGTGATAGATACTGTGTACTTACGCAATATATACCTAAATGTATTTGTTAAAAACATGTTTTTATGAAAAATATCCTATAAATAGAAAATATTTGAATAACTTTATGTGAGGAAACGAAACAGATTATAATCATAAGAGCTAATAAATTCGTTTGTGTTGAGTTTAAAACTCCTATTTTCTCCACTCCTGAGAATTTTAAAAGATGTTTTCATTAATGCCAAACACCCTCTAAAGAACTTAAATGCCAAACTTGTCAGTCACTCAGTGACCACCAACCAACTACTACCAAGAATAAACCTCATCAGTTCTTATATCACAAAATAGATAGTACATAAACATAAATAGCATTCCATTCAACTTTGCTTTTTTTTCAGCTTCACGCTGCATCCCGCATTTAGTCGGGTAGGTAAAGCGAGCCTACTGTTAAGATATTTGCTCCACACATCCCACCGAATTCTGGAGACACTACGTGTTGAGTGGCAGAACTCAACGCCGCGGTTTACCTCAACACCAGCTCAGAAATGAAAATATATCATATTCTCGAGTGAAAATCGAACTTGCAACCTTGTGTTTACAGTCACACCACTGCGCCACACCGCCTCGAATGTAATACGTAGGAAACATAAATAGCATTGAAGTACAAGTAATGAAGTCATAAATATAGCAACGTCGCCACTTGTACGGTATTAGCCATACAATTCGACCACACTTGAACCAACTTGACCTTTAAACAAGAACATATCAATTAAGGGCACGGAGAAAAAGAAAGAACCATAAAATCATGCTTTTAATTGGAGTGTCATTGGTTAAATAGATATGATGAAACCTATACTACGGCTGTTAGGGAGAACATGCTGAAATAGTATAGAGGAAATTCATAGGTTCGAAATTCCTGTGATGTATTTAAGGTTATATAATCTTGTAAATTCTACAAATAAATATTAGACAACTGTATCAGAATATGAGAAAATGGTGAAGAAATATTTTTTAGCTTCACACTGTATCAGTACTAATCGCATATAGTAGTAGGTCTCTCACTCACTCTGGAAATCTAGTGTTAAAACTCTCCATTCCACATTAAGTCCATCTTCTCTTTATCAGTGTGTGTGACTTTGTAGGTTTATAGATGGTCGATAACATATTTAATATATGAAAAACAACATTATCGACTCTAAATGCGATGATTATGGATTCAATCTCGGGAAAAATAATTATTTACATTTCCCCGCTGCAAGAGACAAAGCACGACGTTAAGTTCTGCTACTCAACTAGCAATATCTTAAAGATTAGACAGAAGTTTAAAAAAAAAACGTAATAATAATGAAAAAATATATATATCGATAATACATTTTTAATGTACCGGATGGACAAACATTACATTCTATGATAAAACGGCAAGTAGGTATCATTAAATTTTCGCCCGATCCATGCACTTTATAATCTCAACATACACAAATAACAGCTCTGATAATACGTCTCGCAATCAAAACACATTAGCTACAGTCGAGTGACGGACGGACGGACGGATTTACGAGCACGACTCCTCTAGCCCCCACATTCGTACCTAGCGGTGAATTAACTATTGTAAACACGATATGTTCGTATATGACTCACGAGAGTATTCGAGATATTTATTTGTATTTATTAATATGTATTTTATCTGTGAATAGGGCAGGGATTGGGATATCGATAAATGTCCTACATTAATGCGCAAGCGCAGTTTTTTTAAAGTTCGATGTGAAATAAGAATTCCTGGCATTTTGTTTTTATCGATTCTAATTATTCATTTTATTTGTACAAATGACAGTCATCTATGATAGACATTGCAATGGTGGCGCCAAAAACGGTGCGCGATGAGGTCAGCCGTGGCGTCTAGCCAACTGCATTTCAAGCAGAGCTATATAGGTTTTATAATTTAATCAAAGTCATGCCTTGCGAGCTAGGTTACAATAAATTAAAAAATATTGTATAGCTAAAACTTATATAGTTGCCAAGAAAAATATATATAAAAGTTAATATGAATATAATATGATTTAATTTTTTAATTAATATAATAATAATTTATTCTATAGTTCGTTCAACCCACAAAAGTTTATTATAATATATTTTGTCATTTCAAAGTCTACGCCTACTATACTTGAATTATAATATTGTAAAATCAGTTTAAAATAATTGATATCTTTACTAATAATCTTATAAAATTCGAGTACAGAGTGATTTAAACCCACCAAAATTTATTATATGAATAAACTGTAGACTTTTAAGCAATTAATCTACTTTTACATGCAGCCATAGCAAAATTCTAAGGCACTAAAATTCTAAGGTACTATAATCTCTCTACGTCGATCATACAGCATTATAATATATTTGATATCCTAAGCGTACCGTATAAATAATGTTCTGAAATATATGAAAATTACAGTAATTTTCATGCATTATTTCTTAGCAGCAAAATATCTGCTACACCAGATATCATATAGGCCTATCGTGACCGGAAAATAACATATAAAGCAAAACTCAACAACGATAAACAATCGCCGCTTTCAATGGATCATAAATTCAAATGGTTTCGCGCATGCCCCAGATCTATGACACTATAATGTTCGAAACACTCGTTCACTCTCACATAAAAATGAGTGTTAATCTAATTACGGTCGTATTGCGAGTAAATTTTGATACGTATCAGGTGGACATTGCGTTATTGCTGTGGCAGACGGCCAAAGCCGGTGGCGCCAGTGCGCGGACAATTACAGATATAGGAGTATGTAACGCGAGCTGCGAAATAAAACTGATGATTAATGCGACGCCAGTAGCTGCTAGTTGAAAAACACTGTACTCATTCACACGCAGTCTCAAGATCTCACAGCAAAGACAGAGCAATTAACAATATACTTTACGGTATTCCAAACAGAGAAATGTCTAAAATTTTATTTGTGGAAAAAGTACGAATACTTGAATAAGTATTTGAAGTCAAGCAGTAAGTTCGCGCAACAATAAAAAGGTTGAATCATTAGCGGTAACAATTAACGCTTCAGGCTTTTAGAGAGACAATAGTGATGCGCACGCAAAGCTAATCGTTCATCGAGACTGGCGCCCCGGAGGAATTAGGTCGACAGGCGACAAGCCGAGCGGCGCGCGACTGCACGATATCGATAAGTGGCTAATCTCTACCTACGCTGATCGAAATCTACGGGCGCCTATCCACTCATCTATCGCAATTTTCCCAGTATTTATTCGTAAATCTTATTTATGCGAAATTAAATTTGTTTTCTACAAATGTAACGAGCATTAATTTTATGCTGCAATACAAATAATTTATAAATGTGTCATGTAATTTAAATTCGAAATAGAGTAATAAATAAATTACATTTTTAGTAATGGTTTAAGGTGACGAACATTTAGCTAGAATAAATAATTTAGTCATTATATAATTTAAATAAAAAATAGAGCGATAATGTTGTTTTAAAATTTATATTTCTTGATATTAAATCTTTAATGGAGGTTTAAAGTGGCGGACATTTAGCTAGAATAAATAATTTTGAATCATTTGGTTGGTTGATATTTTGGGTACTATCGACATTTTTCAACGTAACGTCACTAGCGGATGAGAGCGGCGCGGGCGCCGAGAGCGCTGGCGCCGCCGTTTGCAAACAATGCATGTCCTTTACACAAGTGCTTTAAAAAAGCCGATTGTTAATTGTTATGCTAATATAAGATTTTTATCATTTTGCGATTGTTTAAAGTTTGTGCAGTAAAGATATTATTATTACGGTATTTTTGCATTGTACTGGGAATTAATTATGATAATAACATAACATTATTAAGTTCTTCATTAAATACATACGTATATTTCATAATAACGATGTATTATATTTATTTTGTGATAAAATCATCAGTCTAAGCATTTGCATGTCTAAGAGCTTTTCACTGTAGGTTGGTACTTGTGTCCGTCCTATATAAATATTTAAAATTTGCCGAAACCAGCAAAAACATTTCTTACGGCTGCTATAAATCCTCTGCAAATGGTACATAGCCGGTACGAGTCCTGAGATATTAACAAAATTACACACTCTTTGGCATAAATAGAATACCTATATGTATTTTCTGATACCGTTCCAAACTGTAAAATATGACATTTTAATTTCATATCTTTCATAGCAATTTGTAGTCACCTGTCAAATAATTCCGATAAAAATTTTGTTTACTTGCCAAAAAATGTTGGTCACAGCGATGAAGGCACTTACCTGTAAAGAAAAAATAAAATATATTTTTAACTGTGTAACCGGGTTAAAGGCATGAGGCGTTACCCTGATATATCAAAAAAAGAAGATTGTATATAGAATTTAAATTAATTAAAAAATAAAATTTAAAAAATCAACAAAAATATGCCCACTTAGAGAAAAAAAATAATACCATTATATTTTTATAGTACTTACTAGGTATATACTATGTACGTCCCTGTCAAAAGAAACGAATTATTTTGGAAGAAAATAATCTATATATATAAAAGGACTTGTCCTCACTGACTGAGGTAAGACGCACGCACAGCCGCAACCGCTGTGCGTAGAAACGTGGAATTTGGACAGATGTTTACTTTTGTAATCTGGACATCCACTAAGAAGGGATTTTGAAAAATTTTAACTCTAAAGGGGTGAAATAGGGGTTGAAAGTATGTATGGAAAAAAATTTAAATCGGCACTGATTCTTATAAAATTGGAAATTTAGATTTTTAAAAGTATTTAATTGAATACGTGTTTCATCGTTTTTAAGAATTCTCCCTCTAAGGGTGCAAATCGGGAGTTGAAAGTTTGTATGGAAAAAAAATTAAATCGGCACCGATTCTTATAAAATTTGAAATTCAGACTCTTAAAAGTATTTAATTGAACACATGTTTCATGGTTTTCTAGAATTCTTCCCCTAAGGGTGCAAATAAGGGGTTGAAAGTTTGTATAGATTATTTTTTAAATCGGGACCAATTTTTATAAAATTTGAAATTCAGACTATTAAAAGTTTAAATTTAATTGAACACATGTTTCATGGTATATTAGAATTCACCCCTAAATACGCAAGCGAAGCTGCGCGCCCCCCTAGTATGAGATAAAAATTAATTATTATCACTAATGTATATACTAACTAATAATAGAAAATAATTACAAAATGTACGTCTGTTTATGTGTGTTTTCACTGTACATTCGTTCGGTTATAAAAAAAAACAGTGGCTGCCATTGTTTATTATTTCTTCGTTATGTTACGAAATATAAACAGCTTCGATTGAAAGCCGGAGTTTAGGTAAGCAGATGTTGAGTGGTGTCTGCATAGGATAACAATTTAAAAATAGTATTTAGCTAATATTCATTATAATTAGGATTATGGAAAAGAAACTGATATAATTTTAATATTTAAAATTTTAATAGCCATGAATATTATTAAAAAGATTTCCTTTTTCTTTTTTATGCTGCTCTCAGCTTCTTTTTTAAACACTACGTATTGAGCAACAGAAATTGTTCCGCATCTACACATCTACACTAACTATATATATACATCCATGTTATGTTTGTTTAGTTGAACGCTTTAATCTCAGGAACTGCTGGTTCGTAATAACACATAGATTTTTTATAATCAGAAAACAATGAAATTTATAAGTCAGAAGAATTGTCAGAAGTATGTAGGTACAAACTGCGATGGCTTTAATTTCTATCTGCCTTTCCACCAAACATGGCATTTGGATTGTAGATAAATTCCTTTTAAGATTCAATAAAAAAACGATTGGGAATTTTATAGGTGTGAAATGAGATAAAAAGTAATGGAGATCGAATTCACTCATTTATATTATTGCTACGTAGGTACAGTGGGTGCTGTATAAAATACAAATTCTTATTTAAGTGATTATTTTCAATAAAAAGTACATATTTTTGCATTTTTTTTTTACATTGCCCCCGTAATGTGCAGGGAATATAGGCAGAGGAAAGCTAGTGTTAAGTCACACTGTTTTTTATTTTCCGCCTAATTGTGTTGCCCGGATTTTAGTCCAGCTGCACCACGACAACCTCATTTTCTAGTTCAAATATGCAAAAAAAACAAAAAAAATATTTAACTTTCCTTGTTTCAAATGCCAACCGTCCTGCACTTTTTCATTTTATGTTCCCATCTGTCGCCACGACCGCTCCCGAGCTTTACGACCAGATAACAAGAACCACTCAACAGTACATTTTCTATATAAATACATATTTAATATACAAAATTCATAGTTAAAGGTTATCTGGTGGCACAGCTACCCCTCACGCGGTGTTTTCTAGTCAGTCTATTTGAATACTGTATCCCAGTGAGTTTATAAATAGTTTACGAATGCGTCTTTGTATTGATATAGAAACGTCAGTATTTTTTGTATTATAACTGTTTCAGTCAGCTAAATTTGAATTTGTAAGATTGCCTTTGGGTAAAATAAGTTAAATATTATTTAAACATATAAATTGTTATGAGAAATAATATGTAGATCTAACAATTTAAGTCTATTGTTAATATTACATTATGTAGAAATATGTCTAACAATTGACAACTAAAACAAAGAAAAACACGTAAAATACTTTAAACACGATAAAACTTCAAATTAAGATTAATTAAGAAACTATATTTTTATAGTATCTTTTAATTCTAAACCGCGTATTAATCATAGTTATTATAAATACTTGTCAGAAACACATTTTCGCTAATTAACTACTTTGATATTTCTAAGTGCAATGCCTAGATCTGGCAGTGACCCAGAATTTATTTGCGGCGAGTAAACAAGTGTTATATGGGAAAGTATTTCTGTATTGAAAACAATGGCTAAACCTAATGTCTAATTTAGGTCACAAGTTTAACAAAGGAATGGGTCGAGGACGTGAATGTGTATTTGTTCTGTATATACGAAAACGTAGCTAACGTAAATATTACTTTCATTAATTTTAGAACCGATGATGTTTATTGACGCTATTTGCACAATTGCGTTGCTTCTATATATTTTGCTTCTATATACGATGGTTGTGGGTTCATTTTCAACTTAGAGAGAATTTCTCTAACTATTGCTTGTACATATAAGCATATGTACAAGCAATAGTTAGAGAAATTGGGAAGGGGATCTTAAAAGGAAAGTAAAGAAGTACATATATTATAATCTACAATATTTCTGATATCTCTGTCAATAAAAATAATATTGCATAAAAAAATTAAACACCATAAACAAACAATACCGTCATAGCTAAAATATAGAACAATTATGTACACAGTGATACAGCTATGACTAATATCTTACGACAACACATTATGACCTAGAACAGATACAGTAAAATCAAACCCTAAGACCGCAATACATAAACACTAAGCTTATAATAGTTGCGAACTAGAAAATTACGCTGTCTTCATAAAGAATAAATTATGAATTTAATGAATAAATTATAAGCAAAACGTGGTCTGCCGCAAGGAAAAAATAACGTCTAAGTGCGGCGCCGGCGCCAGAGGCGAGGATAACCTATGAGTGCACTCCTTGCTAGACTAGCAACTCGTCTGAGCTATACTGATCTTTAATGTACGGTGTTAAGAACGTGAATCACCAGACATATCGAGAACATACAACCTTCCACTGGAGAAGGCGGATTCTGAATGCGCGCATGTGACCGTAGCAACTCATTGCGATACTTGAAAATGCCTTCCTATACAAACAAACAGAAGTACACCCTACTGCAAAGTGTTAGAGTCGGTATCGCAATTATCGTATTGTCTCTATCTGTTACTATTTGAGTGAGCGAGAGGTGCCAAGTAAAAATTTATCCGCGATCGGTTCTATTCCGTTCGTTTTGACACGATACATGCGGCAGGCTAGATGATAAATATCTAAGCCTGAGACGCTGGCGCTAGTATGTAAATTCAATTTGAATACGACCTGGGCGATTGTCGAGGCACAGCTATAAAGCACGCTGTCAGATCGACGTGTGAGAACAAAGATTCATAAGCCGAATTATGTGGACAAACCACTTGCGAAGCTTACATATAAATAAATAATACTTCAACATGTACAAAAGGCACTTAAACACGCCCACGCGTATTAACTAAGTAAACCCTTACATTAAAAACTTTGGATTACGAGAAAATCTATGGCTGTTCATATTAAAAGGAATCCCATACACATAGTTTATATTCACGCCCGCAGCAGGTGCGTTTGAAAGACGAAAAACATAAATTTCTATTCGATAACAGATGTTAGCCAGCCGCGCTGTGCTCGAATATGAAATCTTATTTGGAGCATAAGCTTTACGCAACCTAAAATAATTAATACCCTATCGCATAAACTTTTCCAAGTAAATAAGATACTAGAGCGCCGAGCTCAGACGAGGTGTGCTCGAGGCAAATAAGCGTCCGAACACCGATGTTACTTATCTAAACAATGCCCACGCCCCGCTGAAGCACCAAAATCGACCACCTTGTATCATTATCTCGAGGCACGCTATCTGGGCTGGAGTCCCGCCGCTACAAAAACTACGAAATCTTATCAAGTGACACGAACTTCAACTTAGCCGGTCCCTATTTTTGAACGACCGAAGCTTTTAGCCATATCGGTCTCTACGCTGAGATTTATAACCGTCTGGTACCGATTCACGGGTTGTCGGGAGTCAAAGGAGAACTGTAAGTGCCTTATTTTAAGATTGTTTAAAATTATATCTTTGGGACCTCGCAATTATCTTTTTTGGAAAATAATGCCACATATATTAAGTATTGGGTATCGTACAGGTAATGGAAACGAGAGAATTAAATGATAACACTAAAAGCTAAGGCTCTTAGTAAAGATTTTAGTATTATTTGTGTCGTCCAAGGATTAAGCGGTGTTGATAAACATTTAGAATAATGTTTAAACAATTCTTGAGATATTGTAAGTCGACCTCTAGAAAGCCATTAAGAATAATGAGTGTTTGAGAAACGTCAAGCGGCAGTCCATGATGGAGTGGTATTAAAAGTGTCGTTGACAGGTAGTCGATGAATCATGGCCATGTTATGTTCTAAGCAATAAACAATATTTTTACCATATAATATTTCAAGAAGATATACACATCCTACACAATGTTTCTTTTAAGTTTTATTTTGAAATGTATTTTTATGCAGTTGTTTGATTTATTTAATTTAATGCACCCGTCTTCGTCTAAACGTAAATGGCGCTTCATAAATAAAATATACGATGGAAATATAAACTAAAAAAATGTAACAAAAAACCAACTCCAACAAGTGAGTGCACTCTCTAGTTATTATTAAATCACACTAATGGCGACTACATTAAGCCGGTTGGTAATTGAAGCAATATTTTAAACAGATATGAAACAATAAAGTGACCAGGTAGAATTTTTATCTGCAAAAACGCATTAAGAAAAAGTTTGCCCTTTTTTCAAAGAACAGGTAGAGAGTACCTGTTCGAATTTGTTGAGAACAAAAGGGGCTCCTAGAGGCGTCGACCGTTAATGGCAGTATGATATAAGTGGGCGACTAAGTCAATTAGGCCATCCGCCGACGCTATTCCGGGAATGTCACCGACAAATGACTGGTTACGATAAGAGAATAAGGCGAGATTGTGCTCGCGTCCTTTTTGTCCTTTTTACCCTCTTCTGCCTGGAGTCTGATAACGGAACCTTTTCTTAATTGAGTTTCTCTGTAAGGTGATTGTTTATCGCAAATCACATTAGTCCTGATGACATCTGCCCGAGTTTATTGCCAACAATTAGCTCCTCTTTGCAACATTCGTTATAAACTGTCCTGGATTATACAAAATAATAAATAATGATGACTAATCTGACTCTGCTTTGTTGTGGTCGACGCTGGCCCATAAATTCAAAGTAACGTCAAACATGAAAACAACGCGTGAAGTTGTTTCATACTGTACGTGAACAAACGTGAAAGTGAAAATAAGCTGAATCGAAATGTAGATACTGCTATCGGTATTCCGACATCCGCTACGTTATTGATAAAATAAAATAACATTTTTTCTTTTTTTAGCGGCACGCTGTTCGTGTGCATTTCGCACATAGCATAGTAGGCAGTGGCAATCTGGGAACCTAGCGTTATGAGACTCCATACCCACAGTTCAGTACCGCTGAATTTTGGAGCCAATGCGTGTTGAGAAGCGGAACTAAACTCCGCGGTTTGCCGCGACACCAGAGCGAAGAAATGAAATTTATAAATATTGGAAGTTTAATTTAAAATAGCACATATAAACGTTAAAACTTGTTCAGATGAAAAACGTATGCAAGTTGTAAAAGTAAGATAACATATTGAGTCAGTGCTATGTCTGCTTCAGCTGATTCACATCCTCTACATTGGGACAGTGATGCTCCAATACTTCCGTTATTCTTTTTAATTTAGAAAATTTAACATACTTTTGAGGAGTAGTCACGTTTCAATTCACGTATCTCTTAAATCTTCTTTTGGCGCAAATTCAAATTTACATTTAACTCTCAGCAATTTATAAATTGTATTATTTGCATAAGTATACAATTAAAATTCCTACAGGTTCCATTACAAATGCAAAACCATTACTTATAAAGTTGAATAAAATGGCATCCACCGTCAGGTTCCCCAGCAAGTCTAGAGGAATGGAACGTAACCGGTAATCCAGTAATTACAGCTCGTAGTAAAGCATTCAGTATTGTTAAGCCTAAGGTGCAATCAGATGGTACGTCGGGCTGCCGGCTTTTGACCTGCTGGTGGAATTTATTACCGCGTAATAAGATTTTATGTTAGGCGTGATTGTTTTCTAAATTACTTATTCGCGTCTCTTGTTTAGCATACGGAATGCATTCGAGAAAATAAACAGATTGCACAAATTGTATGTAATTTTCATTAAAGTTGACGGCGGTGTTATTTTCTTGCATTATACGGTACATTATAAATATAGCGCTTTGATCATTTAAATAGCTTTTTAGCCACAGGCTTAGACATTAAGATGTTAAGACTGGAGACATTGTCTGTTGAGAGGCGGAACTCATCGCCGTGCTTTGCCTCGTCACCAGAGCGAAGAAAATGGAAATATTAAATATTTCATTTCCTCGAGTTGGAATCGAATCCACAACCTTTCGCGCTTAAGGTCACACTTTGTGCCCCTGCATCACGACTGTCCTCTAGCTCTAGCTTTTGCTTATATTTTAACATATTATTTATTTATTAACTCATACAGTCAGAATGCAATTGAAAATAATTTCTACAGCACTTTTTTTATTTGAACTATAATTCCAAACAGACAGTGGTTTGCGATAACTTTTATGGCCATTCGGGCGCAACTGATTTCAATTAGTTGGACATCTGGTGAGGTATTAAATTTTATTATAATTACCAATATTATATTATTGTTTTAATTGCCATATTATACCTCACAAGTAGCTTTCAAAGACATAGCATTTTGTACAGGATTTTTAAAAATATAAGTGTTTTTATTAGACTAGTGATGTAATTTCCACTTTTAATTTTTTTACATATCTAATCTAAATGTTAGCTACAGATACAATTACTTGCATTATCATACGAATACTATGTAATAGTATAGAAAGTAATAAAAGAAAGTTTAATAAATATTTAATTACTGTATAAACTGGTGTTATTTGCATATTTGTTATATACGAGTACATGGCGCCGACGCGCGACGCACGTTGCAGCTGCTATTTATTATCATATGCATAATAGGTTTAAACCGTATCATAATTAAAGACGAATTGAAATTTTAATATATACTGTAATTATTAATGGCTTTACTCTTTTCCGTAGCAGGGTAGGCGGGGTTGAATGGCGGAATTCATCGCCGTGCTTCATCTACTACAGAAAAAAAGTGAAAATAAATTATTAAAATTAAATCAGCTTCACGCTGTATCACGCTCACAGCAGGGTAGGCAGAGGGAACCTAGTGATAAGACATTCCGTTCCCCACTTTCCGCCGAAATCTGGAGGCACTGCGTGTTGAGGGGCGGAACTCTACGCCCCGCTTTTTGGACACCAGAGAACAAATATTTTTTTAATGCAATAATTAAGTTAATGATGTTAATTCGACATCAAGTTACTCTTCAAATTGTTTTTAAATAGAAACAACAATCATACCAATAAAAAATATTTAAAAAAATACGGAAAAACTTGTAAACTATTGTCAACCTTCATTTTCAGCTATGAAATACCATTTCCCAGCAATTTTCAGCTCTGTGCTATAAATAAAATAAGCGGCGATAAATTTAACTTACTCTAGGTTATTGTGATATAGGATTACAGAATTTACACCACAAAATGGACATCGTCTTGCACAAATATCAGAATATTCCATTTATCCGTTAGAAATGCTAGTATTATGTATTTGAATACAAGCCTTTACAGAATTCAATGTGATAGAAACAAGACACTACAAAGAACTAACAGGACGATTTAGCTCTCGCGCATTGACGGTAAGCAAGATTTATTACATATTTACGTTCCAAAGCTCATTCTACAAATGTAACGCCATTATTACTTCATTTTCAATCATTGTATCACTAGAAAGGCATTCCCTGGTTTCACTTTGAATAAGAAAACGTAGAAGCTCGCGTACATTAACATTTATACAATACGGGTTTGCGTCATTGCTTCGTAGATCCGATTTGGTTTTTATATGTCACTAGCGGACGCGCGCAGCTACGCTTGCTTATTTAGGGGTGAATTTTAATAAACCACGAAACATGTGTTCAACGAAATATTTTTAAGAGTCTAAATTTCAAATTTCGTAGAAATCGGTGGCGATTTAAAGATTTTTCCATACAAACTTTCAACCCCTTATTTGCACCCTTAGGGGGTGAATTCTAGTAAACCATGAAACATATGTTCAATTAAATATTTTAAAGAGCCTAAATTTCAAATTTTATAAAAATTGGTGACGATTTAAAAAAAACCTGTACAAACTATCAACCCCTTATTTGCACCCTTAGGGGGAGAATTCTAGAAAACGATGAAACACATGTTCAATTAAATACTTTTAAAAATCTAAATTTCAAATTTTATAAAAATCGGTGCCGATTTAAATTTTTTTCCATACAAACTTTGAACCCCTATTTCACCCCTTTAGGGTTAAAATTTTTAAAATCCCTTCTTAGTGGATGTCCAGACTACGAAAGTAAACTTTTGTCCAAATTTAACGTTTCTACCATCAGCGGTTAAGGCTGTGTGTGCGTCTTACCTCAGTCAGTGAGGACAAGTCCTTTTATATATATAGATAATATCTGAGGAGATTTTACCTTGGACAGTGTTATAGTTAGTAGGTTATTATTCTTTATAGTTCTTATGGTAGGATTTTTTTTAGTGTTGATTATTTTTAAAATCTCAAGATTCTTCCTTCAAGATTCATTAAAATCGTCAAGTAATCTACTCAGTAAAATATACATTCATTCGAGATCTTGGTGTCCGTGACGTAGCGGATAAGCTCCAAGAACGTCGCCTGAGATAGTTTGGCCACGTTACGCGTCGGCCTAAGAACTATGTCGGATGCAAGTGCCTTGCTATATCAGTTCCTGGAGTGAGACCTCCCGGACACCCAAGAAAGCGCTGGTTGGATGTCATGATCATGAGAGCCAATGGTCTAACCACCGACGACGATAAAGACCGTGCAAAGTGGAGTAGGTTGAGTAAGGCAGATCCTGGCAATAGCTAGGATTAATGCCAGGAGGAAGAAGAATTAAAATATATATTTAATGAATATAACTAAAAACTGATAATACCAAAAAAAGACATCCAAATCTTACTTAGCCATAATAAAAAAATCACCTACATTAAAGTATAAAACATGTGTTAACAGAAAAGGCATTTCGCCCCCGCGCGGCGTCCGCAATAATGACATACATATACCAATACTCGTATAAACAAACAGATTGGCGCCAGCTTATTTGCACACAAGCCGCAAATATTGTGAGGGAGTGGCCATTGATACACATGCAGCACTATAGTCACATAGTGACAATCTACGTAGGGTTTTATCATATCAAACATTTTAGGACAAGGTTAGATTAGGTTAATGTTTTCATTTGTGTATTTGACATTGAAATTCTATTGATATTTATAAAAAAAAATGTTGAGATTGCATATTTTTGCCTATCAACATTATGTTAGAAGTAACTCTATTAGTATGTTAAACGATTTTCGTTAGGTTAGGTGCATCGCGCAGTGGATAGCGTCTGATAGTACACGCGACGGTTATGGGTTCGGCTCTCACTCGAGGAAATTTATTATTTAATACTTTCCTATACTTATGTTACATTTTATATGTTTTAAGCACTTCAAAAATATTAAATACATATATATGTTATATAATGATAACATATATAAGTTAAAATATAAGAACATTTTTATTGCACTAGTTAAACCTTATATGGTATTTACACCGCTATTCGTTACACGGGCGTTAGTCCAGTAATTTGTACGAATCATTATTAATTAACAAGTTGCCATATAAAGTTCTTGTATTTAAATATACAAGTCGAATGTTTTGAGTCATTTACTTGGGCCTAAACACGTATATCTAAATATTTATTTGCATATAAATTTGCATATACTTATATGAATATTTATTTGTATTACTTATGGTTTTCTGTGATTCATATGCACGGTGATGACCTTTTATGTATTTCAGAGTCATTTTTCATATATGCACTTTATTTACTTTACTATAATTCGGTTGAAATGGGGAACGAAGGGTTAGAACACTGGGTACCTCTGCCTATCCTGCTGTGTATGGGTTACAGCGTGAAAATGAAAAACCAGTAATTACACTTTTCCACAAGCAAAACACTAAAAAAGCTCTATAAAAACTATTTTACTTATCAGTTACCAATTAGCTTTCACTCACCCAACTAACACTATATATTAGACTTACTGACTTGTCATTCCATATATGGCGGGACATGTATGTTGATTACATGACGTTGACGTCGTAGCTGTATGAACTTACATTACATTATTATAACGATATCAACTTTTAATGTAATTACATGTCCATCTATGTGAAGTGAATAACGCATCTATGTTATTATAGTACTAGTGGTTAGACATATTAATTAGTTAGATGTTATTGCGGGTTTAATATTTTAATAAAAATATGAAATAGGCTTAAAAATAATTTATGATATATCTACTTGTACTATTAAATACAAAAAGTTATCAGGATAGGCAAGAGAGAAATTAGTGTGAAGACACTCCGTATTCTACTGTCTGCCTGGATTCGGGACATTACGTATTGAATGACGGAAATAACACATTAAGATATTTAACAAATTTTTTAAAAATATGTAATTTCGATTATAATATCAAACTTAAATTCAAGTTGAGGTACCTATGGCTTGTAATTAACATACTACTCGTACGTATGAACGTTCAGCGATCTAATTAGAAAAAGTGTGACATTCTGTTAGCTCTGGGAAATTCATAACGACTGTATCTATTAATTATACAACAAAAAAAACTAACCTTTCTAGTGAAAGGCTAGGTAGGACCGACTGGGTCAATATCACTATGAAAATTACAGTCAAATTACTTATTAAATTTGGCATAATAATAAGAACCTACTTATCTTGTAAGTTAAATTCACGCAGTATTCCGCATAAAGCACGGTAAGCAGAGGCAACCTAATGTCAAGACATTCCTTACCTCACTTTCAGGCACTTGTGATCGTTTTTAACTTGTTACCAGAGTGAGGATAAAAATATAAGTATCATTCCACCGAGTGGGAATCGAACCCACAACCGTCGCGTTTACAGTCAGATGCCATGCCGCTGCGAATATAATTAAAGTCTCTGAAGTCTCAAATGTTGACTACATTTGCAGTATAAGGTAATTTGATACACGATCAAAATTAATAGGTGATAGCGAAGCTATTTCTTTTGTTTTGACAATGGAACTACATTGTTTATATAGACATAGACAAAATTATTTATTATTTTTAAACTGATAATAAAATGATACTTGATATAAACGCGTAGAAAACAATACATGCCTAATTTTTTGTTAGACGAAGACTTTATCAGGCTATCATCAACCTCTTCATACATGCCCTCGGAGGTTGATGATAGAGGACGAGGCGAAAGATGTATGTAGAGACCGTAGCTCGCTTCTAAGTTAAGTAAGTTACATGGGGAATAAATGAAAACAATGCAATTTTTTAATCCAAAACTGTCGCGTGAAACCAGTTATTTCCTGCGCTATAACAGTTTCGAAACAACATTATAATGGCAACCATGAAATCAATTTAATAATGACCGATTACGAATTAATTAAACATTGCTGGGAGTGTAGGTGTGATATCTACAGCACGGTGAAATGTGGACAAGCCAGAAATTGTACTCTCGCCCACACCGTCCATTCATATTTGAATTAAAAATAATTTAGTTGTGCCAAAACGTATGTGTTAGAAGCCAGTTATAGTACAGGGGCAGAAGTGTGTAAACACGATTGGTTGTCGGTTCTATCCGCAATCGAGAAAATGAACTATTTTTTATTATTTATATTTTCATTTCCTCCACTCAATAAGTACTACCTGGAAAAATTCGGCGGAAAGTGGAGAACGGAGTGTTTTAACACTATGGCCATATTCCCTCTGAAGCCGATTTGATTTTTTTTTCTAATTTATGTACAAAATATAATTTACGAGGTCGTGTTGTTGGCACGTGTATAAAAAAAAACTTGGATGTGTTGACTTGATATGAATTTATAATTTGCTACTTAATGTAAATTATTTCTAAGTATTTGATCATTTAATTATAGCGACTATCAAATTATTTATTATTAGAAGTTTGTTAATAAAATATTTGATTTTAAAACGACATTTATATTTTAATTTCTTGAATCATAAAAATAGCTTAGCGTTCCTATTTGTGTATTCGAAAGCGTTATTTAAAAACTTCATTTTATTGATTATGGTTTGATATTTTAGAATAATTTCACTATAAATAAGTAAGGTACTATACGTTAGTTTCTTTTGATTAAAATGAATCGAAATTAAAATAAATTATTTAAGGATAACTTAAGTTTATAGATTTGTTATCTACGCCCAGTTGCAATATAATCTGTCTTAAGCATCTGTTTAATACTAATGAAATACAATCGATCACTTAATTCTTGTTTTCTTGTTTCCATGAAAGTTTAATCAACAAAATAATTACTCTACAACATCAAGGTGAGCCTCGTAATTGCTCTCATCGATGGGACCACCCGCGAAGTTGAACAATAAACTGTAGCGATACTTCATTTCCGCGGGTAGATTAAGAAAGTACTAATTCTTATCTTTCAGATTTTTTCTTTGTAAATTTAATAGCAATTAAATATTGGAGATTTTTTTTTACTCGGAAGACCTTAATAGGATCTTACGAGAACCACTTCATTAGAATATTTCTATTTACAGATAAACCTACAAACTCTCTCCAAATTATCTATGAAAAAATAGTTACTATCACATAAAACTATTCCTTTCCTCAATTTCTTGCATATGTCAAAAGTAAAAGTATTTTACATCACTTTACTTTCTGCCAATGAAATTTTATATAGTCGACAAAACACTAACATCTATTATTTAAGTCTTTCATCGTGTGAATCCAAACTTACAGTCCTTGCAAGCAGTAATTAGACAATTGTTAACTTTCATAATCTGTAAAACTAACTACAACTCGAAGGAAACAGTTAAACCAAACTTAATGTACCGTTTGAAGAGGTGTCCGACCACCCAAGTGACTGTCGATGAAATAAGGAAGTTTGTGCAATACATAACGAGGTGACCGTGACAGTTGACAGAAATTACAACTTAAATAATTAGTTGTGAACATATTTTAATGGATAACTCTGTGAGTTAACGGTATATTATATAGAATTAATTAAAATAAATTAAATGGAAGAATTAATGTTGTATAATATTTAAAGTTTATTCGTAACCATGGATTTAGTAGACATTTGTAAAGAAAAATCTGATTTTTATTTATCTACCGAAATTTTTCTTTGTTCATGTGTAACAATCTAACGTTTTTAGTAGTGTTTTTACATAGGTAAACATTAAAGAAGAACACCTTGAAACTATGGTTGTTCATAGAATTTTATTACACAGTAGGCTCTACCTCTAATATCAGATGGTAATGCGTAGTTATCAAGTCTGTGAACGCCTCAGATTTTTGAATATCGATTGAGGTATAATCTAGCCAAGTACAACGATGGAACTCAATTTGAATTCGTAATGGATTCTTTCGCCATCGTAGGTCCGGTTATTTAAGGAGAGACTGTTTTGCATAACTTGTGTGTACATATGATTGTTTGGTTGACGACGTTTTGCAGGTATTTTATTTTTAGTCAAAAAAAATGTGTTTTATATTGATTTTAGTAGAAAAAAATGATTTATTTGGACGTTATATTCTTGTAGTTGTGACATTAATATTTAGTGTGTTTTCAAATAAATAAATCTACTATAGCTGTTATGAAAAAACTATAAAAACTCAACAAACAACCCCTTAATAAATAATTTATGAAACACATCTCGTTGCTCTACAATTTTTTCAATCATGAATGTATGAATGGTACTCTTTGTAACTATGAAACGTCTACATATTTATAGGATACACTCATTTATTCATAACGTCGCCTACGCTGTAGTAGAAAAAACTAGCACTTCTGCAATAATGTGCGGAATGAAATTCATTTCATTCATATATTTGCTTTTGTTTTATGTGGTGGCTCTATAATTACATATAAAAAGTATTTATATAAAAATTCAATATATCATATTTCTTATTGAAAACTCGACCATTTATTATCAATAAACTTAAAAAACTAAAGTCATTGAAACTTGAACTGTTTTTCCTAATAAAAAGCAAAAACAAAAGGAAATATAAAGGCAAACAAACGCCAATATAATATAACGAGGGTATAATCGTGTAGAGTAAGCAGCTACAGTCACCTTCGACAAGCGAAGTCGCTTCACGCATACATATCGTACATTAGCAAGTGCATAGAGACGCGTGAGTTGGATTAATGCTCTATTTGCAAGACCTTTGCCCAGCTCGAGTACTAAGTTTGCATACTGTAGTTCTTGGCAAGGTATCCTTAGCTTTAACAATAGTTTTTTCACTCTGGTATGTCTTTTGTGTATTTTAATAAACTATCGTAGGTATAGTTGTAATTCGTAGCGTAGAACAATTGCAAGATGTTTATATCCAAATAGTTAAATTTAGTTTCGTTTTCAATAAACAAATTCGTTTTCAAGTGCGAAAATTAGATTTCAAATTATATTTATGTGTGTGCGTCTAAAAAATCCTAACATAAGCAAACAATAGATTCTATGGCTTTCTAAAACAATTATTACCAGCTAGCCAGTGTAGCGTAAATTTAAATGATTCAATTCAGAATTACCACGAGAGTTTCACTTTAATTACGTGAATAGATACTTATGTAGTATAAGTCATTGTAGCATTTTCTAAACGTTATGGCGTGAGCAATTAGTTTGCGGGGCCTATTCATTGGACGAACAGAGCGTCAGATGTTCTAGACTAGATTATTTATAATTATTCATATTTTCTTTAACTTTTCATTATTTTTGCTTTTTTGTTGGAATTTAAAAGTGGAAATTAGCTACAATTTTCATTATGTAATGTAGATAAGAATACATGTAATGATAATAATTTTCTTCATATCATTGCATATAATTGTAGAATATAAAGTGCGATGTTTGTATACGAGTATAAAGTATTTTATATAACTCCAGTAATTTGTAAACGTAGTCTCAAAACATATTGTTATAAGCACAAACGCCAATTGTGAAGTCATCGTAGCGTTTTCTAAACATTACGGCTCGAGTAATTAGTTTGCGTGGGCTATTAATTGCGGGTGCAGCGACGCGTTACGTCCGCCCTGTTTCGCGGTTCGAGCGTGAATGCCGGTTCTCGGTCGGTAGGAGAGTCGCAGGCGCCGGTGGCGCCGTGCTTCCGGCTATTACCGGAAGCTAGGTGCAACTGTCGTCTGCAACGCTGCCCTTACTATAGTTTCATGTATCAGTTTATATTTTTTTAATTGGCAATAAATATATGGTAAGTGTTTAATTTAGATAATGTTTTATATTTTGAATGTGATAATTCATTAGTAAGTACGTTTATTACTTTTTTTTTATTGAAATGACTTGTTTTAAAGGGCAACGTTAACACAGTTAAACTACCTACTTACATGTTCAATTTTAATCACTAATTAGTTTTTTTTATTAAAGTTCAGTATACTGACATAAAGACCAAAAGGCTAATCGTGTTAAACGCACATTAATAACCTTCGCATTTGGCCGCACAATTATCGCATATGTCAAAAGCAGGTGTACAACCGTTCACCCTCCACAAATGCATCGACATTACGACGCCGAACAATTATCCCTCCGAATTCCCATTCCTTGCTTGCTTTTATGAAAAATAAGCTTTAAATTATAGGTATTAAGGGTGGGAATTAACTAAATACAGGACGTTGCAGAGGATTTTTGGCGCCAGGTCTAGTAATTTGGCGCCAGACAACCGTTAAGTTCCCCCCTTCAATGAGTTAAGACCACTTTAGTGGTTCCCAAAATTAGGGGTGACGAATCGGCGTTTTGTTTAATTCATCATGATTAGTTTTATTTTTTTATAGCTTATTTACTTGGCGACGTGAACAGAGGGGAGGTTGTGACACATCACTACCTTTTATATTGATCTCAAGAGCATAATTTAAATGCGCATACTTTTTCTTTTTCTTCCAACCTTTTTTTTGTTGTTTTTAGCGTGATGGCAAAAATATTTTTTAAAACTAATAAAATTTAAGTAAACTTTTCTTAATGTTAATATTACTAAGGAATAACTTTTAAAAAGATTTCGTACGAATCTATAAATACACGAGTATAACAAAAAATACAGTTTTTTTAGCTTCTATAGAACTGAACGTCACGCGCTGAGTGAAACGTAGACCGAGGAAATGAAAATCATTTATTCCCCTAATATGGAATCGAATCCACAACCATATCGTTTAAGGCTTATAACTAACATATATAGTTATCACACGATATGTATTTGGATTCCGCGAAAGCTACAACTTTCCCTTATCTAAGTTTACTGCTTTTTATCGTGCGACTCAAATGATATAATTTATAGTTTTATCTCATAGTTATCTCATTGTATTATATATATGACAAATTAGGAAAAACAATACACGTCAGCAGTGCACCAGACAAGTGGCTATACGCAATAAGTACTTGTAAGTTTAATCTTGTGTCCTAATAATGTGAAATACATTGCAAATGAAAAATATGTACTTAAATTCTTAATAAATAGGCATTTCTATGTTCGGGTATTAAAAAATTTACGTTGGCGACTGTTATTTAGAATACAATAACTGAATTAGGTGGTAGGTAGGTAAAATGAAAGCAGTTTTGATTTTTTTTTATATATTCATTGGTGTGCTGTATGCATTTGTCAATAAAATATTATAAAGAAAGAGAACAAAGAGAAAAGTAAAAATTTCCAATTCTGCTTTACTGATAAGCATTGTACATGTACTAACGTGTACCATCTATGATATAGACTAGATACGATTAATGAAGGGAAAGAAAACTGATATAACAATGTGCTATAACAAGTTTCACATTATTGTGTAGGCTATATCAACTTTCTACTGGACTAGAGTTGATTATTTTAGTCTCTGAAAGAAAACTGCTTGAATAATGAACTTAAATTCATTATTTTGTTAACGAATTCATATTTTTATTAAGAATTGAAGCCCATAGTGTCGCAGCGCGGTTGCGCACTGACTGTAAGTGCAATGGTTGTGGGTTCCATCGAATTGAATATTCACTGCGTTGAACGCCGCCCTGGAACCCGCAACTTCTCAAACTATGGACGGAAAGCGAAGAACGACGTTTCTACACTAGGCTACCTCTACCTCTCTTAAAATAAACGAAAAAAACTCCTGGCATGGATGGAGTATTTAAAATATAGAAATTGTTTAAATAAATAAAATTGAAATTTGATTTCTTAAATAAATTATATTGAAAGCATTATCGTCAAAAGTTGATGAACTGGTTAGTCTACTTAGTCTAGAATCTAGATAAATAAAGAGTTAAGTGCTCATAAATAAGTTTTTAAATTCCTGCATTTTAAGTTGTTTGCACTTACTTACTTGTTTTGTTGAATTGAATTGAGGTTTGTTATTTTTATTTGTAATTTAACACTATCTCTAGCTGTTTAGCATAACATAAAATTTATTTATTGCTTAATATTATTAAGTAGGTATTATTATAATATTTGCTTATTTAGTTATATAAATATTATAGAGCAGAAGAGTTTGTTTGTTGAGTGTGTTTACGAACACGCTAATCTAAGGAACTGCTAGCTCAATTTTTAATTTTTTTTTTTGGATAGTAAATAGACAGGCTAGGGGACCTAACTGGATCTTCGATCGAATGTATCTCGTAAGTACGTAGAATGTGGGATGCGTTATATGCAACTCTTCATTATTTTTATTTGACCATACAGGCGAAGCCGGAATGCACGTTTATGAATCGACATTTTTACAGATAAATTAATATTTACTAATTTAAAATACAAAATTTATATTAAACAATCCAAATTTAACAATCAGAGCATTTTTTTTTAAATTAGAAAATTGAGCACAACTACAAAAGGAAAGTCACGAGCGAAACACACTATCTACGTAAAAAACGCAAATATATTTAAATAATGCCACGTAATATAAAGTTAAGCTTGCATTTACTTTTGTCATGAATTCGCATTCGCAACAAAATGTGCGAAATATAGTTTAATATTATCATTGTTGGGTGAAAGGAGACGCCTGCGTTGACGCATACGTCGCGGACCGTTAGCACATTGTGTGGAATCTTTTTGTTGCAGGACTATTTCGTCACTTGTTGACAATAATAATAATAATAGATATGGAAATTTGCATAAATAATACTTTTACTTTGAAGCCCTCGTGGTACAGTGGAATAGTATTTAACATTTCATATAATGAAAGTTCGAAAGAGTTCGAATTTCACACGGACCAATGTTAATATTAATAAAAATTATAGTCATTTTCTCGCTCTGGTAATAAGACAAAGGGTGGCGTTGAGTTCTGTCACTTGACATGCAATTGCTAAAAAAAAATTGCAGTGCGTGTATTATTTTAACACTAGGTTCTCTCTACCAACCCTGATATATGCGAGATAGAGCGTGAAGCAAAAAAAATAGATAAAAAATGTTTACCTTCATTTCTCTCATAATTTAATGCAAGAAGAATAAATAGAGCTTTCCTAACACTTATCCTATTATATCGGAGAGAAATGTGAAACTAAACAAAATAAAATATTATAATTAAAGACAACTAGGTATATCAAATAATCAAAACACGTTCCCGCAAATTATATTTCTAGCGCCAACACAATGATAAATAACCTACTTTTAAAACTATTCTAACTATTATAATAAAATATTACTTCTTAAATAAATATTAATTGTACAAGCTGGTGTGGTGGTGGCATCGGTTTAATAAATCTTCAACAGCTTAATTTGCGTGAACGCGTATCGCGTACGTTCCCTCAATGATTTATTATACGCCGTTTACTGATAATTTCTGGAATGAACATTTTAGTTGCAATATTATATTTATTTATATAGACGACGGCTATGATTGAGATAGTAGTGGTTTTTTTGTTATATGAGACTTTTTGGGCAGTAAGTTCGATTAATTAAATGAAATAGTTTAATTGGCTTTTTAATTATTATTTTTATAAGATAAATTTGACAAATCATAGATTCCCTTTTTAACCATTATTTAAGGAATGGGTAATTCATTGTAGGAATCCCATGACGTCACTGGCGCCCGACTCCCGGCGCGTGTCGCCCACATGGTATTTTAGTTAAAACTAAAAAAACAATTAACAATGCACTTTAATCCTCAAAAATAGAGGCTAATTTTGTTTGATATGGCTAGCTAGCTATACTTTGTTAAGTTATTTCCCTGCCTTATTCAATGGTAATAGAGATTTTGGGTTGCTTTTTTGTATTGTGCTCTTGTTTGTTCCTTTTGGGAGGCTGGGATGAGATTGGCAATTCATGGCAGGAGAATCTCTTCTATTTAGAATTCATTTCAATACAAAGCTTTTAAGAAACGATTTTAACTACTTATCAATTATTTTTTTATGTATGTGTATTGATAAATATATATTAATTATGAATACGAATTATAAATAATTGTATAAAGGTGAATGACTTGAAATAATCTTATCACCATTTCATTACTTAATGAGTCGAAACAATCTAATGTCATTAAAGGCTTTCCTTGGCAGTTGCTATTTCTTTTGAAATGGCTAATTTATTTATTTTATTAAAAGACATTAGCCAAATTAAAGTATTTTGTAATTGTCACTTTCGTTTCTCTTACTCATATACGTTTATATCGTTGGTTCTATTCCAGGGAATCGAAAATATTATCATAGACATGGCTTATAGCTCGGAACTCTTGAATTGTTAGATTATAAGTTGTCTCAGCTTACGCTATATCGTGTAACGGGGTAGGCAGGGGGAGCCAAGTGTTAAGACACTCCGCTGCCACTTTCCACCGAATTCTGGAGGCATTGCATGTTGAGCAACGGAACAGAATGGCACACTTTGCCTCCTATACCAGGGCGCAGAAATGAAAATATTAAACATTTAATTTCCTCGAGTGGGAATCGAACTCACAACCTGTTGCGTTACCAATCACACGCTTGTGCGCCTGCGCTACGACTGGCCTCAATTAATTTGGTCACTCGAGAATAACATGCAATCCTATTTTTTGCTGTAATCTCCTTTTGATATTATATTAACAAATATAATATAAAATGCCTACAATCAACGAAATAAACTTTCTTTTGTTTCAAAATATCGCTTTCCCTTAGAAATTGGATTTTGATGTAAAAGATGATAGTGACGGCAAGGCGCCAAGTCTGCTTCTTATCAGATCGCTTCGATACATTATCGATTGTAATACGTCATTACATCGATCAATACTCCAGTTGATTTTGCATTCGTAAATAATTTCGTAGAAGGTAGGCAGGTATAGGCATTTGTTAAGGAGAAATACGTGGCTGTACTTATTTTACTAAGAATTAATATGAATTAACATTAAATTTTCCAAATTTTCTTTCATGTAATGTAAGTAACTGCTTTTCAATACATAGGTATTTGGTGAACAAATACGCCTATTAGTTTTTAGTATTAGGAAACTGTATATCTTTTTGCCAAACCTATTTAAATATTAATAACTGTTAATAGATTTAACATAAAATGTCGTGTATTATATAAATTTGATAAGCTAAAATATATATAAGCGTCAAGCTAACATATTACCTTGGTCACCTAAGTAGTTTTAAGAAAGCGTAGAGTTAAATATTTTAAAAAATAAAAAAGTCCACTAACTGTTAATAATCGCAAGAATGCGAAATATGATAAAACTAAAGTAATTTAAAATTTAAAATCATATTTAGAAGATCAGTTTAATAATTACAAAGATGTAAAAATCTATAAGTAAAACGTAACTACCCAAACTTTTTATAGCATAAATATTTTATTACTATAAAGAAGAATCTAACTATTAATCTTGCCCATATATATAAACTAGCGGCCCGCCCGCGGCTTCGCCTGCGTGAACTATGTTATTATTAATTTCTGTCTCCATGAGTATCTACGTCCTAATACTGATGTCTATGCAAAATATGAAATTCCTAGCACTTGTAGTTTCTAAATTTCGTGATGAGTGAATGATCTTTCGATTTTATATACAGGGTGTCCCAGGAGTCAACGATAAAACGAAACCAGGTGATAGACCAAGTCGTGACAGTTATGAGAAAAATCTAAAAAAAAATCTTTGTCATGTATTTTTCATATTATATTGATTTTAAAAAATATCGGAAAAACCGACACCCTGTGATGGTTTTTCAAGTTTTGCACTATGCAATATGACTCGAGCACTATCCTTATAAGTCCTGGGCCAGCCCCTAAGTCGGATAAGCGTTGCCTGGGTTAAGTGGCGGGAGATCACTGGTGTGGTCTGTGATCGCAGGATACTATCCAAACTCTTATCCGGCCAAGAAGATCGTAATCGATGCCTCCAGACTCGTGCATGACGGATCCAAGGTACCTAAACTTTTCCAACTTAGGGGCTGGCCCAGGACTTATAAGGATAGTGCTCGAGTCCGGGCTCTCGCAGGCCATATAGGTCTTTGACGCATTGCCAATATGCATTTCATTCATGGAGAATGGTTATGTAACGCAAAAGCTGCAGCTAGAATGTATCGGAAAAGATACCAAAACGCTGAACGTCATCCCGATTACCGTGTATTTCGATTTTTCTCTCTTCAACAAAGAAGTAATCCAGCAAGTGTCGTACCATTTCGGAATCCAGATTAAATGCGCCAACTTTTAAAGTTACTTGCAAAAACAGTGTAGTACATTTTTTTTATAGTACAGTCGGTTAAAGTTGGGTGTACTAAATATTTTGAATTTAATGTTTGGCAAAAACACGGCATTTTATTGAAAACCGATGCAGGTATGTTTCAATTTTAAGCCGTAATTCACAGAAGGGTTACTCATGATTACATTACAGAAAAAAAAATGAAAAAAGAGTAATATTTGTAGTCTTAGGGCTTGAAAAACCATCACAGGGTGTCGGTTTTTCCGATTTTTTTTAAATCAATATAATATGAAAAATAGATGACACAGATTTTTTTAAATATTTTTCTCATAACTGTCACGACTTGGTCTATCACCTGTTTTCGTTTTATCGTTGACTCCTGGGACACCCTGTATATAGATTATATAATTTTAAAGTACCAACCAATTTAAAAGTATTTAAGCAATAATAACAATTTAAATATCACAATTATAAGAAATCAAAAGTCAACTTTGAACAAAATAAAGTAATAAAACTTGATTAAGCAAAGACCAGATTCGGGTGACCTCCACTGATAAGGCGCGACCTCACAACTTTTTACACGCTCCGCAAACGCCTTATCAAAATAATCGTGTTTCTTATTAATGTTATAACTTCTTTTTTTATGTAATTTTATACGAATATAATTGGTAATGTATTCTAATGACGGTCTGGCTACCATTTATTTTTATCTGTAATGTGTATTTTTTTACCATTAATTTACATATTTCCATAGTTTATTTAATCACTTTATGGTTTTAAAGGTAAAAGTTTTTTTGTAGGTTCATGTTATTTATGTTATAAATGTAAATTGATAGAATTTATCTTTATAATAAAAAAGTAAGCGTCCTATTAATACAATAAATTTAAACGTTTACTTAATATTTATACGTTTTTTTTAAATATTAGTTGCTTAATTAGGCTAAAATGGTTAATAGCTAAGCCGAATAACAGTTGATAACTTAAAACTTAAGTTGATATAATATTTTTTTTTTAACACATATGTATCTATGTTTCTGAAAGTAATTACTTTGAGAAAGCTGAGCAGAAACTAGTATATATCATAGTTTCAATAAATAACATAATATCTGTTCCCTGTTAGTACCATTGACCTTAACCGGGCTTTTTTTAAACAATTTCATGAATATTCTAATGAAGTCGTCGCTATTGTCATGTAAAATGCCAAACACTAAACAATAAACGAAATAATATTATTTAAAAATTTGAAGTTCTTTAAAAGAAATAACAATAAATTAAATAATAGCAGTATAACTTCTTTTAATCACTTAACATTTTTAAGTAATATATCCATATATTCTTACCAATAAATCCAAGATCTGATGATTCTGAGGATGCTTCATCACTGAAAACAGTCGAGAGCTGGTACAGAACGAGAACTAAACATACGCTAAAATTAACCACGGCCATCGTAAATTAAAATCTATTCGCCACTAAAATAACACAACAGTTTCACTATCACTCTATCACAGTTCCATCACGGTCACTAACAATCCACCGGTGATATAAATTCAATATTGTTTTTATATTTGTAAGCACGCGTGCATTGTATTTAGGAAATGTGAAATACATCCATAGCTCAACGTGGTTGGAAGACAACTAAAATATTAATGGCGGACGCTGCCGCGTGCGCCATAGGATGCGTCACGCGTGTGTGAGAGAGACGGGTAGCATGCGTGAAGAGTGAAACGGAATTGCAAGAGCTTAGGGTTGTTGTTGGTTGTCGATGAGCTTTCGTAAAAATAAAAAGTATATTTTATTCTATATCTATAAAATATACATATTTTTAAAATTTTTGTTAATAAGTTTTATTTTTTTAACATAACGATTTCTAATAAATATTGTGGTGAATATTGTTTTTTATACATTCTAGTTCAAGCATAGAATTTGTCTTAAGACAGCAGAATTTATTTCAGGTTTTAAATATATATCATATATGTATAAAAGGACGAACGAAAACTTACTTATGATAAAAAAAAATTACAAAACAGTTACCCTTTATAATCATTTAAAAATAATTCATATATCTGACCGTATTAAAAAAACTGTATAAATGTATTTATCTTAAATAAACAATTTATCTAAAAGTAATCTTTAACATACATCACTAAAAACGGCCTAGGTAATGCTATAATAAAGCGTATACTTAATTTTAAGCTTTGTTACTTTTATAATAAAGTTGTATTTAGATTGCCTTAGTTTGTGAATAGAATTAAAAATTGGTGAAGCGCCAGGCATTTTGAGGTGCATTCTTTTTGTTGACTTTTTTGTTTGTGTTGGCGCTTCTAGTTGATTACCGTATCGATAATGACTAATATCGATAAAAGAATATCACAATTTATTATTTATTGATTGTTTATAATTAAAATTTATGCAAGTAGTATATATGTTTTTATTTGTATGTTATATTTTTGTGTCATACCTAATGTTTTTTTTAAGTTTTCTCAAAAATAACGATGAAATAAGTTGAAGAGTAGTCTCTACTCTTCTTCGATATTAATATCAAATGTAATCATATCTGCCACTGTATTTTATCACTGGGTAAAATACAACATATATTTCTTCTGCTAATGTAATTATTTTATGGAATAAACAGTTACACTTTAAATCATAATAACAAATCATTACTATTAATAATATCGATATATTAAATACGTTACTGCTCCCTAAAAAATCATCGATAAAACTAGAGTGCTTTGGCCACCACAGATTCATTCTTATTATTGTACATCTATTATCTGAAGTCCGTTTCTTGTTAACGGCTGTATAGAATGACGATAAAGCTTTTTAAAACTAATTACTTTGCTGTGGTTAAATAAATAAGCAAATAGATGAATATTTATTTGTAACCATGCACTTTAAATTTATTTAAATACCACTTATATAATTGATGGAGAGAAGTAAAATTATGAAAATAAGAAATGTCGCTCTATTTTTTATTTTTATATGTAATTGGAATTAAAAAATAGCACTTTGATCTGTAAAATTGGGTATTATTATTGTAATATAGATTATAAAAGACAAAGGTCAGAGAAGATTAAAATGAAAAAGATAAGATAGTTACAGATTCTTAGGAGTAGGTATGTTTATTTAATACCAAGACATGTTATTATTTAAAAAAAAAAAAGATTATCTGTCTAATTGACAGAACAAAACAAAAACATATTAATGAGGCGTATTGAATAAATAAATTAAAAACAATTGCTTTATATGGTTAGAAATCAGAGATAGTATTTAAAAGTATCGAGCTAAAGTTTAAAAAGCAAACAGTCGATTTGGAAAGCGAGCCGATACGATGCCATGGAGTGCAACGGGGCGGGGGGTAAAAAACAAAGGCATTCGTCGCACGAAATCTTTGTTAGGGGTATGCGTCTGGACTCTGGACCATAGCGTTGTAGGGTGACAAGAGGTTGGTATATTTTTGCCAGCTTTTAATTGTATTGTATGTTTATATGGTTTTTTTAATAATATTAAAATTTCCATTACATTCCATAGTGAATACATTTGTTACTTTTAAAGATGATAAATCTTCATTAAATTTCAGTCGTGACATTATTTAGAGTTAGTCCGTAAAATGTATATTTTTATTTTCTAATATAATCGCTTTCTCTACATGTTACTACGTACATTGTCCAGCACTAAGATAGAACGAACGAAAGAAAAAAATAAGTCTACTTTAGAATGTTATTGTTATAACTTATTTGCTAATTTTTACTTATTTAAGGAACCGTATAAATTTTAACGCAGCGGGATGTGAACCCGCGCCCCTTGGCCACCAAAAGTCTGATAAATTTTATTTTATACAATCGCTACCTAAAAAACATTTTCCTAAAATTAATTTCCAAGCCATGGTCGTCCATCTGTCTGCATCATAATAACATTTAATGACTCCTTCTCGGTCAGAACACATACAGAATACGTAAACGGTAGGATTTATTGCATTCTTCAAAGTCGGTGGGGTTTTTGTTAATTGGTTACCGATTGCTTTCATTAAGTTGATCAGTTTCTTGGGATAGCTGATCGTGAGCTAAATCGATGTGGAACTCTTCATTTATTTCTCTGTTAATTGCTAGTTTACATTTTTTATTGAAGTATAATCTGGATGTAATAAGAAGAGGGAAATTTTAAAAACTTTTTGGTCATACGTTTGAGGTCGTCGTGGCGCAAGGGTGTGAATGTGACGCGACGGGTGAAGGTTCGATTCTCACTCGAGGGAATTAATTATTATTTATTAATATTTTAATTTCTTATTTATTTACGTTCATATTTCCATTTCTTCGCTCTGGAGTCGAGACAAAAGGCGTTGAATTCTGCCACTCAACACGCAATGCCTCCAGAATTTGGGAGAAAGTGGGCAACGGAGTGTCTTATCATTAAGTTTCCACTGCCTACCCTGCCGTGTGCGGGATACATCGTGAAGCTGATCTTAATTTCTTCGCTCTGGCACTAAGGCCCGGCGTTGAGTTCTGCCTCTCAACACTATGTTGCCACACTATGAGCTGTGTGCGGGATACAGCGTGAAGCTAATTTTGTTTTGCCTTACACAAAATATGAAAATTATGAGATATGATAAGTAACTCTGACCGCAAGAACATAGGGTAACCTAATAAGGGGACTATCCAACAAAAATTTAATTCTTAGGTGTAGTCCCCAAGATAAGCCCGCTCAACTCAGCTTCAGCTTTATAATATTAGTATAGAAGTTAATTTTTTTGTTATAAAAACTTATTGGTTTTGAAACAAATAAACTATATATAAAAGGAAAAATGCTTAGTCGTCGCCAATTTGGCGGTGTCGTCGGTATTTTACTTAAACAATATCATAAATAATAAACTAAAGAGACTGGCGCCAAAAATATTGTCTTCTTGTTCTAATTTGTCCACTAACTATCATGACTCACTTAAACTACTATTTCTTGAGAAGAATTTAACTTTTAACAACACAGGTAAGAGATTCGCCAGTTTTTGCTTTTCACATAAACTACTCCAGACCTCTATTGTTGAATTTAGGAAAAACAAAAGAACGTTAAAATTCCAATTTTGTACCTAATTAGGTATGCGGGAGAAATTTTGTTGATTCTGTGTGTGGTCTTAAATTGCAGTTGAATTTATTTGTGTTTAAAAAAGTAGTGTTTATTTCGAATATTCCTCTATTTTTATGCATTATGCACGAATAATGGTTTTAAATTGCCATTTGAGTGAATCTATATATATAAAATCGAAAGATCACTCACTCATCACGAAATCTCAGAAACTACAAGTGCTAGGGATCTCAAATTTTGCATAGGAGTTATTTATAGGACGTAGGTGCTCGCTAAGACGGGATTTTACGACGGGACAAATAAGCGGGCGGAGCTGCGCGCGTCCGCTAGTATTAATATAAATATAATTAAAAAAATATTGGCAATAGATCACTAGGCATACTCTGCTATGTCCCAAATTTCATCACAATTTCATCATTTCTACCCTTTTTTAGAATTTTATGTTAAATCTGATTTTTAAAAAATAAAAAAAATCTTTTTTTTATCTGCTACTTGTTGTCTTATTAACATGAAATCTATTCTTGTGTACCTAATTTGTTTTTTTTTGTACCAATCAATCCATCATATGTACTCCATACAAAGTAACATCAGAGAAATACCTAATTTTGTGTTCATCTTGAAACGCCATAATGAAAATAACTGAACTGTACTTATTTTTTATTCATCGGTATCTCTCGTATATTAAGGAACTCACAGAGAGAGAGGGCCTAATGACAAGTCATTCCGTTTTAGCTTTTTGCTTCCCTGGATTGGTTTGAGTTTAAAGAGTGCGCAGAATATCTTTTTACCAGCCCTTTGCCGTCGACCCGTGGCGTAGTCATTAAATGGGCAGCAGAAAGGGAGAGACGAAGTTCATATAAAAACGTTTTGAAAACATGTTTAGCAAATAAAATTGCTATAATTATTCAGCTTCACACTGTATTCCGCATATAGCAGGGTGGGTAGAGAGATCTTGTATTAAGTCACTCGTTTAGTCACTTTCCGCCGAAATTTCGAGGCATTGCATGTTGAGTGGCGGAACTTAACGTCGCGCTTTTCTTTGTTACCAGAGCGAAAAAATGAAAATATTATTAAATAAGTATTCTTTCCCCCAAATGGGAATCAAACCCACAAGCGTCGCGTTCACAACCTCACGCTGGATTCTGCCATTGCTATAATACTTGTGAAAAAGTGTTTAATCGCTATTATATAACAATTTTCAAGTAAAATAGACAAAAGGGAAGCCTTATCAGATCGGCGATAAGGGTTGGCCGGTAAACAATAGCCATTTAGGCCAGGATTTATATTTTATGGGTGGCGCTGTCCGTTACACGTTTATACCAAAGATAACTTACTCGCTCTTCTCTTAAGTGCATGTCTAGACATGTTATTTTGTTTTTGAAGTGTTTTAAACAAATGTGTTTTTGTTTGAGTCATAAAGTTCTATTATCTACATATTTTCTTGGGACAAATTTTATGTTTTCTTTTGGAGGGTGGTAGAAGTTGAAGTTATCATTTATATACCTTTTGTATTTATCTACAAAAAAAAACTATATGGAAGGTTTTTCAGATAGTTCCTTAAATAGGTTGTTGACTACCGACTGCTTAGGTAGAGAAGTAACCTACATTTTTAGTATAAAGGGCGAGATTTGGATCCACACCAGCATGATGTATAACGCCTTTATGCATGGTGTATAATAGGGATGTCTAAACCCAGTGTGTTGAGTAGCGGAACTCACAGCCGCGTGTTGTCTTGTTACCTTAGCAATATCTTGTTACCATAGCATAGAAATAAAAATTTTAAATAATTAATTGCCTCGAGTGAGATCGAACCCGCAACGGGTACACGTGCTGTGCCGCTGCGCCACGAGTGCCTCCTTTGCGCTATAACATATAAATAAAAAAGAACACAACTCTACAATTTGATGTTAGAAACAAAATGAAATAATCATTCATTTTATTTTATTAAAATATTTCTTAAACAAACAACCTCAACACATTTGAAATAAAACAAAAAAGTTTTATAAAAGTATGCCGAGCCGGTCCCAGGCGGTCCCAGGCAGTCGGGTCGAAGTTAATTTCGTGTATAATGATGGACCCATGAGATGGTTGTTTTAAAATTGCTTATTTATTTTGATTTCGTTTGTTCTTTTTATTTAGTATAGAGAAATTTGCAAGGGAATTTTAAAGGGTCTTGGGAATTGAGATTTTTAATTTAAAATTTAGGTAAATATTTTTATTTTTTGTACATTTTCTTCTATGATATCTTTGCTGACAGTTGCGCTCTTGTGGAATATGTGATTCTACTATTTTAAAATTTCCTATTACTGCCTAAGTACTGCTTTATTTCCCGTTTTGATGAGAAAGCGTATAAAAATATGTTATAGACATGACTTTACAAATCTGACAATCTCGGCCCGTCGTGTCTGAACTATAAACACGAGATAGATATATTGTGGGTTCGATTCCCATTCGAAGAAATGAAATATTTATTATTTTTATTTCCACGCTATGGCAACAGAGCAAAGCGTTGGCGTTGAGTTTCGCCACTCAACAAGCATTGCTTCCAGAATTCGGCGGAAAATGGGACACAGAATTTTTTAAATTTCTATTTAATTTTTTGATTCTGAATATACGTAAGATACCGATGGGGGACCTACCGATAGGGAATATCAGCATATGTTCAACGATTTCCGTTTACTTTTTCATTTCTTTTTAGAATCTGACATTTTGAACGATTACAAATTAGCCATTAAAAATCTATCATAATCTAAATACACACAGTTCCCCTACCTGTGGGCTACATCTATATAAAAAAAAATTACAATATAGTATAATATTTCGATTTATTAACTACGTATTAGTATTTTCGTGATTATCAGTTGCCGGTTTTCCTCTCACCGGTTTATTTGGTTTAGTTTTGGGAGGTTTAGTTGTTGTGGGCTTGGGAGTAGTGGTAGTGGTAGTAGTGGTAGTAGTTGTTGTTGTAGTAGTAGGCGTTGTTGTTGTAGTAGGCGTTGTTGTAGTAGTAGGTGTTGTTGTAGTAGTAGGTGTTGTTGTTGTTGTAGCTTCTGTTGTTGTAGTAGTAGGTATTGTTGTTGTTGTTGTAGCTTTTGTAGTTGTAGTCGGAGCTTGTACAGGAGGTTTCGTAGTAACTTTCTCTGTGGTCGTCGTCGCTTCCGTCGTTGTCGTAGTTGGATCGATTTTCTTAGGCGGAGTTGTAGTTGGTATTGGCGGCTTTTCTGTAGTAGTAGTCGTAGTAGCCATAGGAGGATTAGTAGGTGCTTCTGTGGTCGTTGTTGCCGTAGTAGATGGATAGCCTATCGATACAGTCTGAACTAACCTCTTTACTTGAGTGGTACTTCCTCCTAAAATTACCTTAACTATACTTAATGGCATCCAGTGGCCGGGCATGTCGGCTTCGACCGGATTCGCTATGAATATAAGCGTGTCGTTTTCTGGATCTGGCAATTTTGCTCCTAATAATATATCTAATATGAACAGAAGTATGAAAACTGATCTGTTTACTTTACAACACATCTCAAATATTTTCGTGAATATATAACATTTATGAAATTCTGAAATGAAAAGTAAACTGGTTATAATATCTATATTATTAGCTAAAGTTGCCACGGCATGAAATTTTGCAATTTTACCTGATTTGTTTTAAAGCGATTGTCATTTTCACTTTTATTAAATGCATTGTATTTCAAACATCAAGAAGATTTTATTTATTTTCCTTTTAATTTTCTACTGTAATTCGTTCTCTGTTGTTAATGCATAACTTTCTAGTAGTTGGAATTGTGAAATTGAGCGTAGATTAACAATATAAATCTTGTAATAAAATATCTTAGATTTGTAACTGATTAATGTGTTATGGTCACGGTATTTGATAGCTTAGTGCTGTAGCCAATAATATTGAAGTAATATATATTTTTTATTAAAATTTTTCCATTTTTTTTTTCATTATTTAACAAGTAGAGACAAAAAAAACCTTTTTAATTTACATACATTTAATGTATAAAGCAATGGGAATAATAACAACAATAAAAATATTCAGTCTTTGAATAGGTCATCGGTCATTGTGTACACCGTTAAATTTAGTAAAGTCATAGTCACTAGAGTTAGTGCAATTATCTTCTATAGGGGGAAAAACGCAGTCGAGATCCACATATAATTGTTGTTGAACAATCAGTTTGTCCACTATTTGGGCAAAAGTTGGCCTATCATGGGGGTCGTCTGACCAACACTCTGTCATAAGTTGGTAGAGGCTGATGGAAGCGCGCGCTGGTTTTGGCAGTCTCCCACCATCAGTTAAATATTGTGGTACTTCTTGATTACTTAGTTCTGCGTAGGGGAAGCCACCTGAAATAAAAAAAAGAAAAATAAGTAAATATTTAGTATGCCAAAGAAACTTTTCAGAGGCCAGTTGTGGTGCAGGGGCATGTGGCGTTGAATTCCGCCACTCAATGGCCAATGTCTCCAGAATTCGGCGGAAAGTGGGGAGCGAAGTGTCTTAACACTAAGCTCCCTCTGCCTACCCTCCTTCATGTGGGACACTGCGTGAAGCAGAAAAAAACCTTTCTCTATATTTTTCATACATTTGACAGATAAACATTTGTGTCCAGTAAAATAAAAAGAAGATACAACGAAAGGTACAATTAAACTGTCCCAATTAGGCCTAGAAAATTCCCTGAACATTAAAAATCGGTAACATCGATATGAAAGATAAATTATCAAAGTAAACAACTAGCGTAATTGCTATTAAAAGAAAGTAGGAGTATTTCATTATATATTTATAGCTGTACCTACATTATTTTGTCAAATATTTGTATAAAAAATTATAACTTATTGGGGCTTAATACATCTATTTTTTTAAGAGTTATTGAAACATTTTATTTTAGCCTTACGCAAATAACAGATATATACAGAATAGACAAAGGGAATATAATATAAAGAACACTTCTTTCCCCATTGAATAATTCTGGGGAGAGAATATTATTTGTAAGTATGGAATTTGGATACTTGAACTTTATTTAAGTATAGCTAAATTGGATGCAGGTTCAAATTTTGCAAAACATAATTTTATTTATGAAATTTTAGAATGGTCAATAAGATTTTTTTATTTACTAAAATACCTACCTAGCGTAGCTATCTCCCACAAAAGTACGGCGAATGCCCAAACATCGCTGGCACTCCAGTATTTCGAACTATATATAGCCTCTGGAGCCAGCCACCGTAGCGGCACTGGCCTAGACCGAGTGTGGACGTATACACCGGATCTGGATAGGCCGAAATCAGCAACCTTTAACACGCCAGCTCCATCTACTAGGATATTTCTAGCTGCCAGGTCTCTATAATAAAAAAATGTCTTTGATTTATGTAAATTCTTAAATATGTTATTATATGAAGAAATATATGAGTCTATATTGAGTTTGGCGACAATGATAAATAACCATAATGTAGAATAACATTATTTCATATTCTATAGAAGTTTAATGTTCTAAATCAAGATAAACATTGTTGTAAGTGCTTTACGTACGATTTCGAAAGGAAATAGATTTATTTTGTTGTACTCATATAGATATTATTTATGTATAACCTAATAAAGATATCCGTCGTAATATAAGAAATATACTTATTTATTTCCGTTTTTTGGCTTAAAAATTTAGAATTGTCACTCAGTTAGTAAGGAATGTTTTAAATACATATGTTACAGTAAATATACTTATTGAATAGAATATTATCTATTTATTACATATATATGTATATATGTTTTTAAGCTGCAACTGCTAATTTTAATTTTAAATAGAGTCACTATTATATTTTTCAGTGTTTTAAAATAAAGTTATAGAAAAAGAAATTCTTTTAGCAACAGACAAACCTATGACATAATGCTCGTCCAATTACAAAAAGTAATAATATAATAAAAATTATTAAGTTAATCTTAAATATATAGGTCACTTCGAAATTCGAAGTTTACGTTAAACCAAATTGAGAGATCCATTATTATCACATTATTCATGTTAAATAATATGGTACCAAGTTTTTGCCTTCAATTATTTTAAGCACATGCGTCCGATTTTAATACTTATATATATACGTTAAGGTTGTCTTTTCTATGCGATGCGATAAGGCTTGTAAGGAGGTTTACGGATTTATACCATGAATCTGGTTGCTAAACAACCGTTGCTAGGCGACTCTTAACAAGCTAAATAGCTCGGGAGTTTTTTGATGAGTCTCTTTAAAGATTATTTTGACCTCTCTTATTCCTTTATTATATTATGTAGGACGCCCGCCGCAGAAAAATATATTATATACGTTTGTTAATGAACTAATATGTTCTAAAAGTATTATATCTTAGCAAATTGAGTTATTAGTTTATTGCTCCAAAATATATAAGGCGCTTCATACTAATTCTAACTATTTCAATTATTTATTTATTTTCGCTTATTCATTTACAATGCGTAAAGAAATAAAAAATATGTATAACTTTTGTTATTAATGTTTTTAACATGGAAGTAAATATTAATCTATTTGACTGCCTCGGGTTCCGAACATGTTTGTTTCTTAAACAAATCAAGGTAAATTGTGGGACGGCAACCGCAGTCCGCAGACAAAACACAGTTGGAAGTTGGTAAAATATTAATATTGTTTTATGAAAAGTTCTTCGCAAGTTTGTATTTTTTTAAATATAAACAATTATATTTTTCGATGTATTTTCTTAATATTTTTTTCCGTTTTTTTCCGCCCTGCTGAAGCAGGGTTTAGGGTTACTCTTTATATTTACGTGGGAATTAAATGAAAAATCGTCGTCGTTGTTGTGAGTTTCAGTTCAAAACGTGTTCCTAGAAGAATTATTTTTATTTCCTCGCCCTTGTAAGAACACTAGGTGCGGCGTTGAGTTAAACCACTTAACACGCAATCTCAAAATTTGGGTCGACAATGAGAAACGAAGTTTTATTTAATATTATTTTAGCTTTTCAGACGTGCCTTAACACTAGGTGCCCTCTACATAGGTAGATAATAAGTACATAGTTACTACTTTAATACAAAAAAAAGTAATTTAAGTACTTTATATATACCTGTGTGTTATCCCTCTTTCTTCTAAATGTCTCATTCCTAACGCAACTTGCAAGGCATAGTCGCGCATCGTCGAACTATCCAAATGTAGGGCTGGTTCGGCGACGTAGTGATCGTTTGTTCTGCGTTGCCCTGAACTATCGCTTGTCTTCTCATCAAAATTTCCGTATAAAGGGGGATCAGAGTCACTGAGATTTGTATACTCCGCTGAAAATTAAAAGAGTGGCCAATTTTATAATCATTTGTTTCATCATTTTTCTTTTCTTTTCTTTAATATTGTCTTATCTATGTTTTCATTTTTTTATACATAAAATAATTAGGATATGCGATGTCGTGACATTATTAAAAATGTTATATTTGTAACAATTTTAAATCTAAATTAACCTTATATAAATAATAAGAAATTCTTTGTTCAATATATTTCGGAATGTTAAACTAAAAGCAATATTTGTATAAAACCGCGATAGGTACAAGAAGAAAGAAAAAGTTGGAAAAATGTAAATATAAACTTGAGAACAAATGTCAACTTACATTTCTCTTAGAACCACTTATACGCAATAAGTTTTAATGAGATAACTTTGAATAAAATATGAGTTTTGGATTTCCAAAACAATAGAATAGAGCTTTTAGTTGGATTTAAATATCAAATTAAATAGGCACCTATTAAAATAATGTATCTAGTAATGTTATTTAAAATATTGCTATTGTTAAGTTACAGGCGCAGGAATGCTGTGATATGCTGTGAATGTGATAATTTTTTTTGACTAAAGCGGGATAGCGGGATAGGCAGAGAGAACTTAATGTCTGTTCTTCACTTTCTGTCCCAATCGAGGCATTGTATCTCTGTCTTCTAAAAATGCGAAAAGGAAAAGTACTTCATTCCCTCAACTAGAATTAAAACAACAACAGAGATGATCTGTGCGCCTCATATATCAATACCAAGAAAATATTTAATACGTAGACTTATTTAAATATTTTATTTTCAAACCAAATATATATTTTATGTACCTACTCAATGAACTGATGTAATTATTCATTCAATAAAATATAATGTCACTTTGTTTTCTTGCTTGAAAAAATATGATCAAACCAATCGAAAATATTAATAGCATTAAAATATTTTTTTTTCATATATCGTATTTATATAATCTGAAAATTCATTTATAATGCTTTTTACATGATAATATATATTTTAAAACGAAATGTCATAAAAGCCTTTTTGTACATTCATCTCAAGTAAATGTATCGGACTTTGAAAAAGGGGAAAAAAAGGATTAAACTCATCTTTGGTATTAGATTCTGTAGAAGTTTAGAAAGAAAAATATTTCTTTTGAAATAATAAATGCTTTTTGGAGGCTGTCGCCACGGCTGTGGGTTTGATTCCCATTCGGCGCAATGAAATATTATATATAGGTCCCGCAATGCCTCGAGAATTTGATGGAAAGTGGGGAACAGAAGTGTCTTAATAGGAAAAGGAGAGTTATAACACTAGGTTTCCAGGTTTCCTTTGCCTACCCTGCTACCTGGGGATACATTGTAATAATAAGTAGTTTTTATATACATACTTATGTTACCTATGTTTATACAAGTCATATTACTGTAGTTATTAGTTAAAAGGTTAAAACTAAAGAAAAAGAAACAATTTCCATACACTTACTTAAAATATGAACAATATATCTATTTTAAACTTAGCCATCTTAGTAATAAATAAGAAGCACTAATACTTTCTACTTACTATCAGCTTCCGAAGGTCGTCCATTACCAGTTCTTTCAGATTCTTCGCTCTTCTGAACTTCAATATTACGCCTACCTCTTGCCGACCGAAGTAAAGTTAAGAGGTCACCTCTTGGAGCGTGTTCCAATAGCGCTATAAGAGGAGATCGGCTTGTACAACATGCTATGAGTCTTATAACATGTTTGTGTGACCCAACGTGCTTCAGCATAGCAATCTCGCGAAGGAAATCTTGCATTTCTTCCTCTGTTGCTGAATCTGAAAATGTATTTGTAAAAGTTGATAATTGTTGCTATTTTTGTTCAAATTGTATGCCAATTACGTGCATTATTGAAGATTAAAGCTTATATAAATAAATTCTATAAAGTGGAATAATGTAGAAGTTCTAAGCTACAAATTGTGTTCTATGTTAAATTATCTAATTTGTGAAAGAACCCTGTAGTTTTAAGAGGGAACCTGAGAAACAAGTGTTCCCTATTCTATTCTTAGTAATACACGAAAATCCAAAAAAAAATTATTATTTCTTACTTTATGAAAGCATAGCCAATATGTTTATAAATGCCTATAAAAGTATATATCTTCGCCGAGAACCAACTATTGACCTACTAACAAACCCTCTAATTATACAAACGGCAGTTCTTCTATAATTTTATTACATTACATAAACTAAAACAATGGCCTAATAGTTTAGCAAAGTAAAAATACACCTTCCAAAGCGGAACAAGGCAATTTAACCGGTCTGACGGACGACACGAGTGGAATACCCAGCTTGGCCTAACTTTCATTTCCTAGGCATCTTTATGTAATGCTAATTGTAAACACTAAATTCATTAAGCGTGTACAGTCATGTCGCAAGATATTTGGCTTAAAAGGCGCTGTATCGATAACAAATGGAAATATTTCACCCAAAAATATTTATGTTTTTATCTGGTAAGAATGATACAGCGTTTAATTCCGCCATTCAAAACGGCTAACCTATAGCCGTCGCATTTGCAGTCAGATTTTGATACGGCTGTGTTCAAGATGTTCTCTATAAGTCTTCATTATAATCTCAAACGTATTTTAATAAATGTAGAGTGAAGTTTACATTGCCAAACTATCTATTTATTCTGCAATGCGCGGGAGTTAGGTAAATAATAAACTAACTAACTAACTAAATATTTTCATTTCATAAAATACTAAAATGGTGTATATTTTACGAAAATTCCCAATATAAATGATTTAAAAGACGCTTAAGTCTCGAGCTAACAAAATAAATTACTTGTCCTAGACTTCAAGTAGCAGAATATCTAAACAACTAAATTCCAATACGTTTTATGTACACTGACTATATAGATAAAGTGTCCCTAAAGAAAGTGAAAATCGATGATTAGTAAAATATTAAGATCGAATTTTAATTTGGCAGAAAATTTTGTAATAAAACAAGACAGTAATTTAAAAGAAAAACAATTATAAGTGTATTTTAACTGTAACATAAGGTTACTTAGGAAATATCTGTAATAAGTTATTACAAAGGAATATTAAAGTACTATACACCGTTTATTTTCTTAATCTAATAATATACATAAGTAGAATTTTACAGCATTCTAGTTTTTTCCCTCATAGCAGGATAGTCAGAGGGAACCTAGTGTGAAAACATTCCGTTACCCACTTTCCACTCAATGTTCGAAACATCGCGAGTTGAGAAAAGAAACCCAAAACCGTACTTTGTCTTTTTACAAGAGAGAGGTATTCAGAATAATTTACTTCTCCGAATGGGAATCGAACCCACAACAGCCGCGCTTGTAGTCACAGGCAATCAAGACATTCCGTCTCCGCACGCCCCTTACAATTGTCTGTTGATTGGCGGAACTTTACGCCGAGCTTTATCTTCTCCGGGGCGAAATAAAACATTACCCAAATGGGAATTGTACTCATAACCGTCAAACATATTAAGTCAGATGCTGCTCCACGTCAGCCTCTGGTATACAGTGAAGCAGAAAATACAACGTAAGAAAAAATTACCACAAAGCATTTTAGCAGCAACCGTAATAGTTTCTCCGCCCGGCATGTCCAGCTGGGCGGCGTGCACGCGCCCAAATGCACCGCTTCCAATCAGCACGCCCAAATGCACCCGAGATCTTGCTACTTCCCAGTGATCGGCGGTGATTTCTTCAGGCTGAAACAAATGTTAAATATAAGACATATTACAGATTAAATCTTTCTGCCAAATTCTGAAGGCATTGCTTGTTGAGCGGCAGAACTCTACGCCGCGCTTTTGCCTCGACACCAGAGCGAAGAAATGGAAATATTATACGTAAATAAATATTTCACTTCCTCGAGTGGGGATCGAACCCACAACCGTTGCGTTACAGTCACACCTTTGTGCTGCTGCTCCTCGACTGGCTCACTTATTAATTATCTATATATATATATATAAAAAGAAACAAAATAAAATGCATATTTGATCTGTAGCGGATTCACACATTTTAACTTTTAAGTACATTGTGATAAAAAATAGAAATTTTAGAATTGAGTATTTGTTTATTTACCTGTAACATGCCACTGTGAAAATAAAAAATATATGCATATAAAAATAATAAAATAAGAGTATAATCCAAATTCAATAAATTTTAAATAACTAAAAAATAACTATTTTATTAGGTTAGCTTAGCAAAGCTCGTATAGAATAATTTGAAAAGATTTTGCTAGTAACGAGAACAGTATGTACCTAAATACTAATTTATTATTAGGTTCTCATTTTATTTATCATACAGAATGAAATAATGTTTTATGATGATAATAGCGTTATTTGAATAGTTCTTATTTCTACGTACGTACTTATATGAAACAAGGGTCTTTTAATTATAATATTTTTTTTGTTTTTATATATAGTTGGGTAGGCAAAGGGAACCTAGTGTTAGAGAGGGAAGAGGGTATTCTGTCGCTGAAGAAATGCAAGACTATGTGACTGCCTGTGAGGAAACTTTCAAATGCTCTAACTAATTAGACTATTGATGTTTTCCATTACTATTTTCAAACAGAATTGATTTAATTTCTTAATTCCTACAAAGAACTGTACTCTATTTTAAAAATAATAAATATTTTTTTCCCTCAAAATATTTTCTATACAAAATTTAATATGAAATTTTCACCGCATAATTGTAGAACGCGTTTAAGTAATTAACGTACAAAGTGAAAGTAATTACTGCCGCTGTAGCGGTTAAAATAATTTAACTAAATTGCCATTCTGTGTCACTAGAGTCGTGATATGGTGATACTTGATTTATTATCATTAAGTTCATTCTCAATTTTGTTTAAAATTCGAGATATCGAGCTTTTCCTAAAGTTCAAGCATAGTTTTGCCAGAGCCATCTTCATTTTGCCACCCTTTTAAGGCTATTATTTTTTAGCATTTAATCACAAATGGTTTTTTCCAGAACTTGTTCTGTAGATGCTAGATGCAAAATTTTATAATTCTTGGTCAATCAGAAGTACAATTTTAATTTTGATTCCCTTTAAAGTGTCGAAATACGCGTTTTTTACGATATATGGTTTGAATTTTAAGTCGATATCTCTAAGCGTTCCTGAGAAAAATGTTCTTGACATATAGACAGATAGGCGGACGAACAGAGAGACAACAAAGTGATCTTATAAGGGTTCCTTTTTTCCTCTAAAGGCACCTTTACGGAACCCTAAAAATAGAAGAGAAACGTGTGACATCTGTTTGAGGCCATATCTCTCGGTATCTAATTTATTATTAAAACGATAATATAAATTACAATCTTGTCCTTCGCCCGGGTTCTATACAGCTAATTTTATCGAAGGCGTAATGGAAAATATTGATTTAATAAACAATTTATAGTATTAAATTTGAGGTACCTGAAACTCCTTGTGAACGTAGAGTGGGCTCTCCTCAGTTTGACCTCGAGACGTTATTTCGGTGTTTCTGTAAAGAAAGTTGTATATAAGAAAAATACTTAAGTCAATGAAGTTAGCGATGCTTAAAAAACTTTTTTCTTTTAGTCTTTCTTTTATGAAATTGGTACTTATGTACATATAAATGGAATTGGAATTTCTGTCTGTTAGTTTTGATTTTCTATTAGATTTTTTTGTATTGTTTTTTGTTGAAATGTCTACTGATTTCTTTGTGAGCTTATTCGTCATTTTAAAATTGTGTAAATAATTTTTAGGTTATATATATCCTATATCGAGATATGCTACTCTATTCTTTACTTGTCTCTGATTTAGATATATACAACGTCTTGAAATGTAAAATATTGCAAATGAATATAATAGAATGCATTTTTATTTATTATTATTTTTAAATAATGTTTTAGTTAAAAGAAAGTTCTTCCTATTCTTTAGTACTTCTATTTTCATTTCTTTGTTCTGGTAACGAGGCAAAGCTCAACCATGTACAAATGCTTGGAATGTACGATGATAAAAAAATACAAAATGTCTACTATAAAAAAATATCTAAATCAATCTATTATAAAAAATAAATAAATATGCTATGTAAAAAATCACATCATCTGTGGGAGAATCATTGCTACATTGAGGGCATCCCGTCACTAGCCGCAGTGCGCAATCAGAATAGATATGACCAACTTCGATAATTTTTTATCGATATTGTGTCATTACATATTTTTATCGTTTTTTACTATTACATATTTTTATCGATATATTACATTAGCTTTGCTATCTGATACTCATTTTGAAGGTACAAGAACTTATTGATTATGTTATAAGTATGTTGTAGTGGCTCTTATTGGAGAAGAAGAGAAGTATGGATTGATATCTGATAGCTTAAGTTAGGTAGGGAATGTTAGATAATTTGTTCTAATTATGTTTGGAACTATACATTTATTCCCATGTTTTAGAATGAATATGTACACGAATATCACTTTTTATACTTACTTAAGTAAGTAAGGTTCTCTATTTTATTACTAAACTAAACTAGAGCCATTCATGCAAACTTAAAAAAAATATTTACATAATTAATAAAAATAAATACTTTTACTTTAATGTATGTTCCACGTTTCATAATCTTACGTAACAATTGATTTACAGTGTTTTGAATCTAATGGCATATCCACTTTGAATATCGTTTTAAAGACTACGCCAGATAGATAATATTACAATTTAATACTATATTTAAATTTAATCCATTATTAAGTTAACAAAGTAGTAAAATAAAAAAATATCGATAAAAACAATACAACCTCTATATCTATGTCATAGGTCACTCCGCGGTCCGCGTGACGTAATATTTACGTAACAATTTACTCACCGACGTCCGTTCACACGCGTAAACCACTCGTAAGAAATTGATATAAACAATTCAATTTAAATTTAAACTTTATATCGTTAGTTTAAAGCTTATATTGCCTGTTTATTTAATATTTATATTTTATTTGAAAGCTTTTACTGTGCACATCACTATTAACTGATTTGATATCCATTTAAGTATATTACTGATTTTATTTTCTTTACTTAGTGACAAGACACTTCGTTATCCACATTCTGCCTGATCTTAAAACATCGGGCGTTCAGTGGCGGAAATAAACGCCGCGCATCGTCTTATCATAAAGCAAAATTTACATATTGTTTCCCGAGTGTGAATTATACCCAGAATATCGCGTTACAGAGAGCCTAGTGTTAAGACACTATGTTTCTCACTTTCTGCCGAATTTTTCGAGGTATTACGTATTGATCAATGCTGCGCTTGGTCTCGATACCAGATGATGATGATGATGATGAAATATTAAATATATTTCATTCCGTCGAGTGGGATCTGAATCCACAACCGTCGCGTTTACTGGCCTCATATATTTTTAAATTTATTTTTGCTGCGTCTATATAATAAAACTTTCAGTCTTTAAGCTCCGGAGACGATGTATCGGACGAGAATCGGTATTAGGCGCAATGCAATCACCTCTCTTCATAATACGAGTATGCTTATTACATTACGCTACTTTTCCTAGTAATTTCAACTAAAATGATTATAGACTTCGCATATTGATTTTAGTCAGATCAGAGGTTAATTTGATTGTATGAGAAGGATATGGAATACCTATACTTATTTCTTTATACCATAATGCCTTTTTCAGATATATTACGTACAATGATGACGGAACACAACGCTGCGCTTTGTCAAGTCAGGTTGAAGAATCAATAATAAATTAGCTTCACGCTGTATCCCGCAAACAGCAAGGTAGGCGGAGGGAATCTAATGTTGAAAGTAGAAAGACACTCCGTTCCCCACTTTCTGTCGAATTCTGGAGGCATTGCGTGTTGAGTGGCAGAACTCAACGCCGCGCTTTGCCTCGATATCTGAGTGAAGAAATGATAATATAAAGTTAAAGACGAACGAAGGAAAGCAGAATTATTACATAAAAACATGCCTTGGATTGAGATTCACAACCATTGCGTTTTCTTATTTACTTATTTCTTTCTTCTTATGAAAAACTACAAGTTTCAATATGTCAAGTAAGTTAACTGAAACTTATCACGCTTATAAGTCGAAACAAGGCTTAATAATCTGTCTGTTTTCGTTTGACAAATAACATATTTGAGAAAAGGGACGTGCGTTTAGTTTTTTTTCTTGTAAATATTTTTAAATATGTGATATATGTATACTTTTATTATACAAGAGAAGAAATTTTACATTTTTAAATATAAATTATTATAAAAAATACTGAGACCACTATCGGCACGATGACAACATTGAAAGAAACATATATAAATTAAGTATAAAAGGCGGCCTTATCGATAAATAAACGACCTCTTCCAGACAACCTTTGGGTAGAGGGGAGAATTAATGAAATGGAAAGGGGTGTCTATAGTAAGTGAATATCTATCTATAATCATATATAACTATACATATAGTGGTTTACATATATACATAAATAGGACTTAGTGTTAAAACACTCCGTTCTCAACATTTTGTCAAATAATCATGATCTCATTCGTGCTAAATGGTGGAACTCAATGTAGCGCTTTGCTTTGTTATTAGAGCGACGAAATGAAAATATTTTATAAATAATTTCCCCACACGGGAATCGAATCCACAACCATCTCTATTAATATTACCTACTATATGTTGCCAATTCTTCCATTAAACTATTCAACTATTTGAATCGACGGACGCCGTAATTACTATAGATTACGTCTCTTAAGTATAATTACATAATCTAGTTTACGTAAAAGGAGTTGATGAGTAAGTTTACAACATACATACATACATATATTGTATATTACTATATAAAGGATATTACTAAATCGATCTATATCTGTACACAGTGTGTCCCATTCACTTGCCCTTTGGCTTTATGTTTGCAATTCATTTGGAGCAGTGGTCCAAGTGTTGGTTGCAAGGCGTGCTTAATAAATTAATATGATATAAAATTATACATAAAATATATGAAGTTCGAAAATTATGGATAAATTGTATTAATTAATTGTTAATATAAAATATAATAATTGGAACATTTTTAATATGAAAAATTAAAATTGATTTGTATTTAAAAATACAAATCGATCGATGTGGTGAACCATCAGACTTTTATAAATATCCAAGAACGCAGTCGGAGTTAGGACATCCTATTAGTGCAGTTATAACCCATAACATTATTTCATAAACCATAACATCAGGTTTTACATTTGAAGACTACAGGCATGCTGGGTGGATCTAGTTCTCCATATGTTATATGGAGCCGTCATCTGATTGTAAACATGACGATTGTGGATTTGATTCCCACTTAAAGGAATGAATGTAGGTTAGTAAAATATAATAGCATACATAGGTGTACTGTGCAATTTTAGAAGTCACATTTACAATAGTATCTATAACTAAATTATTTAAAAAAAGTATCAAAAACATTACATCGATTATATAAAAAATATTTCTCAAGAGCTTTACTCTGGAACATAATAATTTTAAAGATTTATATTTTCATTTCTTCGCTCTAGTGTCAAGGTAAAGCGCGGTGTTAAGTTCCACCATTCAATGCCTCCAGAAATCATCGGATACTTAACACTAGATTCTCTCTGCATCCCTGCGGTGTGCGGGATACAGCGTGAAGAAGATTTCTCTACGCTTATAACTTGCACCACAATCTACAGCGATAGTGCATCTTAGCGTCGATGCGTCCACGCACCATTATGCACGGTGCTGAGATCTGACCCCGATCCCACACTAAAGGACTCTAGATGGCGCTACCATTTCGTAATAATACTTCACTTGGTTATTTTGTACTATAAATATGAACATATATATATATATATATGTTTTACCTAAGAAGGACTTGCTTTGACCAGGCTATGTTATTTATGACTGACCAGGCTATATTATGTGACTGTCAACCGATTGGTTGTGGGTTCGATTATTTATTTAATTAGAGAAATTAAATATTTATTTAAATTTATATTTCCATTTCTTCGCTCTGGTGTCAAGGCAAAGGGTGGCGTTGGGTTCCGCCACTCAATACACAATGCCTGTAGAATTCGGTGGAAAGTGGGGAACGGAGTGTGTTAACACTAGGTTCCCTCTGTGTACTTTGCTGCTGTGTGAAGAATTTGTTTGATTAAACAAGCTAATATCAGAAAATAATATTTCAAAAAATATTTTTATGTTAGATATTTCATTTATTGAGAAAGGTTATTATTATAGGCTATATATGGATGTATTCTAAATCACGTTAGTAATTTCAAACTAAATTCACCCAATTAAGATTCGACCACGCGGACAGAGCTATAGGTAAAAGGTATAAATTAAAATATCACCTAAATCCTAAAATAGAATGAAGTTATCAAAAATTCTCTCTGACAACCTCGCATTCCGTGTTTGAGGTTTGAAGATAACAAGTAAAATAACTTTATATTATGTAGATTTAATTTGTCACTTATTTTTCGCTTTATTTAGACCTTATATTGAAAATACATACAGAGGGTTCAAATCCTGCTACATCCAAATTTTTATACGTTTCTAAAAAACTAATTTTTACGCATAGAACGGTACGACAGAGAGAATCTAGTGTTAAGACACTATGTTTCGCGCTTATTTTTTGTTCAATTTTAGAGATATCACATAAATTCTGAAATCAAAGCTGCGCTCTTCACACGAGAAATAATAATTATCTAGATATAATCATTTACCCAAGCGATTCTATAAAATTTTATAAAATATTTATACTTTTAACAACAAATATGTCGAAAGCCTAGACTAACGTATTAGGCCAACTATTTCTTAATATCAGCCTCTATCTACTCAACCCACGTACTCTTCCAAACTTGTATAATTTTATTGATTCACAACTAAGCGTATAACAATTTTAACACTTAGAATGCCCATATATGGCTAAAGATCTTTTGTAATCACAATAAAAATTAACAGTTATTTTTTATTAGTGAAGTGTATCTTTTTAATGATTTTTTTTCATTTAATTTAGGTGGATATGGATATTTAATTATTGTCCAGAAAATATTATTTGTTTAAAATAATTTTAAACAAATAATATTTTCATATGAAAATATTATTTGTTAAAATATTAGCTATTTAATTATAACTATTTTTAATTTGACTTTTTTGCCTTTTTTAGGACACTATTCTATAACGTCTTTCAACCGAGAAAGAATTTACGATTTACGAGAAAGCACGAGATAACTTTGCAGTTATATTTTAGTTTTAAAAAAGTTAGTTACGTTTGCTGTGGTCAGCGAATATTTTATTTATTTTAATAGATATTTATTATTTTATATCTGCACAAATATTATCTATTTTAATAGTACCTCTAAATGATCCTAAATAATTTATTTAAAGTTCTAAATTAATTAAGCTTACTTAATTAACTTTATAATTGGTCGAAGTTGATCTGATAGTCACAGACAGTTGTGTTGTCTGACGGGCCTCGAAGATCACTCGAGTACACTTACATATATAATGTTTGATCAATCGGTCTAAGTCTAAACAAACTAATATTTAAAAGATCGCCGAAAGAAAGATTCGAGCTATACGATTTGTCTCCAATCGGCCAGAAAATATAAAAAAGTACTGGGAACATTACAACTTAGGCATTCCAAATATAAACAGTAATTAATTTACGTTTACATTATAATACTAGAAAAATTAGAAGACAACAGTTTAAGCAGAGAAAATCTACTATACCTAAGGCAATGAAAGTAATTTAACCTTCTACTGAAAATGGAAGTCAATCTCTTCTTTCTGCTTCAGCTTTTACTTTGTGGCTATCCCAAATCATTAAAATACATAACATGTTAACTCGATTGGGTGAATGATATGAGCATGAGCGATCCTCTCACCAGTCCAAATATTTCTAAACGTAATTACCGTGGAGCTGTTATTTGAAACGTGAAAGAGCGGTCATTTGGCGGTGAATTAGATTTTGAAAGAGCATGTAATTGTATGGATTATTTATTATTATTTATTACTCTTAAATATAAGTGAAGATGTTTAAATATGGAGAAAAAATCAAATGAGAAAGATTTTTTATTAATTTCTTAATTTCTTGTCCCTCCGGTCCCTCACTGAATTTTTATTTTTTGTTATTTATTGAATTATTACATCTTGTTAGACTAAGGAATATATATAATTTTTCTTGCAGGGTAGGCAAAGGGAGTCTAGTGTCAAAACACTCTGCTCCCCACTTTAACGCCGTCTAGAGGCATTACGTGTTCAGTGGTGGAACATATAGATATATTCGTACGTTGGTATTTCTTCAACATATGACAATAAAAGGAAATATAACGAATTTAAGGAGCGGAGTCTAAAAATTTTATGGAAATATATAATGAAAATATATTTTCAAAAGCATTTGAAAAAGATTACATCATATTTGTATTGGCAATCTGATATATTTCGCCTCTTTAAGAACCTATTTTCGTAATATTAAAATATATTTTAATGTTATCTGTGAGCGAAACAGGCTTTGAGAGAATTACGTTGGTAAGCAGAGGATTATCATCGTTAGGATTCAGGGATTAACTATTACTTCACTGACTGTTCATTTTACATTTTAATGTCTAATTTTATTTTTGATCTTTTAAAATTTAATAAGGGTTTATGGGTGTGAGCATACGTGTATATAATAAAATTCCACAGTGTATTCTAGATTTACCACTTCCAAAATTTAAAATATCAGTAAAAAAAATTCTAACAAGTAAAGCTTATTACACTGTTCAAGAATACTTAGAGGACAAACATGTATGGAATTAATGTCTATTGAATGTAATGCAGGATAGCTGCCAGCTAATGTAATAGATTGTACCATTGATTTTGAAAAGAGCAACTGTTGAGTTTCTTGCCGGCTCTTCTCAGCAGAACTGCCTTCCGAACCGGTGGTAGCTTTTTGTTCATATGTTCATTCGACGATTCAAAAGTGCTTATT
>HE668246.1:150588-185099 GCA_000313835.2 Heliconius melpomene melpomene
TATAACTTCGTATAATGTATGCTATACGAAGTTATTACGTGTAACTCTAGTTATTAAAATTTAAAAACAATTATGGTATACAGGATACTGCCCTTGACCTTATCGCCTACATATTTAAACCAAAGAATCCAGAAGGTTAGTATAAATAATGTAAAATCATCTGGATCTCCTCTAAAGATGGGCGTTCCACAAGGATCCATTCTTGGTCCCCTTTTATTTCTTCTTTACATTAACGATCTACCTTTTTATGTGAAGAACCTATGTGATATTGTACTTTTCGCGGATGATACCTCTTTAATATTTAAGGTTGACAGAAATAAAATAAACTATGACGATGTGAATAGCGCATTATCGCATATTCTTCGTTGGTTTGATGTTAATAATCTAATGTTAAATGCTAAAAAAACTAAATGTATTGAGTTTGCTCTACAAAATGTTAAAAAAAATAATTTCAGTCTACTAATTAAAGGAGAAACTCTCAATTTGTCGGAATCAGCTATTTTCTTAGGTGTAACTATAGATTCCAAACTCCAGTGGAGCGCTCATCTGGAAGCACTTGCGGATAAACTCAGCTCTGCCGCGTTTGCAATTAAAAAAGTAAGACAAATGACGGACGTTGACACTGCCCGACTAGTCTACTATAGCTATTTCCATAGTATTTTATCTTATGGAATGCTGCTATGGGGCAGTGCTTCAGACATAAATTCAATATTTATCCTCCAAAAAAGAGCCGTGAGATATATTTATAAACTAAGAGCGCGAGATTCTCTGCGAGATGTTTTCAAAGATGCAGGTATTCTTACAGTTGCTTCCCAATTTATATACTATAATATTCTCTTTGTCCGACAAAATATACATTGGCATAGTAAACATAGTGACAATCATACGATAGAAACGAGAAATAAAGATAAGATTGTTACTCCAAGTTTTCGCCTCCAAAAAGTTAATAAATCTTTTATGGGTCTGAGCAAACGTGTATATAATAAAATTCCACAGTGTATTCTAGATTTGTCACTTCCAAAATTTAAAATATCAGTAAAAAAAATTCTAACAAGTAAAGCTTATTACACTGTTCAAGAATACTTAGAGGACAAACATGTATGGAATTAATGTCTATTGAATGTAATGCAGGATAGCTGCCAGCTAATGTAATAGATTGTACCATTGATTTTGAAAAGAGCAACTGTTGAGTTTCTTGCCGGCTCTTCTCAGCAGAACTGCCTTCCGAACCGGTGGTAGCTTTTTGTTCATATGTTCATTCGACGATTCAAAAGTGCTTATTATAAGTTTATTTGAATAAAGAATATTTTGAATTTTGAATTTGAATAAGCGTTTGACTGTAAATGTGATGGTTGTGGGTTCGATTTCCACTTGAGGGAATGGAATATTTAATAGTTTCCTCGCTAACTAAAAAAATCTCTAAATAGGACAATATTCAAACAAAAATTAACTGTACCTAAATATACATAAATACAACTAAAATATTTATCAATTAATTTAAAATATGAAGTTTTTATAGGTGTAGAATATTTTTAAAATTAAATTTTTCGTGAGACTCGAATCGCATTAGCGTAACAAAGATTCTCACAACAATGTGTTAGGTAATAAATCCGCATACATGGTGTTTGCACAACTGATTATCATTTTGTTGTCCATCAAATTTTTAGCGCTAACGAACGCTATTAATTTTTTTTTTGACATCTATATTAATATTATAAAGATTCTTTTTGTTGAATGCGCTATTCTCAGGTAGATTTAATTGTTTAAAATTAAATCCATCCATGACCACCCCCATTAAAATGACATTGGGCACTTAGAATATAGTTTTGAATTTTAATTTGCCCACGACAGCGAAGCCGCTAGTAAAAGCTATTTTTAAATGAAACATTTCAATGTTCCTATAAGTGTAGCTTCGTAGATTTCGTGGATTGGCAACTTTAAACTAGTTTTTTCTTACACAATATTTTCTAATGAATTCATAATATGATAAATTCATAAAATTGTTTTTGAGAAACAAAAGAGGTTGTAATTCAAATAGATTTTACGATTGTATGTTTCATATATTTCAAGTAATATTTTGTCTTTTATCTTTTATCGTATAATTTTTTATTGTTTGTGATTCAATAGCGTATAATTCTTTATTGCACACAATGGTAATAATTGGAGGTTTAGTCCATTCTTTAAAATCATTTGATTGAGATTAGATAAAATCACATTATAGTCTACGTAATGTTCTAATTTATAATAATAAACTCTCATAAAAAAATACTTTAAGACAAAATAATATTAATACATTTCAATTATTTTATAATTATATTGTAGAATAAAAAAAGAAAATACAAAAAAAATACAGGTATGTAACGATGTGTACAAATTTTACCCCCAACGAGTTAGCTTTTTTAGCTCTGTTCAGCTTATTTTAAAAAAAAAATGAAAATATATCATTTTAAAAGTAAATGATAAATCATTATTTATATATTTATTAGTATAATTTTTTTTAAATAATGATGTTAAAAAAAATCTTTTAACGGAATCATAAAATTCAAAATCTTATCTGAATGCTCTCTCTTCCTATTTTATCTGTAGTTCTGTTAACAAAATGTATTTATTTAAGACATTTTACATACTTTCTACCAATCAACATGCTTTCCGGATGCAGAAATGACTCACAAAGACCCGTTTACATATATTGAATATCATCTGCGGAGTCTGTGCGTAAAACAAACATTGCTTGAATGTAAAGTGTCAGTTTAAGGCAGTTGCGAAATGTTAAATCACTGTAGAGAAAGCAAGATATTTTATAATTAACAGATAGGTTTTACATTTTAAATTTATTTATATAATTTAGTAATTTTAGCACGAAATTTTGTTTGCGTGAAATACAAAAGTAATTAAATCCCGTTTTTCCCGTTCCCGTAAGAATTTCGGGAAATCCTTTTTTTAGTGTCCCTCTACTATCTCAGTAATGGACGAATTTGCATGACTTTTGCGAGTTTTACACAATATACTAATTCAATATACATACATTGTAACCAACAACTTAGTAATATGGTATTTGAGAACAGCTCAAACAGCGAAGAACCTCAGTTCTAAATAGGTAAAACAAAGGACTATGCTTTCTTTAAACGCATCATCTAACTAAGCTAAGTACGGCGTTGAGTTACGCTATCTACCTGATATATCTTAAAAACAAAAGCGGATATAAGAACTGTTTAGTTTATGCCTACATCACTAACAATACCGTAGATGGGCAAACGTAAAAAAAATAGTAATTGTATGCAAACATAGTGAATTCGTCATAATGATAAATTTCTATCGAAATTACGTAACAATAGCTTTCACTTTGAGCACTCTCTGAATTCCCACCCCATGATTACCATAGAATATATTACATAAGACCGTTTGTTTCAGCTTCATTTACCCGCCATTGAACTGCCACTTACTTAGCTTGAATTATTTCTATCTATTTTCAAGACAAAAACTTATCTTTATCTATTGATTTTCTTTTTTTTTATTCGTGATGGGGATTTATGTGGAATTATAAATTACACGTTTTTTTTATTACACCTTTTTGCTTTGAACTTCCAAAATTCGAAGGAAAAATGTGTAATGTTGGTTAGAACATATCATTATTAAATAATATTTCAGATGTTGACCATACGTCGTAGTGAATCAACTTTTACATGATTTTTTCACTTTTATATGACAAATATTTATAAACGGGTTGTGGATTCGATCTTCATTTGAGGTAATGATATATTCAAAATTTTCATTTCGTCATATTATAATAATTTAGCAAACCGCGACGTTCAGTTTCGCCACTCAACACGTAATGACTCCAGAACTTGGTGGTAAGTAGAGAACGAACTAGGTTCCCAGTTTCCCTCAGCTTGCTTGCTATGTGCGGGATACAGCGTAAACTATCAAAATCAAAGTTAAGTAATTTCATCCAAAATAAGAAGTTAAATGCTTCATTTTTTGAACGTCAAATAATTTTCCATCAGTTCACTAATATCCTACCTATTATACCTCAGACCTGAGAAGAACCGGAAGAACCGAAAGAAATTTTGAGAGAAAATCACTATTACTAAAATTACATATATGTATATTTTATTAAACAAGACGGTAGCTGTATTTTTATTATAACAATTCCAACAGGCCGCTGCCTTCTAATTTGAAATACGTACTAAATTAGCACTACACAATCATAAATTAACCAAAATTACAATAAAAATAATTACTAAGTATATTTAATTCATTTTAAAGTATACTTAAAGTTCATTAAGATAATATTTATGGTAAACGAGCGTATAAAACTCTGAGATAACGATAGCGGCGTCATGCGTCGCGTGGCATTGTTTCCAATTTTCTTTCACCTGTTTTCCGCAGTTAATTGTTATGTAGGCATGACTTTTGATTTAATTATCGTTTTTCTTACAAGTCGTGAGGTGGAAGTGAATTTGCTGGAAGGTATCTTTTCCGTTTGTTGATTTTTCGTAATGGTTCAGTTCAGTTCTTCACTTATGGCGTTTAGAGCGTGCCAAATGGTGTGTGGATGTCAAAATTGATATATTTACGAATAACACTTTACAGAAAAAGAAAAGAAAGAAAAACACCAGCCCATTTATTTAAAAAGCCAAGCCAAATATTGCCCAAAAATATTTACTCGGAGCACATGAGGATTTCTTTATATTCCTAGCTCTAAATCTATCAAGATAGTTTCTTCTTAAAACATTCTGTGTGTAAGCGTAAGCAAAATTCTTCTATACTCTGCCCAATAACGGAAAGAAACGAAAATATTTTTCAATGTTACATCATCTAATAATATTTGCCAATTTATTTATATTTCCAAACATAACTATCTAAATTGAAGTAAATGTTTACTTTGAATTTAAATTGTTTTAACCTTATCTACCAAGATGAACGGGTGTGCCATCACCCGACCATATCGATGTGGCTGACCTAGGCAAGTTAGGTTAAAAGAATCTAGATAGAATGTTCCAGCCTTGATCTGCTAAGATGCTTCGCAATTACGGAAAATTATTTGTAATTACATATACGAGTACGTACATTTAGAATTCTTTTTTTAGCATTCTGTGTCCCGCTTTTAGCAGTGTAGATAGAGGGAATTTAGTGATAAGAGTATTTAAGACACTGAGCTGTTCACCTTTCGCCGAATATTTCGAGACATTGCGTGTTGGATGGAGGATCTTAACGCCACGCTTTGTCTTGTTACCAGAGCGAGAACATGAGTGAAGTAACCCTTGCTTAGCAGTCGGGAATGATTCGAAATCGAACTCACAACCGTTGTTCTAATATACTTCCGTTTTACTCAGTATAATTTGTTATTTTAAGATGTTATCTTAATATGTTACATTGTAATTGGAAGTAGTTTTTCAACACGTTTTAGTTTAAAGATTATGTGATGAAACAGGGAATAGCAATTAAAATATTCTTTCACAGAACATGCATCCACATATGGTTCATTCAAATATGAGGCCAGTCGTGGCGTAGGGGTGCAAGTGTCTCACTGTAACGTGAAAGATTGTGGGTTTGATTCCCACTCGGGGGAATGAAATACTTAATATTTTAATTTCTACGCGCGAGGCGTCGAGTTCCGCTAATCAACACGCAATGCCTCCAGAACTCGGCGGAAAGCGGGAAACGGAGTGTCTTAACCTTCTGCCTACCCTGCTGTGTGCGGGATACAGCGTGAAGCTGATTTATTTTTATATTTTAGTATCGTCTAAATAACTACATAAGTGCATTAAGAAAAAACCCTAGTAACTTTAAAACCACAGAGAGACATTACAATTTTATCTGTATCTATACATTTATACACAGTATATATATAAAAAAAATATTTAATATATATCTTATCACAACAGTTTCCGTAAAACCTACAAAACTTTTAGCATCATTTACAAAATAATAATCACCCATAAGTTTACTTTAAAACAGGATATCAGACATTACATAACAAGTCCACATTGTTCCACCGGTGGTTGTAAAAGTTGAAATTGAAGTTACATAAGGATGACTCACGCAGAAAGTGGTTTTACGGAAAGGACTTTTATACCAAAAACGTGCAACTCCTAACAAATGTGACCTAATGGCTAAATAATGTATGGAAAAGGACAATTGACACACTTCAAGTCTAAATGTTTTGTATTTGAATTGCAAAGATTAGTTGGTGTTGCTTAAAACGATTTAATTTAATTGGTTTTTTAAGTTAAAGACATGATGAGTATTTACATACATGAATGACATGATAAGTATTTCATTTGGAAATCATCAATCCATACATACATACAAAATATATGTAATTGAGGCCAGTCGTAGCGCAAAGGCACAAGGGTGCGACTGTAAATGCAAGGTTGTGGGTTCGATTCCCACTCGACTTTAATAACCAAGCGAATTAAAGACACGTAATGCCTGCAGAATCCAGCAGTAAGTGGGAACTGGTAGTGTCCCCAGGTTCCCTCTGCCTACCCTGCTGTGAGTGGGATATAGCGTGAAGCTGCAAAAATCTAATCCCCTTCCTTCCCTCCTTTTATTATGTAAATTTTTTCTTCGTATTAGTTAAACAAAATAATTTGTATTCTTCTTTCTAATTAGATAATGACACAATAATAGGCTCTATTCATCAATTAGTAGAACGTTAAGTTTCTATAAATAAATTAGGAAAATTCTTTTAGCAGTAAGAAGAATAATGTATATTATATATTTATATAATATACACTAGTGGACCCGGACGCGGCTACGCCTGCTTCAACTATAAGAATATTTATTAAATATATTCATGAAATTATTTTCAATTTTCATTAGAATTAAGTAAGGAAATATAGGCCTAAATAATTAAAAAGAATAATAAGTAGATACATATTATTAGAAAAAAATATCTGAGTTATTGAAATGAACCAACAAAAGGATTAAAAGTAACTAAAGGATAGGTATTTCTTAATATTAGGAAAATTATCTAAAGTATTCCGTGCGTGCGTACATAGATATCGACTCTACGAAATAACTAAACATTTCTCTCTATTAAGCAGGATAATTTTAGCGGGCAATATCAAATAAAATAAGAAGAGAACCAAAGTGTAGTTTAAATTAATTATAAACAGCAAATAATTACATAAAAATTAACAATAGTTCGAAAATGTATGAAATTTTTAAAACTGTCAACGTGATCTGCCCGTTCGCGTCGGTCATACTATGCCGCCCGTAGGCTAGGTCATTTGGAATCAGTGACATCTCCTTAATTATTTATTAGAATGTTATACAGTAAACTATAATTTCAATCTAGATAAAATGCCAAAAGTGACTATTATATTTATTTTCATAAGGATCAATATCAAAATGTCGCGGTAACGGTTGCGTAGCGACGCAACGGTTGTTATTAACATGGCAGAATAAATTGCATGTCAAATTAGAAGGCACTTTAAAATATATTAGTTTATATGTGTAATGTAATGTTATATAGCCTATAGCACTTCTGAAGAATGCAGCTTTCATACAAAACAAAAACAATGTAAATCGGACCAGTAGATCCAGAGATCTTAGCGTTCAAACAAACAAACAAACAAACAAACAAACAAACAAACTCTTCCGCTTTATTATATTAGTATAGATTATTATTGAATATTGTATATTTATGCTATTTATGTAAATATTTTTCTTCGTACAAAATTTGTTTGTAAAACGTCTTCGAGGTCAATGACACAATGTATTCAAGTGCAAGTGAAATTGCAACTTGCAACAATATGTGACGTTTCCGGAATTCTCAGCGCGAGTATGTTCACGCATATGCCTTATCAATATTTACTGCGTGCATGTCTTTCTGCATATAAATTGTTGTTTTATAGGAGAAAACAGAGAATAATATTATAATGGATATTTTTGTTTTTTATTTTAATGAAAAAAATGGGACCACTCGGGAAGCTTCACCTTTCAAGCTAAAAAAAAATTTCAAAATCGGTTCACCCAGTCAAAAGTTATGAGGTAACAAACATAAAAAAAAATACAGTCGAATTGATAACCTCCTTTTCTTACAGAAGTCGGCTAAAAATATAAAATATTTTATTGCCCCGAGTAGGAATCGAATCCACAACTGCGCTACGAAGGCGTTTTCTTACATTAAAAGTAGTATATAAATTATTTAAAATATCTTTATACTATACTTATAATAATGCAAAATTAAATAAAAAAAGTAACATTTAATAATAACTTAATCTTTCCTGGTATAAATTAATTAGTAAGTTTAAGTTTTAATTTAATGAAACAACTTCAAAGGAAAGATTTTCTATGAAATGGGATTTTAAAAGAGTAATTAGAAATGGCAGACGATGCGACTAAAATAGATATTACGAGAAAAATGTGTAAGTATACACGATTAAAGTAACGGTTAATTTAATATTTAATGATAAAATTAAAATATACAATTTTGATGGTATTTCTTATAAAGTGAACCTAGAGAAAACGCCGCGCGGATTCATGGAAAATGGTTATGTAATGCTAATGTTGCAGCTAGAATGTATCGGAAAAATACCAAAATGTTGAACGTCATCCCGATTATCGTGTATTTCGATTTTTCTCTCTTCAACAAAGAAGTAATCCAGCAAGTATCGTACTATTTCGGAATCCAGATTAAATGCGCCAACTTTTAAAGTTACTTGCAAAAACAGTGTAGTACATTTTTTTTATAGTACAGTCGGTTAAAGTTGGGAGTACTAAATATTTTGAATTTAATGTTTGGCAAAAACACGGCATTTTATTGAAAACCGATGCAGGTATGTTTCAATTTTAAACCGTAATTCACAGAAGGGTTACTCATGATTACATTACAGTAAAAAAAATTAAAAAAGAGTAATATTTGTAGTCTTAGGACTTGAAAAACCATCACAGGGTGTCGGTTTTTCCGATTTTTTTTAAATCAATATAATATGAAAAATAGATGACACAGATTTTTTTTATATTTTTCTCATAACTGTCACGACTTGGTCTATCACCTGTTTTCGTTTTATCGTTGACTCCTGGGACATACCTGTATAAACTTTAAAATTTAAAATAAAAGTTAAAAACTATATTACTGACTAAAATAGCTTATAAAGTACATAAAATCAGTTATCAACATCTCTTTATGCCCTCTCATTACAATATTAACACATCACAAAGGAAATTACTAACGTCATTAAAAATATTAAACTTATTTTACTTCTTAACAACCTGTTCCTCTTGCGTAACCTTTTCAATCTCTTCTACGTTCAATTTTGAACTTTAACATTAATATATATAAAATTCAAAATTCTTATACAAATTTTGATAGTCCCGAACAAGTTTAGTTGAGATTGTGATGAGAGTGAGAGTGGTTTTGCTTTCGCTGTAAATTTTGTTCAGATTAGTTATATTATTTTAAGCCTTGTTAGCTTGTATTAAAGTAGATTTTTCTTTGCAACTAAAACACATATGATTATAAGCAATATTATATTCAATGGATGAATGTAACTCATAATTTATTTTTTACTTTAGTACTTTTATATAAATTATACATTTTGTTCACATTTGTAGTAAAGTAATAGTATTAAGAAAAAAACTAATAATAACTTAATCTATATATATATAAAATCGAAAAGTCACTCACTCATCACGAAATCTCAAAAACTACAAGTGCTAGGAATCTCAAATTTTGCATAGGAGTTACTTATAGGACGTAGGTGCTCGCTAAGACGGGAATTTGCAATATTCGATTTCTAAGGGGTTGTTTTTGGGGTCGAAAGTTTGTATGAGACTTCGTTACTATAAATGCTAGGAGTCTCAAATTTTGCATAGACGTCACTAGGACGTAGTCATGGAGACAGAAATTAATAATAACATAGTTCACGCGGGTGAAACCGCGAGCGGGCCGCTAGTAAATATTATATAATTGTTTTATTAGATTTTTTGTTACCAATAAAAACATATTTTCAATGTATAGGCAAGCACTAAGCTATAAGCTAAAATTAGAAATAGTAATATAACACTTGCAGTGAGTGCAAACTACGAAGTTCCACAAATAAGTTTGTTTTGATTAAAGGGAGTAAGTTCGTGAGAGACGAGATAAATATAAAGTTGATATTTGAAGTAATATTGAATTGGATTGCCTTGTTACCAGAGCGAAGACTGAAATGTTCATTTCTTCGCTCTGGTAACAAGGCAAAGAGTAGCGTTGGGTTCTGCCATTCAACAAGCAATCCCTCGAGAGTTCGGCGGAATGTGATGTCGCTTGTCGATATTAGGTTCCCACTGCCTCCCCTGATACATGCGAAATACAGTATGATGATATGAAAATAAAGTAATAATATTTTCATCAATTGCATAACAGATGGCGGAACTCTTAGAAACAAAAAACATTTTACCGCGTGAAAATTGAACTTGTGACCACCGCTTACGAGTCTGATACGTCTCAACTACGCCAACATGGTATCAATACTTAATTAAACATAATATTGAGATTTGCATCTTTATTGTAATTAACATAGAATCATGTCATAATGAAAGTAATTTTGTTAAAATGAATTTCAATTGTGGTTTTCATTTTACCATTTAATTCTGTTATCTTCATTATTTATGTGAAATGTTTATTTCATTATATATGCACGTGTATAATATTGTAAATTAAAACACTATGTCGCTAATTAATATATAATTAGAGATTTAATCCTCACTTTGAATAATTATTATATTTCAGTTACGTGAGGCCGCCGAGGCTTAGCGGTCACCGACTCCACTAAGTTCCACTCGCTCGACAATTTTGGATTCGATCCCATCCAGGAAAATGAATTAATTTTATTTCTTCGTTCTGGTAACAAAACTAAGCTGCTTTGAGGTATGTTGCTCAACATGCTAAGTTTCAAATTTGGACGGAAGGTGGAGAATGAATTGTCTTGACACTGAGTTCTTTCTGCCTATCCGCTATGGGAATAAAGCATGAAGCTGATAAAAATACTGCTTTTATTAAAGAACTTATACGTACATAAATGATTATTATGAATCTTTTCACTATTGCGTAAGCAAAACGTGTGAGTAAGTTCGACGCCCTTTATACTGTCTTGAAGCATTTTTTGTATGCTATACCTGGCTGTCACTCTCACTCTTGTACTAACAGCTATTATTTATTGCTCATCTTAGATTTTTCTTCAAATATATAAGTTTGTCCAAAAACTAATACTTTCATAGTGTCTTATATTCCCTTTGCCCGCTATATGCGGGATACAGCGTGAAGCTAATAAAAGGAAAATCCAAAAAATATTTCCAAAGATTTGTTAAAAAAACTGTAGTAAGCTAATATATGTATGTATGTATAAATGCTTGATTTCATAAAGGGAAACCACCAAATGTCAAGGTTTACGCAACCGAATTGTGTAGTGGGTGCTTTTACGTAATACATATTTAGCGAAGCTCTTACTTTACCGTATTTTGTAAGGAGGCTTCATTCTTATGCAAGTGAGGTCACTCCGTCCCGTATTGCGCAATGATGGACGGAGAAAACAACCACTTTCTATCATCTGCCGGACAGGTGCTAATAGTTTGTCAATACAAAAAATGGAAGAGGTCTCGACTAAAGACCTTGGCGTCTTTTGGTGATGGTCTTACAAAATTTTTTAGATATATGTTTGTATGTTTGTATATGTACTTTTTCTCGTAAGAGCTATCGAGACGATCGATTTCTTTTGTTATTTGTTTAGACTACGTTTTTTTGTTTGTTTAACTAGAATGTGTATAATGGTGTAATGGAAGTCTTTTTTTAAATTGAGATTTATATCGAGTTAAGTAATGTAAATAAAATCACAAAGTTCGTTGGTTTATCGAGTTTTTTATGCAAAAAAGATTTTATAATACAACTAAAATTATACATTAAAATTACTATTTACATAAATACATTTAGGCACCGTAATTTTTTCTCTACTTATATACTAGGTTTGTCGCCGGCTGAGCAGGTATCACAAGTTAGCACGCGGTGTGCGGGTTTAGTATGGACCGCCGGAGTGTCCGGGGGGTCCGTACGAGGAGCTGACGGAGCCCGAGGAGCCGTGTCCGCCTCCGATGCCACCTCCAATACCGCCGCCGATGCTGCCGCCGGAGAGACCGCCGCCGATGCTACCACCAGAGATACCGCCACCAATGCCGGAACCACCGAGTCCACCGCCGATACCACCGCCGATACCACCGCCAATACCACCGCCAATACCACCGCCGATAGCACCCCCACCGATGGAACCACCTTCCTTCTGGGTCTTGTACTTGATGAAGTATACTTCGGGCTTTGAGGGTTGAGTAGGGGCGGCGGTGGGAATAGTGATGTCGGGTTGTTCGTCGGGTTTCTTGACCAGCACGTATACGAGGGTCTTCTCTTCGTTTTGGGCCTGAGCGGGGATGATGGGGGCAACAGGTGCGGGAGGTGCTGGGGCCTTGATGAAGATGATCTTGTAGTGTTTCTGGGGGATGGCTCCGCCGGAGATGATTTGTGGGCGTTGTTCTTCAGGTTCTGGGGGTGGTACATGGACGTAGATGTGTTTTTGGACTATGGGGGCTCCTCCGAAGCCACCTCCGAAGCCGCCGCCGCCTCCAGCGCCGAAACCTCCGCCGGAGGAGAATCCTCCACCGATACCTCCGCCGATACCTCCACCGATACCTCCGCCGAATCCGCCACCGATGCCGAAGCTGCTGGAGCTCAGGCCACCGGAGGAGAAGCCACCACCGAGGCCGCCATGGCCGCCACCGATGCCGCCTCCGATGCCGCCTCCGTGACCACCGATGCCGCCTCCGATGCCGCCCCCGTGACCACCGAGACCGCCACCACCGGGCGCATTGTAGGAGTATCCCGCCTCGGGCCTCGCCGAGCCGATCGCCGCGACGGCTGCTAATACCTAAGACACAAAGAGGACATATTTCACATATTTATCTTTAAACTAACACAATCCAATTTAATTGAGCTTGGTTAAAACAATTGTAGTGACATCCACAGTATTTATGTAGTGCAAAATGTTAAATTAGCTTGTTGCACACAAAGTTCCCGTATCGATTCCCATGATCGAGACCGATCGCTTGGTTGATTGTATCGAGAGCACAGTCGTGAGTCACAGTCCCATAAGGAAGCAAGACTTGGGTCACACACAGGTCACAACACTTTCACTGCACACGGCTACCTACCAAGAACGCTTTCATGTTGACTCGCTGAGGTCTCGTGGTTGTGTGATGCTCTGTGCCTGATTCACCTGGCTTTTATACAGACGACTCGTCGACGCCTCTCTCCCTGGCTCTTCCTAAGATTCGGCCTTCAGGCTATGCGAGAATTATGAATTTAATGACACAAGTCCGAATTCGCCTTCGGTGATAACAATGTGGATCTTCTTTGCACTTTCACACTAAAATATAAGATGTCAACGTAATGCTTAGATAATTAATTATCTATTGTTATAATTACTATAGTTTTAGAACTATTTCCGATTTTTTTTTTATTTTTTCATTCATACGTTTTTAATTTTACTTGTATTTTTTAATCTCGCTCTCTTTTTTGAATTGTCAAATTAATTTATTTCATAATTACATTTTATAAAGCTTATAAACGATTTGGAAAATTTTGAATTAAGTTCTTGAAACAGGATGTTCTAAGAAATCCTAATATTTTCATATAAGATTACTTTTGTCATATTGACATAAACACTTTGCACATTAGTGTACGAGTATTTCAACATAATTTAATGCGTCTAGAAATCATGGTATTTTTACATTACACAAAAATGTAATAAAAAGTATATTATACTGAATTTGTATAATAATATATAATTTGGACACCGCAGTGGCATAAACGCTACGACGACGCGTTGTAGACTCGATTTCTACTTAGGGGAATGAAATATTCAATAAATACATATAAATAAATTTCCTTTTAATTATTTCTTTACGCACATGACAGGGTTGGCAGAGAAAATCTAGCTTGAAAAAATTCTGTTTTCAATTTTCCGACGGAATTCAAACATTGTGAGTAGATTTTGCATAACTTAACACCGCACTTTGTCTACTAGAACAAGGAAATGAAAATAATTCGGTTTAGAAAACTACATATTATATCTGAAGAAACTATCATACAAGTAATACTATCATATAAGTATTTCATAAGACACCCGTACTGAGTGATAATATAACGACCATAAGAAATAAGATGAGTTCCAGTTAGTATCAATATTATATATTGCTTCGTTACAACGATAATTAAAGGCGCGTTTAAAATAGTCGTTGCATTTTAGTACAGGGATTTATGGTGATTGAAATTTATTATGATTATAATTGCAATTAAATTGTACAGCAGCTGGTTGTATATACATAGGCTGTGGGTTCGATTCCCAATACGAGCAATGAATGGCTTTCATTGCCTGGTTCTGGTAATAACATACAGAACGGCGTTGAGTTTCTCAAATCTCTATAAATGACGGAGAAGTAGGGAACGGAGTGTATTAACGCTAGGTTCCCTGCAGTGGCGTAGCTAGGGAGGTGCGAGCGATGCGGTCGCACCGAGCATCAAAAGGAAAGGGGCGTCAAAGTCGACGATTACTTTTTTAAAGGTAGCCAATGTCACATTTTGGTGTCTGACACTTGATCTACGTGAGAGTAGATGTCTGACACTTTGTTTATATTTTTTTTTAGACCTTAGACCATTTTAAAGGGCATCAAGTCCCCTAAGCCGCACCGGGCAGCAAATACCCTAGCTATGCCACTGGTTCCCTGTGTCCACTCAACTATGCGAGAAAAAAAACATGAAACTACGATTATATTATCACTGTTATGTTAAAAATTGAACGTAGCGGAACGAATATCGAATACGCGTCTCTAAAACAATTTTTATGCATTTCTAAATATTTCCTTTTTCTTAGTGTATGAACAACTTTAAAAAATATATTTTGATTTTTTTTAAAAGATCACATATAAACTCTACATGAAAAATATATGCCTTTAAAACTTCAAACGATCTAGTTAAGATGTGACAAAGTATTGGATCGGTCGTCCATCATCCTGAGAGAGAGTGATATAACCCATTCAGATCTGTCTATCTTTATTATTAAGAGCATATTAAACTAATGGAAAGAATAAAATATTTTACGAAAAAAAATTACTACAGTTTTAAGTAGGTAAATAGTTTCGAAATAAAACTAAAGTTAAATTATTAAACGACAATTTTTATAATAACATTATGAAAGCGCTTGACATCAAGATGGCATATCAAATGAAAACCACATAGCTATTATATATATGAAATACTTATTTATATGAAAAAGCATAGCATTTGACTGTGAACGCAACGATTGTAGATTCTATTCCCACCTGAGGCATTCCATTATTTTGTTTTCCCGCAGTGGTAGCTGTATCGCGGCGTTGAGTTTCGCTACTCAATATGCATTGTCTCGAAAATTAAGAAAACAACAGGAAACTGGGATAGAAGGAAGGAGACTATGAGCATTAGGTTCCCTCTTCCTACCCAGCCTTATGCGGAAATAAAGAATGAACCTAACAACTTCGTGTTATTTACTATGTATGCGTCTCTATATTTTAACATAATAATTTAGCTACGGAATATAAAAATATTTAATTAATTATAGTACGCATTGGGAAGCTTTTCAGCTTTACTGTTATATCCCAGCGTCTGCTACACAGCAGTGTACGCAAAACGAGCCTAGTTTTAAGACACTCCGCTCTCTACTTTCTCCTGAATTTATACCATTGTGTGTTGAGTAATGGAACTTAACCCCGCTCTTTGCTTTGTTACTAGAGCGAAGAAATTAAGATACTAATGATATAAACAAAATAAACATATGTATCCTATAAATCTCTTTCAATGTCACTCAGGTGTAACATACTATAACTCTTACTAATGATAACAAACTGGTTTATTAGACGAGGCAAGCTTCAGGCAATATCAAGATAAAGAATTAAAATATGAAAAACATCAAGACTAAAATGTCACTCTATAATTTTCAAAATAATTTAAATTAGAAATCAAACAATAATTAGTTAATTTTATTAATAAAATATTATTTATTTACTTAGTATGTTAAAAAAAAAATTTAAAAAAATATTATTTTTTAAATTACTTTTTATAAATGCTTATATAGGTAGGTACTTAGTTAGGTCTTTTGTTCTTTTCATTGTTGGTTAAAAAGTTATTGTCACCATTTAATATGTGATTGTTTAAAATCTATGGTAAGTAATGACTTTATATGGATAAGATCTCCGATAATATTGATTTTCATTTTCCCGCTTTGGTGGACAGCGCGGCGTTAAGCTCCGACACTCAACACGGCGTGGGAGCAGAGCTTCTTAAGTTCGTACACTCTGTCCTCAGTGCAGTATTACTATTAGTTACACGTTATAGCGATATTGTTAAACTGTCTCTCTTTTATATAAAGTAGTAATTACTAAAAGATAAAATAACATTAAAAAATCATTAAGTCATTCAAAAATAAATATGTTAAGTTCAAATACCGTAGCATTATGTTCAAATAGTGTAATAGTTGATAATATTTATTGTGACATATGATTTTCATGATAAACTGCCCTCTGACACTTGCGCAAGCGCAGCTACGGGTATTGAATCAGATATCTATTGACGGGCGTCGTGTGCGCTCGCCGCTTTCCAATTTTTTATTAAAAACTTTTGTGGTCATTATATATATATTTATATGTAGGGATATATAGTCGTATATTCATAGATTTTCGTATATTTAGTGTTGTGTTAATATTTACTATTATATAAAGTTTGGTTTAGTTGATAGTGGATTTTTTTAAGTTATTAGGTAATTTTGTATTGCAGAAGATTTTTCATTTATATTATTATAAAAAAATGAGCTATGAGCTTGACTGGAGTTAGAATTTACAATACAACTATAGGGATATATTGGAAAAGTGAAAATTTATAGGTTAGGAAAGTTTCATAAAAAAATTACAAATTTCTATTTGTAGTTCATTCTATACAAAATGAGTGAATATGCCCGCAATCATAAGTTTGTTAACTTTTATAAGTTCCTGTTGACCTACAATCCTCACATTGTTACAGAAATCTGGGACTCCGGAAGGAGACTTCTCCGGAAGACTCCGACACGCACTTAATCGGTTTTTTTTCTAGTAAGGAGTACTTACAGCTAAATATTACCAAAATCGTATGATATAAAATGTTATCAAACACATTATAAATAATATGTGATTATTTATTTAAAAAATATATATATACATGAAAAAAATATTTGACATTTAAAAATATCAAGATGTAAATAACCTAAGGAATTTTATAACCACATTACATAACAGTGAAAAGAAGAAATTCAAAGTAAAAGGTTCACTTTACATATTTTTATAATTGACAGCAAAGTTAAACTGACATTTAGTTTAAATTCTTATTTTAAGCTAAATATCGAATGAAAATAAAAATCGTAAAATTTAACGAATATAAACGTTAAAAGTTTTATATAAAAAAGATATTTGATTGGCATAAAGTATTTAAAATAATTTTAATTCATTTTTTTTCTCGCAAAATTCGAATGGAATGTCCTATTGACCCATGGTTTACTCGCGAGTTTCTCGCCCTATAACACGATGGACAGTGAATCCATAAAATTCTAAGCAATTTCTTCTCAACTGAATAAATATAATGTAATTGAAATATCGTATTTTTTTAGTTTTATAAAAAAACAATATGGGTACCATCTTGATGTTTAGAATATACATGTCTCATTACATATTCAACCAAAAGAAAATATATGTATATTTTAAACAAGAAAGTCCAGTCCACTGGTCTACAATCGTAACATTTATTTTTTTAAACACTAAATATAATCTTTATCTTTAGCTTCCAATGTCAGTTTTAGCAGATGCGAAATAAAAGTAAATCTTCCCCCAAATGAGCATCGAATCTACGATCGTCGGACACTGTCCCAGAGCGCCAGGACTGCCTCTATAATAAGCTTGTTTTCAAAAACCACAAAGACGAACGCTGCGTCTGTCCCCTTCTTTTGATTAAATGAAAGTAATTAAATTCAATTAATGTCGTACCATCCAATGAACAGATAAAGTAAGCGGATACAAAATATAACGAAACACACTTGTTGACATTTAATTATTAATCAAATTATTTGCAAAATTTGCAAAATGAATATAAAATTAATGTTATGTTCATTGCACCTCGTTCCAAGCTTCGTTTATTGCGAAAGTTTTTTGTAAATATCACAACATTAAAGATGTATTCATATACAATTTTTTTTTCTATTTGGTAAATAAAATATAGCCCAAAGTTAGTTTGCAAAAGGAAAAATTATTGTTAAAAACATTAATTTTTCATTTTGCAGCAGCAGTTTTCGAGATTAGAGCGTTTAACTAAATAAAATCTTTAGGCTTATAATATTGGTATAGAGAGTAATGTGAATGTTTGTAAGTAAGCACTATCTTAAATACATTCATGACGGCGACGAACGACGAGTGACTGATGGACAGACGTCATATTTTTAGTCACAATTGTATATTTAAAAAAGCCCTCAGCAGGAATCGAACCAATAACCATTTCAACATATACATCAGTTATACCTTATGATGGTATAATTTCTTTTCTGAAGTTTATTTTCTTTTTGTTTTTTTTTTAATATAAGAAAGATGATGAGATTTTTCAAAGTAAAGAATGTGACTGTACGAGTACTCTAATGGTTCCCATTGCGTCAGATTTGAATGCACATTAGTTGTAGATCATTACCAACGTCAAAAGCGCATACGCGAAATACTTTCTCTAGAAACGATGGACAAAGGCCTTAGTATATTTAAGATCAAATATTTAAAACCAAATAAAATCTATTTAAATAATAAATTGAAAATTGATGTTTTCTTTATTTAGTTATGTACATATGCTATAGCTTAATTACGTTAAATTTATTGGGTATATTTTTTTATTACAATAGAATTTAATTGAATCGATTTACTCAACACGAAGTTTTCTAGACTTCGGCAGAAAGTGGGGAATGGAGTGTCTTAACACGACGTTTCCTCTACCTACCCTGCTGTGTGCGGGATACTGCGTGAAGCTAATTTATTCTCGAGTGACAATGTTGATTTTTAAAAAAAAATTATGCTAGATAGTCCATTACTGATACATGTATAAAAAAAATTGAAAAAGTTTAGTTTAAATGCAAGTAATAATATTTTTTTTATATAGGTAAAACAAGTAATAAAATTGTAATATCAAAACTAGAATCATGTAAAAAGTAATAAAATCGCATTCACACACACGTCGACAGATCCGTAATATAATTAGTGTTGCTAAACCCAGCGAGCGACCTCCGCAATGCATCTTATTCGTATTCCTTTCTTTTTTCCACTTATTAGAAACATTTGAAATATTTTGAAATTTTTATGTTTTACTCGTCGTGTCGTCGATTATGTCGGCAAAATGATTAATCGATTATTAATTCAATTATATATGAACTAGTTAGTTGCATTTGCCCTTTTGGAAAGACAATGGATGGCGTTGAGTTCAGCTATTTCTTCGTCTTGAATTCAGGTTAAAAGTGGAGAGCGAATTGTCTTAACACTAGCCTATCCTAGTAACTCTACATATCCTGCTAAAGGCGGGATAAAGCGGGAAGCTGAATAGAACAAATACGCGTAACAGTTGGTTGGTTCCCTCATCTCTACTTCCTTTTCATCACGGGGATGTAGAAAGAACGCCACGACGATCTCGATAATTAATCATAGTATGATATTGTTCATGATCACGCTTCAAACACCAGGTGGTCTTTGTAATTTAAACTAGATGATCGATTGAGATAACTATACGTATTGAGCGAGATATTGTCGAGATATTGTGAAACAGTGGTGAATATCCATAAGTTTAAAGGAAATTTTTACTACATTTCGCAAATAAGAATTAATTAGCTTCACGCTGTATCCCGCACACAGCAGGGTAGGCAGAGGGAACCGAGTGTTGAGACACTCCATTCCCCACTTTACATTTAAAATTAATTAAGTCTAAGTATATGTTATTTTCAACACCAAAAATATGAAACCTGTACTTGTACCTGATATTTTTTTTATCTGAATCATCGTAGCCCTTTGGAACACCGTTTGGCTGTAAATGCGGTTAATTTATTATCGGCTTCTCGTTCTAGTAAGATAAGGCGAGGCGTTAGGTTCCACCAGCCAAGCCACGCCAATCCACGTAATGTTTTTAATTCCAGCGAAAAGTAAAGAACGGAGTGTCTTGACACAAGATCTCACTACCTTTCCTTACATGCGGGATGCGAGCAACTCAATAGAAGGTACTCTTTAACTTTTAGTTATTTTTTATCATATTAATGTAATAACAGAATGAAAAACGAATAAAAAATGAACCTAATGGCTTATTAATTACAATCATTGAATTGATATGAAGTAACGTTTCGAATACAGATGAATCTTAGATCATATCTCTATAGATTTGCAATACAGCCTTACGTAAGGCCGTCGTAACTTTGTCTTAATTCGCATGAATCAGCACTAGGATTAACTTACTCTAGTAGACCTAAACTACTTACTAAGTAATAGTAAGTTCTCGGGTGAAAGGATTTTCTTTGAATATTGAGGATTCGTTCAAATGTGGCAGTGGAATTAAAAGTTAAATATTATATTTACCTTGCCACAGGTAAGTAGAGGGAACCTGGGAACCAGTTGTAAGACACTCCGTTCCCATTAAGACACTTCCGTTCCTCACTTTCCGCTGAATTTTGTGACAGAAACAAACAATGGAAAATATAGGACAATGATCTAAATAAGGCGTGAAACATAACATCTTGATAAAAGGTTTTTAAACGATTATCTTGTTTACAATTTATAGGTTACATATTAAGCTTTGCGATTGCAAGTTGTTTTTAGTTTAATTATATAAATATGTTTTATTATATTAGCTTTGTGTTCCGCCACTTCACACGCAATGCATCGATAATTCGGCGGAAAGTAGGGAACGGAGAATATTAACACTAGGTTCTCTCCACTGACTCTGTTATATGGGACATAGAGTGTAAAGCTGAAAAAATACTAATACAAGTAAATAAATATAATGTTATTTTTTGCAGATCATATAAAGAAAGACGCGGTCTAAAAGCCGTACTATAAAACTTATTATAATTATATGAATTAAAAGTTAAGTATAATCTACATATATTATCAATTAATTATATATAAATTAAAATACATATAAAGAATTCGCAAGACAATCCTGACTCCTACTAAAGCAAATACCGACCCTACTCCAAGGAGCACGAGCCAACTAATTCACAAGAATAAACATTCAATTTACATTCAAAAGTGTCGCATCATCGTTAAGACATAATTAAATGGCGTAAGAGATGGAGATTCCAACATCAGTGGTTTTTATTTCCTTCGTTTGGACATTTCAAGCGGCACAATTAAGACTAATCAAAATCATGAAAATTTAGATCAAATTATATTTAAAATATTCATAAAAATATTTTCAAATGTTTACCAAATTCATTAATAAATCCTGAATTATGTTTTTGATGTTTAACCTTTTGTAGTGTCCTAATTAGATGGTGAAATATGACCTGCTTTGGCGACAATGATGACGAAGTTGGGTTAATGTGGTTGTTAATATGTATTATGAGATAGCACGTGAGGTCGTTGTGGCGTAGTGGCACTGCAGTGACGAGAATTGACTGAGAATCTAACTTAAATGACGAAAAAAAAATCAAGCTTCTATATCAACGCTATCAAAAGATATCATCAACTTTTATCGATCAAAACCCACCCGTAGACCTACAGTTATGAATTTTGCACAGTGCCAACTTACAGTATAAATAAATGTGAAAACCTAATCTATATATATAAAATCGAAAGGTCACTCACTCATCACGAAATCTCAGAAACTGCATGTGCTAGGAATCTCAAATTTTGCATAGGAGTTACTTATAGGACGTAGGTGCTCGCTAAGACGGGAATTTGCAATATTCGACTTCTAAGGGGTTGTTTTTGGGGTCGAAAGTTTGTATGAAACTTCGTTACTACAAATGCTAGAAGTCTCAAATTTTGCATAGACGTCACTAGGACGTAGTCATGGAGACAGAAATTAATAATAACATAGTTCACGCGGGTGAAACCGCGAGCGGGCCGCTAGTGTGTCATAATTTCATACAAAATGAGTACGCGTACCGTTGCCATCTTAAGTTTGTCAACTTTTATAAGTCACATTTCTCGTGGACCTGAAATTGGTACGGTATCTTGAAATCCTGAAATTGGAATCCTGAAATTGGTACGGAAACCTACCGAGGCGAGTCCAGCTCGCACTTAACCTGTTTTTTTTCTCAGCTTGTCGCCGTCGACTGCTAATAGTATAGACCTCTCATCGTGCGCCAACTATCCCAGTCTCGGACAGCTCGCATCTATCCGCTGCCACCTTCTTTTAGTGATAAGGATAACCAATAAATATAATTGGTTAAACGACGTCCAAATTAAATGATGCTTAAAATTATTTTTATTACGTTGTAAAGAAATGTAATTTTCCAATATAAATGTTATTTATTATATGAAATTTGAACCAAAAATGTGGAAAATAAGCCGTTTCCAAATAGTTCGACAGACCCTCGTAATAAGAAGACACTCGTTAAAGGAGTGTTTACATTGACGCATGAATTAAAGGTCGATAAGTGTAACTTCACTGCTGGTATTTGAGTGACCTACATCAGTACGTCTTGCTTTCCTATTTTGCAATGTATCGAGTAATAGGCCGGTGGTTATAGATACAATTTAAGAATAAATGTGTAATTTTATATAATCGGTAAGATAACTCTCCAAAAAAACGAAAGTAAAATAGGAAAATAACGTCACTAAAATATTAAACTTGACGTCCTGCTGCATACAATTTTTTAGAGAATTTAATTTAATTTCAGTATATATACGATTGTGCTCGAGGGTAAATTACAAAATTTATACATTTATTTCCCTTCTTATATTTTTTATGTTTGTTTAGTTAATTGAAACTTTTTCATTGTGATATCAATAGAAACAAGTTGTCATAATTATAAAAGTTAACAATATATAATTTACTTTGTAACTGGTTTTCTTCCTCTGAGAAAGAAATGAATCCACAACCGTCTTTTATAATCAGACGATGCCGCTGCGTCGCCACGACCTCAATAATATAATTTACGCATAAAAATTCTCCAAAAATAACAAAACTATCGCTCTTTTGAATATTTCAAACAAAAATGAATATGCAAATTTACACAAACCAAATCAAAGTATGCGTAACACATTCTTTACTAGAATCTATCGATATCATAACACGTGATTTAAATATCTAACGCGACATGCGCCTGCGCATACATGTCAGACTGACTTCTGATCGGAATAGGTTATACAACGTCTATTACGGTAGCATCTCATTTGTAACGCATTTACAGACAAAAAACATTACATATTATGTATATCCATCCATACCTATATTATAAATTCGAAAGTAACTCTGCCTGTCTGTCTGTCTGTCTTTTACGCAATCAGGGCCAGACCGCTAAGTCAATTGTGATAAAATACTCAAATAGAGATACTTGAGGGTCTCGGGATGAACATAGGATACTTTTTTTTCTCATATTTGTAATATTTTCGATATATACCAATATATTAAAATACTGTTACCGCCATGTTAATAAACACCGTCGCTATGCGACCGTTGCTAAGCAACGATTTGCAAAGTTTGTTGTTAGAAAACGTCAGCCAAAATGAGCTTGCTTAACGAATCTCTCTATTGAAAACTGAAAATAATTTCATAAATATATTTAATAAATATTTGTATAGTTCAAGCGGGCGTAGCCGCGTTCGGGTCCACTAGTATGTATATATATTTGTAGCTAGTTATATATGACATAATGTCGTTGGTTGTGAAAAAGTGAACGTCTTGACTTTTAATCCGGATTGAAATGTATTTGTTTCAACTGTTCAGATTAAAAGATAGATAAAAAAGTCGACTTAAGACCTGTAAGTAAGTAACACATTTGTAATCCTATTACAAAAGTGTGGTATGATTTAGAAATGTTTATCTTTTTTTCGTTTGTCTGACTCGTTTTGCGGGAAGAGATGGTAGGAGTTAGTGATTATTCCACTGAATGTTAAAAATAACGTCGGTGACGCACCATGCTAGATATATGCAACGCCCGACAATGCGTGCGTAGTGACGGAACTAAACGCCGCGCGTTGTCTTGTAAAGGGAATAAAAGTAATACATTTTCCCTAGAGCTTATAGTGTGATGCGCTACGATACTCTCATTTTTTATAACAAAATAAAATTAAGTGCGAGTTCGATTCCTGCTTGAATTAAATATTTATACTATATATTAATTAGACCAAATTCCAAATAAGTCCTTCCAAATATGGCTAAAATATAACGATATTATATATACAAACAGTATTGTTTCTCGTATAAACTTGCACACTTTCACATCGGCTTGTGGTCATTTTGTAACAGTAGAAAGGATACCTCACAGACATAAAATGTAACATTACTTTATGTCCATCTTGTTCCGGCGTGGCGCAATTACCCGCTTTGATTACTTAAAATAATGTTTTTCGGTCATTGAATAACGTTTTAACTGGTATAACATCGATTTCCTTTTTCTTACAAACATAAGTGAATTATATTAAAATATATTTTAATATTGATTGAATTAAAAATATTTTAAGTTACAATATAATAATTCATTCCCTCGAAGTGTGAATTAAACCGACAACTTATGGTTATTCCGTCACTACATCCTACTTAGTCGTATAAAAGACATAATAAAATTGTGCCATTAAAAAATCAAAATCAAATAAATAAATACAGATTAGTTCAAACAATTGGCTAGTTCAAGCGGGCGAAGCCGCGAGTCCGTTGTTTATTTCAATTATTATTATTGAAAATTACAATTTAATATCGATCCTGACTTACTTAAGTCCAAAATTTACATAATATTTTATTGCTTTATATACTTTCTTTAACAATCTTTCACAATCTCTAATAAGCACCATTGAACTTTTACTGCTGCAAGTTGAAATTATTCGGGGTGAAAGGTTGTATTTCTTACTTATGACTAGACAGATTTGTAGTGATTTTGACATGCCTGTCGGATTAGAAAACATTTGAGGCGTATGTATGAAATTGATGAACGCAATCGTTTTTGTTTGGTTTTTATGAGGTTTTTGTTTAAATTACTTTTAGGGATATTATTAATTTCACACTGTATCCTGCTGCTATAAATAGCAGGTTAGGAAGAGAGAAGTTAATGTTAAGACACTTTGTTCTCCGCTTTGCGACTCACAATGTTCAATTGCACGCGGCGATATGTGCGAATTGGTTGCGATTTTTCATTGATTTTCCTATTATTGTGTAAAACGGCAAAAAAATCGCGTTTCGAATCGAATCCAACCCACAATAACGACACTCACAGGAATCGAACCCGCAACCCAGAACAACTCACGTTTACAGTCCCACGCTTGTAGCTTATCTTGATTTTATAATATCTGCAAATTGCGCGGAATGTGAGAAACAAAGATTTTAATACTAGATTCTCTAAATTTTTATATTAATTTCTATTAACGTGCTTTTTACGGGATATTTAACAGACTTTATATATTATTTTTAGTTAAACTTGAAATACTACTTTCTCTTACCATCATAACTGCACAATAGTGACCAGGTAGTTTAAATAATTAATTAATAAATCACGCAGAAATATAACCCGAGTACGTACTCTCGTTTGAACTCTTGCGTAATGTGAAAGGTAAGGAAAGGTCGTGCGTATATAATAAATAATGTAATCGAAGTTTACTTTTACACGGGGTTTACTTTTTCTTCCTATTATTTTAATAAGAATTTGTTTTTTTTTTTTTTATTAGCTTAAAAGAGATCGATTTATTATTTTTATTTTGTTTAACTGTAAACGAAACGGTTGTGGTTTGACTAAGTCTTGGGGGAATCAATTATTTTTTTATATATTTTTTCGTTCCCTCGTTCTAGAAAACAAGACTAAACGCTGCGTTAAGTTCCGCTACTCATAGTACGCAATGTTTCGAAAATTGGGTGGTACTTTCCGTCCAAGATTTTCCGCAACGAAGTGTTAGCACTAGGCTCTCTTTGCCTATCCTGCTATATGCGGGTTATAGAGTAACTCTGAAAATATGATAATATAACGTTAATGAAACTATATGACCTAAAAAGATCTTAATTATCAACTTATATTACTTTCAAAATGTATTATTTTATACAGATACCTACAATCTAAAAATACTTTACCGTATACGCTAGCGACCACAGTATTCTAAAGGGACAACGCATAGAAAACCTTTGTGTAGAATTCATTAATCGTTACGCAAGTTCTACTTACTTCAGCGTGTGTCGTTATTTTGATATGTCTTGACTATTCATATGGTATTAGTGTAATGAGTGTACCATTATGCGGGAAACGTACTGCGGGGTGATTCAAAAGGCGAAAACGAGAGGAATTCTTAACATATCGTGTTTTTTTGTTGTTTATTTCTTTATATTTGCGGCAGAAGGGTGTGGCTGTAACGTGACGGTTCTGGGTTCGATCCCCACTCGAAGAAGTGAAATATTAATTTACGTTTATATTTTCATATCTTCGCTCTGGTGTCGAGGCAAAAACGCGGCGTTGATTTCTGCCTCTCAATACGTAATGTCTCCAAAATTCGGCAGAAAGTGGGGAACGGAGTGTCTTAACACTAGGTTCCCTCTCCCTACCCTGATGTGTGCGGGATACAGCGTAAAGCTGTTTTTTTTTTTTTTTATAAAGTTAGTACCTATTTCTTATTATTTTGGTTGTGTTGAATTTGTTTTACTTTTATTGTATAAATAACAATGAATTTTAATGTCTAAGGGACTTAAATTTAAATTTCAAATAAAATATTGGATGTTCAAAAATTTACAAAAAGGTAAAGTTTTTGAAGTTTCAAATCTAATTCAAATTCTTTCGGTCTTTTCTATTTGGAATATATATTAGAATACTCATAAAAAAATTATACATACTTACTTCCCTCTGAAATACAACGTAATAAGCTTAGCAACTATACCTACAAGTCTACATACACCGAGCAAGAGGTAATTAATTTCGAAATCTAAATCTTCTTCATTCAACATTATTTACATAGCCTTATATTACATAACATTGTTCGTAAAGGTAAATTTACGCCAATTAATATTATTATAATTTTCCTCAGACAAACAATAATTAACAATTGTTTTATAAATAAAATAAATTAATTTTTTTTTATATTTTAATAAGTTTTTTTTTTCAGTTTCACTCTTTTCCGCATATAGCAGGATATACAGATAGAGACGTCAGTTAAGACAGCTTTGCGCCCGATTTTGAGACATCGCGTATTGCCTGACGCAATTAAACACCGTTTTTTGTTTATTTTGAGAGATGAAATAAAATAAATTATTACTACGGCGAGTGTGGATAGAACCAGAAGAATTAGGCACTAATTTGGATATGACGGGGTCAATATAGATCTAGGTATATACTTATTTATAGTTTTTTCTCTCAAGATTTCTTTAAAGAACTTTCTTAATTCTTGTTTCTCCATTATCAGTTTGATATTGCAATTGTTTGCAAATAATTAGCATATCGATTCATAAGTGTAAGAGCATTACAATAGTACTAAAGCAATGACTTCAATTGAACAATAGCTGTGTGTGAGTGACCTATAGTTTTTTGGTACATCGGCCAGCACACTCAGTATTCAGTTGCAAGTGAAATTTATATAGAAAACTATGTTTGTATGTATGTTTGTTGTTCTTTTTATATTATTTAGTATTGAGATACGTATGTGAGTAAAGCATAAAATATTATAAAAATATATATTAGGAAGATATTTAGAAACTTAAGCGTCCAAGAGTCGTCGTTCGAATTTGTCTATGTTAAAGATTTTATGCGTTTCTAAATATTTTCATCTCCTTGGAATAACGCAAAAAAATAAAATAACGACAATATAAAAAAAAAACACTTCTGGTCTAGAGAAATATGTATGTGAATATTATAACCCCTTAACAATCACGTCTAATATTATATTAAAAATATTATTCTTATTATTTTTTTTACTTATCCGATGTAAAAGATGAAAAGAAAACATGTTTCTCGGTAAAACTCATAGATACTTATCAAAGATTTTCAATTACGCATACGTCTACAGAATTATCCATACATCTTCATACATTAAGTAGTGAAACTTCAATATGATTAGGGACCCTTACGTGACTTAAACGTTTAGAAGCGTTTCTCAACTATAAATATTTCTTTTGTTTATTTATATTTTTAAGCTTAACTTTTCATATGGATATGTGCGGGGTAGCCAAGAAGTAAAGCCAGAAATAGGAGGAACTGGACCAGGCCAAGGCTCACCCAGCCGCAGGTGAGCCTTGGCCTGTAGTAGTAGAAGGTCTCTGATTTCCTCTTTTACGGTCGAATTTGTGACAATGCGTGTTAGGTAGGGATACTAATTCTAACCTTTGTGTTACCAGAGCGATGCCGGTGAGAATCGAACCTATAATCATCGCGCTAAACTCAAAAACGTTGCTTGTTTGTATTATGTTCGTTCTTATAAATAAACAATATTTATTTGATATATTATGTTTAAATAAATGATAATAGTAACTGAATTTTGTTATGGCTGCTGTCGAGAGTTACAGCTAATGAAATAATATTTATATTAGTGTTACAGCTATGTTTATCATTTGTCTATCTGTTAAGAAAAGTGTCATGGTCGACTTCGTAAAAAGTTAGATTGGCATAATGATTTCTTAATTTGTAGTTTAATGAGACCTTATATCTAATACGTATATATATGTATATTTGTAATATCTACATTTTACAGTTAAAATAATGAATAAATTCAAAACGAATTGAAAAATACTTATAAAACGAAACAGAAATATTAAATATTTTAAAATATGTATTTAATATATCTATTTTTTTTCTCATTTAATTCTTATCTTTTCTAATTGTTGTCATGCCATTCATACTCTACTTATTTTTTTAGATAAAAGGTGAAAAAACAGACAACTCTATATGATTTGTCAGGATTAAGACTAATTCGAGTCGATAAGGCTAGATTTATCATTCGTACTAATTGCAAATTTTCAGATACAATAACCTTATGTTAATAAATATACATAAATATATTTATATATTTTATTGTTATTTTTTTTAAATAATTGTTATCCACATATAAAACTTTTTCTAGTGCTGGCATAGACATAATAAACACCCAAAAAAACAAGCCATACTTCCAACCTATAAGAACATTTAAAGTCTAAACTATTATCGTCTACTCTGTTACATACAATTTCTCTTTCACGGAAACCCGTTAAAGAAGCAACTAATTACGTACGTAAATATTACAAGAGGCATAGCTGATGGTACTGTATGGGTAAATCGCTACTTCATTTACTAGAGTCACTACTTTAGTTGCATACTAATTTGTTATCTACTAGTATGTATGTGTACATTGCGTCTGTTTGTACGTTCAATATTTAGTTAGTATAGTTTGGACAACATGCCTACCATGCAAGTTTGGCATCATGCTATGGCCAGTCGTGACTTAGGGGCACCAGCGTGTAATCCTGATAGGTTGTGGATTCGATTCCGAGTCGAGGAAATGAAATATTTAACATTTTCATTTCTTCGCTCTAGTGTGAGGCATAGCTCGTGTGTTCCACTACTCATTATGCAATGCCTTCAGAATTCGGCGGATAGTGGAGAACGGAGTGTTTTAAAAAAAAACAAGTTTTTATACCTTTGCATGTTTTTAGATATTAATTAATAAGTATTATTTTCTTCAATTTCTGCTTGAAATGAAAAAAATAATACTTATTTATATATAATAACAATTTTCTCAAGTGGAAATCGAATCCACAACTGTTTTGCTGCTACGCCACGACGGCCTAAACGAAGCTATAAAAAGCTAAGTGTGTAAATAAACAAACATATTGTACTGTAGTAGAGACAAGATTTCACCTCATTGGCAGTTATCGTTACCTCTACGTTCATGACGAATGAATAACAATCACTTCACTTCACATGTGAAAGGTCGCAGGTTCAATAGTCATTGGTAACAAATATGTTTAATATGAACCAACACGTACAATTAGGTTTTAATATATTTTTGTTATTATATACATACTAGTGGACCCGAACGCGGCTACGCCCGCTTGAACTATACGAATATTTATATAATATATTTATAAAATTATTTTCAGTTTTCAATAGAGAAATGCGTTAAGCTAGCTCATTTTGGGTGACGTTTTCTAACTACAATCTTTGCAAATCGTTGCTTAGCAACGACTGTTGTTATTAACATGGCGGAATAAATTGCATGTCAAATTAATAAATATTTTATTATATTGGTGTATATCGAAAATATTACAAATATGAGAAAAAAAAGTATCCTATGTTCATCCCGAGACCCTCAAGTATCTCTATATGAGTATTTTATCACAATTAAATTAGCGGTTTGGCCCTGATTGCGTAAAAGACAGACAGGCAGACAGAGTTACTTTCGAATTTATAATATAGGTATGGATTAATAAACATCTCCAAGTGCAGCTAAGATAATATTACACAAAATGCAAATTAAAATAATTAAAATTTAAACTTTAAATTATTTTATGCAAATTTTATGATAGATCAGAGACATAAATTTAAACTAACAAATAACTTTCGATAATCCGATGGAGAATTTAGATTTTAAGCATTTTATTTAATGACATTTATGAAAATCAAACTAAGATATAAACAGATACATGTAAATATAAGACCTGGCGTCCTTACCCTCATCATCACATTAGAGGAATAATTCATTTTCATTTCCTCGCTCCAGGCAAAGTACAGCGTTTAGTGTCGTCATTCAACACGAGTTGAGGTTAGGTGGAACATAGAGGACGGACTATCTTACAATAAGTTATTTTTGCTTATTTTATTATTTGCAGGATATAAAATAAAAAAAATAAAGAAAATATAATTACATACATAAAGGGACTAAACTTGGAACCTACGAGTATCTATATTCGGTATATTAGAAAAGTGAAAGTGAAAATGAGTCTGTTAATTTATTTTAAAGTCTAATAGCTATAAGCAAAACTATTATAATATGATAATAATGAATGCTTAAAAAATTCTGAATCTAAACGATGCTATAAGTGAAGGATGCATAGAATGCATTACGGCAGAATATTGATTTCCACTTAGAAATTAACTATTTTCATTTCCAATTTCTATTTCCTATAAAAGCGCGGCGTTGAGTTTCGCTACTTAAGACGCCATGTTTCAAATTGGAACAAAAAACGGAGACAAAGTGTCTTAATACTAACTCAAGTAAAACGGTATTATTATTGGTGATTCAAATTTAATTACAACCAAAAACTTGCTAGTGATGTACCTTTAAGATATCTCCATATCTGCATCAAATATCATTACAGGTCATTTAGTGTTGATCATAATAACGTTAGCACGTCACTATACTATACAGTGACTTAAGACCTCGGTAAAAGTTGTTTGACTAAGGTGCCGGTGTCAAATGAACTGTTGCTTTGCATAACTTATAATATTATGTCATTTTTTAAGGGCTTCGCACATTAGATGTATATAAAAAGTGAAAATTATGCTTATTAGATTAGATATTGTTATGTGGTCTTATACAACGATTTCTAGACGAGGATTGAGAAATCGAGTTGAAATTTGGCACCCAAGCACAGGGGCAATCGCTATTAAATGTGTTTTCGAAATTTAATCCTTAAGAGCTTAAATAAGAGGACGAAGAATATTTAAAAACAATGTATGGCGTTTACGTTGAAAATATACAGAGAAACGGAAAGAAAAATACATATCTAGAAAACCTATAAATATTTGTTAAGTGTAGAATAACACTTACAAAATAAATGTTAAAAATATTTAATAAATATTATTAAATGATAATTCTAAGCAATTACTTTTGTGTAGCGGAAATTTTAAAATAGGAAAAGAGCATAGTGATTAAACTTATCACGTCTTCTTCATTTTGTCGTTTATTTTTTATTTAATTTAACAATCGACTTTTAAATTGCTCCTAACATATTTATATTCAACGTATGAATGAAAAATGTACCAACAACTATTAATATAATAGGCAGTGACAAATAAACACTCTGTCATCGTGCAAGTAATGCATGAGATAACAAGGCGTATGTAACGTTGTCGCTCATATAAACTGGCTCAATCACCGCCGTGGTACAGTATGGAAAGGAAAGTTAAATATTTGAGAAAATATTGGCTTTCGCCTGTTTTCGGTGCCTGTAAAGTTAAAGTAAAAAAACGTAATATATTTTTAATATAATGAAAATATTTAAAATAAAAATATTTGGTCTTGTAATCTACGCATTATAGAAATATAACAGAATGTCAATTAAAATATTTCAAAATTAAATTGGAATATTTTTAATGACATTCACTTCTTTTACTAATTTTACTTAACTTATATTTAAAGTATAAAAAGAGATATAATATATCTTCATATAACCATATACATTTGTATAGAATCCGTCTCTGTGATATAATTTCAGTGATTGCCGATGACGGTAAATGAAGGAAGCTGACCGCTCACCTCATCTCTTCGCGATGCCATCCGCATCCCACTCGATTACTTTCTAAACGTACAAAAGATACCATTTTATTTGCGAGAATTCACTTATAAAATAAATCTCACGGAACCGATGCTACTATTTTCTCATACAAATTGAAATTTCACTACATTTCGTTTGTTTAAATTGGTATGTATATACGTAGGTATAACGTTTATTTTAATAACCAAAACCTTTATCATTTTTAATTGTTAACTATGGTTGAAAAGCTAAAATAGATAGATTTAACGTCTGGAAACACAATGATCGCAGGTTCAATCCCCACTCGGGGACGGTTAATATTTAAATTATCATTTTTTCTTTTCTCTGGTGGACAGAGAAAGATCTGGTATTAGGCAGAAGGTAGAAACGGAGTTTTTTAATTTTAACACTAAGCTCCTTGTACCTATGCACTGATTTACGGAAAAAAAGCATGCTACTTAAAAAAAGATATTTATAAATTTAATTATCATTAATTCCAACTGCAACATGGTAGAGCCATCTCTTTCAACATTATTCAAAATCCAAGGGAATTTTCAATTTATCCACATCCGTTCTAAACAGATGTAAGACGGTGAATGTTTATTACCAGAATGACAAAACAATTCTAATAAATGTTACATCTACATATTGCATAGTAAACATTAATAACCGCGATGCTATGGAAACGGTAGTTTGAATATATTACAAATATACCATTAACAATTTGTAATTTTATATGACACAATACTTTGAAGAAAATAATTTATATTTTATATTGTAATTCTTCAGAATCTATATTTCTTAGATAGGGCCAACGTTATAGTATACAATTTAAAAAAACATAGAATTTAATACTATAATTTATTTTGAAGCAAGATTTGAACCAGCATCTTAGTACATTCTGCCCAAACGCTTTTAAAATTAAATTACACTTTATATTTCACTATTATTGCTTAATTTTTTTTAAAGAAATTATGCAAATGATTATAATTTACATAATTCCTTTGAAACCATTAAATCCGCGCTATCTTTTATATTTTTCTTGTACAATAAATTGTATGTATGTATGTTTCACAACTAAACAATACCAGAGTAACAGTTCGGTCAAGGCGAATATAATTTTAATTCATTAACGCCCAATTTCGAAATGTTTTGGTCAAATCTTCGTTAGATGTACATTTGATAATAAATATGAGTAAATTTTCATAGAAAAAAAGATTAAATTTCATAAACCTTTTATCGCTACATGTAAGGTGTAATTTATTAATGGTCTTGTGACATTGAAATGTCTGCTGTAGATTTTATTATAATCTAACTGTCATTTCAGTTTACTGTGTACTGAAGTATAAAATTATATTACTTTTATATTAAAACAGAGCAACTTTTAAGATTAAAATATAAAAATAATTAAAATAGATGAAGATTGTGAGTTTGATTTCCGCACTATGCAATTATAAGTAATCTTTATCTTAAAAAGAGAGAATAAATAAAAACCGTTGGCCTTTTCAGTTTGCACCCAGTTGATAGTGCCAAGCCCCATTAAAATGAGATTATTATCCTATCCTATATCTTATAAAACAAAGTCGCTTTTCGTGTCTGTCTGTTGTTTCTAACTCTTCTTCTTCTAAACCACCCAACGGATTTTATTGCGGTTTTCACCATTAGGTCGAGTATTTTTCGTAGAAGGTTTATATATAGTTTATTATTTGTACATTCTTATGTAAATTAACATAAATACGAAAAATATGAATAAAGTCCTACCCGCTGAGACACTTTCGCGCATGCGCTGCTTTAATGGTAAGTACTACATGAAAAAAATGTACTGGAG
>HE668246.1:185199-323698 GCA_000313835.2 Heliconius melpomene melpomene
CATTTAATTGTTGACACATCACGTCGTTGACACTTCAGCAGTATCGACTCAAGTTTTACTTATCCCTTACTCTCAGCATATAAATAAGTATATTAGTTACGTTGGCCATTTAATGTAGATCAAAACTGTCTTTATTGTTTTTCATTTTAATAAGTACTTTAGAAGTTGTTACAATATCAAAAAATCCTTGCTGCGAAACTGCTCGCCACTCGCCATGCGTCCGCCGCGCCCGCCTGCCTTACACGCATCGGTGGTTCAGTGGTAGAATGCTCGCCTGCCACGCGGGCGGCCCGTGTTTGATTCCCGGCCGATGCATTCTATTTAATTTTCCTCACAGGCCTCACAGCCACGTAGTGCTTGCTTTTCATCAGGGACAGAATACCCTCTTCAGCATTAACCACAAGCAAAAAAAAAAACCCGCCTGCCTTTATAGCAACGAAGATTTAGATGCGTTTGCACGTATTGGATAATTAGAGTTGAATGTATTATTTCAGCGCGATATATTTTTTGTAGTAGTTATTAGTAGGTAGGCTTTTGTTTATAATGTCTTCCGTTTAAAAATAGTCATTTAACTATCTAAAAATAGTCATTTAAATATATTTTAATAAGTACTTGAAAAGATTAGTAGCACAGATTTAAAATTACGGTACCTACTTTTTTAGTAGGTATCCTTGCTGTGTAAAACAATTGGAAAAACCTTATTGAAACTACGAAAATGCGGGTTGCATTAGGGTTTAATTAATTTTCACATTATATTAAGTGCTTTGCAAACATACATTATATGAATAATCCAGTAGTAAAAGCGGGCGAAGCCGCAAGGGGGTCGCTAGTTATATATATAGTGCCAGAGCGAAGACATTAGAATATTAATAAATAATAATTCGGTTCCTCCAGTGGGGACCGAACTCACAACCGTCACGTTACAGTCACACCGTTGTGCCTCTGCGCCACCACCAGCCTCTATAAATATAGTCCATTTACATAAAAAGAACGATTTTTTTTTCAACTTGAACCAGTAGTTCCTGAGATTAGCACGTTCAACCAAACAAGCCTTTGAAATATTAGAAAGAATTACCTTATTCATTGTTATTTAGTAAAATCATTATACAAATTTATATGTAAAGAGAATTTTACATAATGTTGTTAAACGGATAAAAAATATTTAAAATCTACTCATATGTAAAAAATGCAAATTAGAATTATTGAACTTTATAAAATATGTAAACATAAACGGATGGTATTAAAATGACTTTCGATTTCGCAAGATGAAGATGTTTGTGCAAGTAAAAGTGGAAGTTGTTTTTTTAATTAAATTTGTAGAAGACGCAATTGAGATATCTCTAGGACGACTCAACGTAAATAAATAATTGTAATTAAAATGAAATTAATTAAATTCCTCTCTGGTAAGATAAGAAGCGGACTTATGCTCTGCAATAATGCAATGCAATTTACAAATTATTAAAATGTCATTAATTTATAAATTTTTCTCTTTTAATGTATTAAAATCAAAATTATAAATTAGGAATTAGGATGATTCTATACAGTGTTGTCAGTGTTATTTGAGACATATTGTTTCAAACAAATCGTATGATAAAGCCCAACAAAAGAGCACTTCACTTATATCTGAGAAAGTTTTAATCAATACAGCCTCGTTGCTTGGATACCTGAAGCGTTATTCCTTACCAAGCTCGACTTCCTTGTTTAAATGTTGTGCCAAATCGACCACAAATAATGGGAGAGTCTCATTTAAATGTATTTCATCAAAAACATAAATGTAAAATGAAAGCCAAATTAAATGTTAAGGAATACGTCGTTCCCAACTTAACCAAAAAAATATATATGTGGGAGCCGAGTTCACTCGCTGTAAAATTCAAGCTCTTAATTAGACTTAGCTACTTTTTACAACCCTTTTTGTCATATCAGTGCTTTTTCTAAAGGATTTTTGAAGATTTTTTTTCCGTATATATATGTATGGTAATCTATCTTGGTACTAAATATCAAGATTCCAGATAATCTACTCGTAGAATTGGGTTAGATATTTGAGGAGTGAGTCAACGGTGTAGGTGCAGGTTTTTAAATGTTAATATATCTACAGCCGTTCGAGTTAAATTGTTTAAATTTTATATACATTGTAAGCTAGGGGCTTCAAACATGTGCAAAATACTGTATACTGTGTATGCTGATTTAATTTTATTTTAATATATTTATTACATAGAATGTGAATAATAAGCAAAATTGCCTAAATATATTCAATAGACATTATTTCTATACACTTTTATAATGATCTTTAAATTGTTGTAGTGGCAAACTTAGAATACATTGCGAAATTTTATTATACACCCGTATACTCAGATCCATAAAAGATTTATTAACTTATTGGAGGAAATAACTGACGCAATAAGCTTATCTTACTAATGAAATGATGATGAATGAAACTTCACGAACTACGGTCCTTAGAAATGGTCGAAAAAATCACTGACCTATAAAATGTTTAGTACGTTTACCATTTTATTGCTAACATGGAAGTAAATGTAATTACTAATAAACAACTTGTCTATTTCTCAATGTCGTGCTTTGCTTCGCTACCAGAGAAAGGACATAAAAAGATTAAGTATTTTATTACTCCCCATGGGAATCGAATCTACAACCGTCGCGTTAACAGACGCACGCTTGTGTCCCTGCGCCTTAATAAAATGCAAAAAATTTACTCATTAATTAATCAAATATTAGTATTAGATAAACTAACAAACTTTCATAATATAAAATTCATTTATGTAAATAACTCAAATACTGTATAATAAAGTATGTATATATAGTTACACCGCTGTAATTGTAGAGCTCTTTGTACATTTTTTAAGTATAAATGCAAATTAAATGGATTACTTAAGTAATTTTTACTAATTACTAAACGTAGGTATTATTTGTATAAATAGGTTTCTTTTAAAAATTATGGAGTTTATACAAAAGAAAAAAAATACTATTTTTTAAACAAAAAATATTTATTAGAAAAGATGAAAGAATGAAGGAGCGGAAAGGAAAACTAACTTTATACAACTAACGTTATCGACGAAGACATCACCCTTATTTAGAGATAAAAACAGTTTGGAATTCAGATTAAAGAAACCATCGAAATTTACCTTCTAATATTTAAGAGTTGCTAAAAGACATATTCTGGGAAAATCACCGAATGATATCGTTACATCATATAAAAGACAGAAGTGGTATATCAAAAGACAGAAGACTCCTATTTCACAAATAACGTTTAATAGACCACAATCAGAAAGTTCAAAATATAGACATAAAATCTTTTATTCGACTGAACGGAGTGTTTTGACACTAGGTTCTCAGGTACTCTCTGGTTACCCTGCTAAGTGCGGAATACAGCATGAAACTAAAAAATATATATTAATTGGCTTAGCTATAAAATATTCTTTTGTTTAATTTATTCAATGTTTCCACTGTTAAATATTCACAAAAATGATTTCTCCATAACATACCATCGCTTATATTATGTTCTCATCTAAATAATAAATGTGTTATAATATTCTAAATTTGATTGTAATTTGATAAGGTATTTGAAATAGTAATATTCGTGTCAGTTATTTAATAAAATAATATGCAAGATTTATTGAGGTATTTATTAATAACTAGTGGACCCGAACGCGGCTACGCCCGCTTGAACGATATGAATATTTATTAAATGTATTTATGAAATTATTTTCAGTTTTCAATAGAGAGATGCGTTAAGCAAGTTTGTTTTGGGTGAGGTTTTCTAACAACAAACTTTGCAAATCGTTGCTTAGCAACGGTCACATAGCGACGGTTGTTATTAACATGGCGGAATAAATTGCATGTCAAATTAATAAGTATTTTAATATATTGGTATATATCGAAAAAATTACAAATATGAGAAAAAAAGTATCCTATGTTAATCCCGAGACCCTCAAGTATTTTTATATGAGTATTTTATCACAATTGAATTAGCGGTTTGGTCCTGATTGCGTTAAAGACAGACAGACTGAGTAACTTTCGAATTTATAATATAACTATGGACTAGCTTTTAACAGTAGCTTCCCAGCCTGCTTGGTCAGAGAAAATAGCAGAAAACGTTCTATTCCCACTTTGGTAAATGATTATACTCATGAATATATTCGCTTAGGCCGTCTGAGTGAACAAAGTTAATATTATTAAGAGTTCTCTCTATTTATCACCTATATGAATAAAATATTAGTTTCCTTCTAAAGGGATATGTATTCATACTTATCATGTGAGATCATACAAAAGTTAACTGAACCACATGGGTGTGAGAATGTGTAAAAAAAGTTATATAATATAGCTATATTTCATCTTAGAAGAAAAAAGAAAGTTAGATATGTCTAAAAGATGAGAACAATATGTATGAAGTCCTATATTATGAAGTCTTACAATAACAGACGTGAATAGGCGAATTATCTAAAAATAATATTTACAGATAATTTTTATATTAATTAAATTAGAACTTTCTTATTCTCTTACTTATCATCTTTTTCATCATCGGAAACCTAGTGTTGTGACACAACGTTGGCATTGAGTGTTGAGTGGCGGAAATAAACGCTGTGCCTTGCTTCGTCAAAGAAGCGAGAGAATGTAAATATTAAATATTCCATTTTTTTCAATGGGAATCGAACTTATAATCTTTCGCGTTTACAGTCACACGCTTGTGCCCCTGCATTACGACCGACCGATTTAAAAATATATATTTTAATAAGTATTTTTTTATTTTGTTATTTTTAATTTTTAGCACTGGAAAATGCACAACCCTACTTATCTTAAGAGTGAAGCTTTAAATAGTATTGGGTCAACCAATAGATCACAAATTATCAAAAATAGTATTGACAAAAACTAATATAGAAATTACCTTGACTTTTACCAAGAAAAAAAAAACTAAGTAGGCTTCACAATTATCTTTAATAAATTTTAATATTATTTATCTATAGCTCAGAAGGTCAAAAGTCATCTTGTCAATGAAAGAATTACACAAAACTAAATATCAATGGGTATCATTAAATATTGCATTATAACACAAATTTCACAAATTAGAATGGATAATGAAGCTTGAAAACCACATTAAGTGGTTAACGACTGTCCGAAGTGTTATTTTAAGATACAATAAATATTAAAAATATTGTATAATTTAATTAAATATGCGAGGCCGTTGTGACGTTGGGTAGAAGTGTGTGACGGTACCAGCAATGGTTGTTAGTTCGATTCTTACTCGGGGTAATGAAATATTTAATATTTTCATTTAATCGCTCTGATAACGAGTTCCGCCACTCAACACGTATTGTGAGTTTTCATCTTCTTCCTAAATTATAGGTTTTGATTACGCAGCACAAAAAGCGAACGATGTAAATACCCTCGTCTTCTTCTTCCTGGCATTAATCCCGGCAATGACCAGGGTCTGCCTAGGAAAGCAGACCGCAAAAGACCGAGCAACACTTTGCATGGTCTTTCGCATCCTCGGTGGTTAGACCATCGAGGTATATACGCTCGTATCTTTCGATTTAATTGTTTAAAAGCTTAATATTATCGATTCTCAGAGCGACCGTAAACCTAGATATTTTATATTCCATTGAAATGAATATCTTCACGCAATCTTGAGATCAATGTCTTGATGGATGGAAACTAGCACTGTTAAACTATCACAATAGCAGAGAAAAACTGGTGCCAAAACACTCCGTTCTCCCTAAATAAAATTAAAGCTATTACTTAATAGAGAGGTAAAATAAAAGAAAATGGCAATACAATTAGTGATTCACCTGCAATCATACGTTACATCAGATGTGATGCCATGTAATTGAGCATGTCTGAGTAAATGTAGTTAACTCGGTCAAATAAAATTTGTTTTCGTACATTCGTGTGGTTATTTTGTTCCTATTAAAAGTATTTGCTACGCCTTGGTAGTGCAGTTAGCATGTGCCTGCTTGGAAGCTGTAGTTGTGGATTAGTATCTTGTTTAGAGTAATTTATGTTTTATTATAAATTATAAATTTATGATGGTATTTAGTGAATTAATATTTAATTTAAAGATGTTAATTGTAGTTAACTTTTAATTAAATATTAATAAAAAAGTTGTTCTTCAATAAATATATTATTAAGTTTGCGTAAAATATTTCTGGTTTACTCTTGACATATTTTATTTTTATTTATCTGTCTTAAGACATTGCGTTTGCCATATACCGCCCAATTTACGAGACATTTCATGTTGAGTGGTGGATGTTAACGCCGCGCTTCGTCTTATTACCTAAGCGAAGAAGTGAAAATAATTCATTTTCCGGAGTTGAAATCCAACCCACACTTGTTGCATTTACAGTTAGACGCTGTCGCGGAGCCACGACGGCTCCAAAAGATCTATTATATAAATTACATAAGGCCGTAAAAATATTTAGGCATTTACTAAAAGTAATTTTAATATGAGAATATAGTTTGATAAGATTTACTTGACTGTTTTATTCGAAAACTAAAAGTATTAAGTAGTTAAAAGCTTTTCGTTGTCAGTAGTTAGGATTACTTAACTTTTAATGGAAGAATTTTTATATAAAACTTTTGCTTAAGTTAAAAATTGAATAACAAACGACACAGCCTTTGTAAAGAAACTTGAAAATTGAATGTTACAATAAGTACTGGTAATAACAGTTTTTATCTTTCTTAAAATTTTCGATTTAGATTTATAAAAGTAAACCATAGATTTTAATGTAGTTTTCACTAATAGACAGATTGATTAAAGAGAAAGATATATACCTATGTGCAAGAATAATAAACGAATACTATAGTCAAGTACAAAATATAAAGCAATATAGATTCTAGAATGGCTTATATGAATAACGTTAGAAAACCATCGGTACGCGTTCTCTACCTAAGACAAAACACTTACAAATACATACATGCTGTTTTTATTATATATGAATCGAATCCATAATCATTGAGTAAACATAATTTGGTTTATTAAAAAATTAGAAAATAAATTTATTCTTATTTTCATATGATTAAATTAACATATATTTCAAAGTTACGCTAAATTTTGTGCTTATAATTACGAAATTATTACTTATACATGTCTATAGAACCTCTTTTTACAAATGATTTTTTAAATTTCATGTTAAAACAATATTACAATTACGTCGAAGGTCAGATAAAGAAACAAAGTAATTAGGCGAAGTGGCAATAATGAAAAAAAAGATTGCTAACTGGTTTTTTTACAATGTTATAAGCGAAATTTTGTAATTGAAACGATCATCTGCATACTTTTTGTGGGAAATTATTTGACTACCAAGAACGAGAAGTCATATAAGATTTTTGGTAGTCATATAAGAGAAACCCATTTTCCACACATTCCGTTCCCAGACATTCCGTTCAGGCACTTTGGTTCCCCACTCTCCGCTATTATAACTAAATTGTTGTCAATATATTTAGTATATATGTGATAATAAATACCTATATATTTGTTATTATTACATCCTATTTTAGATGAAAAATGATCGTAAATCATATTCATATTAAGATATTATAACCATTTTCTGATTGCTCATTTAATGGTTCTACTAGACTTGCGTCATTGCGGTAATATATTTTTTTACGTTCACGTTTATTACAAACTAGTGGGCCCGTGCGGGGTTACGCCCGCTTGCAATAGAAATATTAATAAAGAAATTGAAAACTAAAGATTCAGAAGGAACTCTTCTATGCGGAGTCTTGTTAAAAGTGAAGATAATTCATGCTATCGACTGGAATCGAACCCAAACCGTCGTGTTTACAGACGTACGCTATGTCGCTGCACCACATAAAATTATTCATTTATTCATTTACAGAAATTAAGTATTAAAGGTGATATAAAAATACAATATAAATAAACACTACAAAAATCTAGGTACATCAATACTTCGTAAAGTATTTTACTCAATACTTATAAATTTTAATGGTAAACAGAGTGATGGATCACTACGATAATTCTGCTATTTTAATATAAGTTTTATAGAGAATGAACAAAATTATAATTAAACTGTTTATATAAAAGCTTCAATGTCATAAACATGATTAGGATACGGCTTTATTTTAATTAGGTGATTTGAAAGCTCCTAAAAGTTTATAATTTTGTTAAGTACTTTTAGACTATATTGAATTATAATTATAAAAGTTTTGAAAGTATCGGAATTTTTAGATTATTTTTTGGAGGTTTTTAATTTTTACATTGTTTTTTCAAATTTCGTAAAAGAGTAAATAGTATTTTTAAATATTAAGTTAATAAATATATTTATTATATATAATTTAAAGGTTTATTATAACTATAAAGTTGAATTGTTTAATTTAAAGGTTTATTTTATAACTTTGGAATGTATCAAGCAATATGTAGTACGCTAGACTCAACACACAATACCTCCAGCATTCGGCAGAAAATGGGGAACGGCACTCCGTTCACTTATCTAACTTAAGAAGTGTCTTAACACTAGGTTCCCTCTGGCTACACTGCTGTGTGCGGGATACCGCGTGAAGCTGATTTTAAATTTTCTTATTCTAGGCTTTGAGGACAAAAATAAGCTATGAATTCTTTTTAAACTTTCTTACAATTTGTGTTGAGTACCGGAACCTAACGTCGCGCTTTGTCTTCACATACTATGGCATTAAACATATTTACCCTGAGCGGGAATAGAATCCACAACCATATTGGGTTTAATTTAATTTACCACTGTGCCTCGATTATTATAACATTTATCATATGAAGGATATAAGTTTCTTAATATCACGCTCGCTTGCTTTTATCAATGATAATATCTCACGTTTAAAGTTAGTGTAATATACTTCAGTTAGTATTAAAGTTATATTCGTTTATTTGTATTTCGTTAGAATAATTTACGAAATATTTAGAAAAAAACCGGTCAATAGGATTCTTCCATCGAGGGATCCGTACCATTAATTTCACCATGCGATCTTGATAGGGGGACAGACGGACAACAAAGTTATCCATAAGGAGTTTTCCTCTTGAGGTACGGAATTCTACAAAATTAGCTTCACAAATTTTCCCGTATAGCATGGTAGACAGAGGGAACCTAATATTAAAATACTCGGTTCCCCACTAACGCTCAATTCGCTCTGGCTACTAGAGCGGGGTAATGAAATTAATTTAATATTATTAGTGCAAATCGAACCAACACCTATCACCTCTAAAGTCAAACTGCCTCACTGTGCCACGACGATTTCTTAAAAGAGCAAAAAAAACCTCTAATATCTCTCGCAAGTATCATCAAAAATTAGGAACAATTCTCATAGCAATGTAAAAAACAAACAGTGAATGAGAATTAGTGAAAGTGCTTACAAATGAGCTTCAACGACGCCGGGAGTCGAATTGAATACAATGGACTAATTTCCGCTGCCGATCCATCACGATACTATCAGGTTATGTAATGATATACATAAGCGATAAGGTTTAATATAATGAATATAGGAGTTTTTATTTTTAATAATGATGCCGTTATCGATGAACTTTGTGTGAGTGATGATGGGTTCATTGTTTTTGTTTGCGGGAAAAAGCGTGACGCTATCACGCTTTTTCTCGCATAGCTGTGTAGGTAGACAAAACCTAGTGTAGCATTAGCAAGTGGCATTTTTGTAAATGAAAATATTTGATATCCACGTGAAATGTGGTCGTAATTTTAAATGAATTTTTTAAGACAGTAAATTACCCGCAAAATGGCCAAAAAATCGAAATCAAAAAATCGCTGTTTACCCTGAAAAAAAAAAATTATACCTATGTTTTAGTAAGTTTATAGCTTAGATCTTTTTTTACATTATGAAAATTTCGCATCTAACTTATTAACGTTTATAACGGAAAATATAAATCAGCTGATTATAATGATTTATTATATACTTTACACGCTATACTTTACTTCCCATAGTACAATGATCACAGCAAATTAATTTACGTGGGAATGCACAGATGTTAGAAAAAATAGAATAGAAAAAACTTTATTGCACACAAAAATACAGATAACAAAAAAAAAAAACAATATATATTTATAAAATGTATGCAAAGGCGGCCTTATTGCTTCAAGCAATCTCTTACAGGCTGTTATAGGTAGATCTGAATCTAAAAATAAATCTATTAAATAAATATAAAGTTTTCATCATCATCATTAAGTTGACGAGTAATAACGGCGTCTGACTTAAACGTGGTGGTTGCGAGTTCGATTCCTACTTGTGGATAAGTATTATATTAATTTTGTTACTCAACCTTGAAACACAGTGCACGAACAGTATAAAACTTCAATAAAACCTACTTTTACAAGTAACATGAAAAAATATTTTTCAATTCCAACCAGTGGTAGATAAGCACGGTTACAATAAATTCTTTACCTTAATCATATTAGTATGGTTCTATATACAAATGATTCTATACTATAGTTTAACAATATTGCAATATTCAAAAAACTATAATGACTAAGAGATTGTTGAATTTATAAAAATTATATTAAATTAAACTTCACTCAAAGTCTCAGAACAGAACTAGTATAGTTTTTAATTTAGGTCTTTCAACGTATTCATTCCATTAACTCTGTTTAACTGAATTTACAGTCCTTCTTTGAAATGCCACGAAACGCCAACATTTCTAAGGCAATTGCGTACAAATTAGCTTTAGTTCGTAAATAGGACCTCTTGATTCTTCAATGTCAATTTGGAAAGGATATTTGACGTTATGGTGTTTAATAAGCAAAATTGTGAAAGGATTCCAGAACAAATATTTCCATTAGCTTCTTTTGACCTATTCTATGAAAAGTTTTAAAGTTTTAATTAAGTTAACATTTTTTATGTATACAATAGTGGGTTTGTTTAATTTAATAAATAAATAGCAGAAACAAGAATAAACCGGGGAATGGAGTGTCTCAGCACTAGGTTCCTTCTGCCTATACTGCTGTGAATGGGGTACTGCGGGGAATGGAGTGTCTCAGCACTAGGTTCCTTCTGCCTATACTGCTGTGAACGGGGTACAGCGTGAAGCTGATTTATTTGGACAGCACATAAATAACACACTTACAGAGATAATTAAGATTATGGCTAAGAAGCCACCTATATCTTTACAGCATAGGATAGGCAGAGGGAACCTAGGGTTAAGACATTCAGTTTCTCACTCTCCGCTTAATTTTCAAGATATTGCGTGACGGAACTCATCCCCGCACTATGTCTTCCACAGTAAAGAAAATTCCAAAGAACTCAGGTGAATGCGTGCTCTAAAATTTTACATATGTTTTGTATATTTTCTAAATTGTAAATCTTTTTTATAAGCAGACAATTCACGCCCATATTATTTGTCAAAGTATGAAGGGCGTTGTGTTCAGTGAAATTGGAAGGCATTTGCTATATTAAATTTCAAGATAAATTCAGTATTACACCTACTTACCCTATACCTACATAATATAGAAACGGAAAAATGTTGATCTTTTAGTAGTTAATTTTTTTGAGTACGTATATTTATTTATATTGCTAGAGCTTCGTATAACTATTTATTCTAATAGAATTTTTAAACACTTATGTATTTGTAAATGAACATGAAGTTACCACTCCCAGGAAGTCAGTTCTGCTGAGAGGAAAGGTATAAACTCCATTCTTTCCTTTTTAATTGTAAAATTTTTGGTTACAAGTCAAGACACTCCACGGGTAGTCAAATTTTTAAGATTTTGCATGTTGAGTGACAGGACTTAACGTTGCGCTTTATCTAATTTTATTTTTATCAACATAGAGTTAAATTACAAATCTTAATTTCATTGTTAGCATATATAATTTTATAATAATTAACTACAGAGAGATACCATATTAATAGGAAAACCGTAAAATGAATGATCGAAATTATCGAGCGCCTGTTTAAATAAGAGAGGCAAAGAAGCCACTTGTGAATTTTAGGACAAATATAATCGTTTACTCTTAAATTCTAGTATACAAAATTAAAGTTCAACGAAACTAAGTAGTTTCGACTAATATATTTTTGTCATTTTTGCTTGAAAAAGTTTAACAAGATATAATGAAATGTGAGTACAAAACCTAATAGTACCTATAGATAAGTATAGAAAAAAATATATATATTCATTCGTATATAAAATTAAAAAAAAAAAATCCTAGTTTAAAGTTGCATCCCATACATAGTATTGTAGGCAGAAGGAACCTGGGAAATCTAGTGTGAAGACACTCCGTCTCCATTCAGACACTATCCTTGACGGAACACAACGACGCGCTTTGCCTTGACATCAGAGCGAAGAAATAAAAAAAATAAATATAATTAATTCCCACGAGTGGACGACGACGACTTCACTTCACTATTCTTTTTATAATAGAAAATTCCTTCATAATATCTATACGTATTTTTCTTTTTTCATTTCCGGTTGAAATTGTGATTTCCGTTTTCGTATTATTGAAGAACATATATCTTATTTGCTGTCCCAAATACATGTTTTATTAAGCTAGATCTTATTTAAACAACATTTTCTTCTTTCTCTTAAAATAAACAGAACAAATGTTGGTAACATTTGGTACTTGGAGACAAGTTGTCGATCATTAATTTTTATTTTATTTGTTTTTTCTGATTTCTTTTGATTCCATAGCAACTTATAACTAGATACTCACGTGCCAAGCGGGAACCACAAAGGCCGGTGAGCCATTGGCTGCAAAGGTGCCGAAATGGAAGCCGGGCGGAATTTATTTAATATATGTTTCACGACACGAGCGCTGATGCCCAGTATGACGACCATGGCCACCACGCATGCACCGCCGAATGCAGCCCACAGGGCCTGTTATACGAATTAAAAAATTATAATAAAAAGTCCGCGGCACAAAAAGCTCTAAAAAATCTAGAACTAGATAAATCATATTTCCCTAATACATGGCTAAGAACTCTCGATTAAGTCACCTTTCAAACAAAAGAAACTAAAAGAAAATCGGTTCACCGATTTGGGTGGTATCATACCATAGATAGATATACAGTACATTCATTATAACTTATGTTAAAAAAATAGACTGAATAAAAACTAAGAAGAAGAAAAATACGCCTTTTAGTCCCTTAAGTAGCTTTAATTGGTTGAGGAAACACGCAATGATTCGAGAATTCGGCAGAAAGTGGGGTGGAGTGTCTATCCTCTGCCTATCCTGCTACATGCGAGGCTGAATTAAAATTATATATTTGTTTTATTTTAAACAATTTAAAGTGTTGCTAGTAGATACATTACCAAAAAAATAATGTATTTATTTTCTAATATAACCTTTAACTGAGCGCGTAAGTATGGAAAATATGGATACGAGATTTTTGCTTAAAGTTTTAATATATAGATAAATACATTATATAGTATAACTGCTATAAACTTACCAAAGTAAGTGTAGGTCCAGCTGCCTCTACTGGATCTAAAAAAAAATAAATACTTTAATTTTATTAGCTACACGCTATATCCCACATATAACAGGGTAAGTAGAATGGACCTAGTATTAAAACACTCCGTTCTCCACTTTTCAGCACCGTGCAAGTCAACACCGCGCTTCACCTTGGTACCAGAGCAAAGAAATAAAAATATTAATAAACAATAATGCATTCTAATATAATTTATAGAAATTGAACTTAAAGTTCTTTATATACTTTAATCTTGCTAAGTAAGGTTAAGTAAATTTAATAAAACTTTTACTATATCCCAAGTTTTAGTGGTCCAATGATTTTTCTATGAAAGCTATTTAAGGACTATCGATTATAACTAGTCCAAAATTTTCCAAGATATGTGTAAGTAGTATGAGACTGTCATAATAAAAGAAGTTACAATAAAAAAAAATAAAACAGATTCAGAATGTACATAATGTTAAAGCACTCCGTTCCCCACTTTCCGTGGAATTTTTAGAACTTTGCGTGTTGAGTGGCGGAACTCAATGTTGGGCTTTTGCCTTCGTGTCAGAGCGAAGAATTGATTTTTTTTTCCTCGCTCTAATAAGAAGACGAAGCGCGGCGATAACTTTTACGACTCCCAAAACAATGTCTCGAAAATTGCGATTCAAGTCTCAACACGTGTCTAAACACTACTCTGCAAACCCTGCTATTCGCGGGATATAGGGAAAAACAAATATAAAATAAAACATGTACCATAAGCAGTTGCATTCCCAGCTGGTCCAACACAGCCACGTTCATCCACTAAACTAACTCTCGCTAACAACTTCACATCGAGCACAATGTTCGTAAGGCTCTTATTACTCTTATCATTTCGTTCTGTAACAGGAAGTAGCTGCCAGTGCTCCACATCAGGTACCACCACGAAGCCGAAAGCATCCACTTTGCGTGATATGGTACGGGCGTACCACGGAGCTGGATGAGCGTCAGAGACCATCTGTTTACCTAAGCTGGAAGTAATATGTATTTTTTATTATTTCTGGTAAAAGTAGAAATAACATATAAAAATCTCGAAGGCTCCACGCGTGCTGACGTCACCGAGCCGTAACAATATGAATGAGGGTAGCACAGAAAAGCATTTTCCATGATAATGCTGCTTATTCTCCCCCAAACCTAGTCATGCGACAGTTGCGTTCAAAGAACGTTAAAATCGTGCGCGAAAATTGAATTTTTCTGATGATATTCCGGATTTGCGGATGGAATACGTAATATGGAGCAAAATATGCCATTTCGGACCAAAATTACGTTGTTTTTATTTACTTTGTGTTACGGATTACGGGATATTCATTTGGTGGTTATTATAGCTTTTCGTGTTTGAATATACGTAATATAACTTTTGGACATTAAAATTATTGGTAAATTTAATCGTTATAAAATCTAATGATGATCAATGATTGTAGGTTTCATATAAAATTCATGTTTTTAAGGAAATTATTATGAAATATTTAAGTCTATGGACTCTTGGACCCAAAAGATACGAACAATTATGCGTTGCAGTATTTTCCATATCTATAACCAACAGTCATAAAATTTGCCATGAAGTGAGAACTTACATACAATTAATGAAGAAAAATATTCTAAAAGTGAATGAATGAATGTCTAAGTGTTTCACAGAATAACTAATTACAAACTTATATTTGTAGTTCATTTTAAATAAATTTATTGAGTAATTAATATTTATATTTTTTTAGAAAGATAATCAGAAAACGGCTTCATATACTAGTATTACTTAACGTAATTACGAGACATATTAGATTGTCTTCTCACTAATAGGGATCCAAGTAACAATGATTAATTTGCTAATTAAGAGGCCATGTTTATACATATCAAATTACAATTTTCTCAATTGCTCCCCAAATATTTTAGGACATAATTAATAATATTAGCGTTAAGTGTTTGAAGTTATTTTATAGATATTAAATACGCAGATATTCATACATTTTATGTAATTTTTTAGCTTCACGCTGAATCCCGCATTTAAATTTAATTTTAAATTTAAACAAAATATTTCATATCCTCGAATGGGGATCATCTGTGTGAATGGAGATAACATTACCTGACAAAGTAAAATTTTTTCATCAGTCTCGGCGGTATTCTCAAAGGTTCTTTCGGCGTGGGCAACGTCCATGTTACATTTACAAATAGTTCTCCTTTTATGGAAATGGTGCGAGCTGTCACAATGGGGACGGGGAGTCGCGGCCCGTGAGCACAGGAACACACTCCTGCCACACATTCTGAAAGAAAACTCTTGGGTGAATTGATTTTGTACATGTGATAACTTTTTTATTATAATTTTTAATTTAACTGACAGAATCCGCAATGAAGAGATATACAAAATGGTACGATGTCACAGTGAGAATAAGGAAGAACAGTAAGAGAGACAGGAGGGAGACTTCAGTTGACCTTTAAAAAAACACAGTATCATTGATACTGGAGGAAAACGAACGTTATGGAAAAAGCATGAGGACCCCCTAGAAGTATGAGAAGGTTGATCCAAGTAGACGAGACAAAAGAGGTATATTTGGTGGACTTTTCTCTATGATTACCCTGCTAGAGATAAAGAGTGAAGCTAAAAAAATATTTGTCGTTAAATTTAGGCACTCATTTCACAATATCTTAAAAAAATATGCTGTCTGTATGTGCCGTCAATTTGTATATCGAATAAAAAGGATCGAGTAAAAATAATGTGTTAACGATTATCTTGGGACGTAAAGCGTAAAGATATGAATCATCAATTGCGTAAATCGATGTTGTCGGTACATTTGATACTTAGTAAGCGTTTGGCTCTCAAAATAGACTGTATACCTAAAAATTATTATCTAGTTGTGATTTTTATTATTTTGAAATGTGATCCACTACATAAATTTCTCTGTAAATTATAGTTAAGATAGTTATAAATAATATAAAAAAATCAGCTTCACGCTGTATCCCGCACACAGTAGGATAGGCAGAGGGAAGCTAGTGTTAAGAAACTCCGTTGCCCACTTTCTGCCGAATTCTGGAGGCATTGCGTGTTGAGTGGCAAAACTCAACGTCGCGCTTTGCCTCAACCCCAGAGCAAAGAAATAGATAAATAAGCTTTAATAACTATTTCACATTTGCACTTCCTCGAGTGGGAATCGAACCTACAACCGTTGCGCCATGACGGCCTACTAATATTCACATAATATATCAAATTTTGGTGTCAATTCAAGAGTTAGGTATATAAAAGCATTCTTAAGAACTAAACTGTATTTATTCTGTTTAGAATTAAATCCATGCTGGACGTGCCTAACATGTTTATAAACAGTTTTCACATATAAACTAAATATCTTGTGGGGTATGAGCTGCCGTAAACAATCGAGTACTTCACCAGGTCGTAAAGCTCAAGCGGATGTACAGATTTTGTAAGAATCTAATGGAATGTTTTTCAATGTATGTTTCTACGTCTACTTGTAATTTACACATATAAATTCTAAAGTTTATTAACATTAAATATTCAGTGACGTCATCGTAGTGAAAATTCGAAATGTCTTATTATAGGCGAGCGTAACTATTTTGCACTATATATCTTTTAACATAATTAATTTTATCAAAAATTTAAATGTGAAATGAAAGCCAATTTGAGGTAATTCATAAATATATAATAATATAATAATAATATAATTTATTCATAAACAAAATTACAAAAAAACAATTTATAAAGATAATAACCGTATTAGTTACAAACTGTGTGGGAGCGAAAAAGGCGTGCAATAATAGTATAAAAAAATAATTAATTAAAAGAAAAATATGTAAATTAATAACAAATTTGGTATGAGTAGATTAAAGAAATTAAAGAACACATTTGTTTATAATACTGAACCTACTAGAACGATGTTATATTTGTACTTTATACGAATTCAGTTTAGCGAGATGAAAAACAAAGTGTTGATATAACACGAAACAGAGCCGTAAAGCTTGGCATTGAAATATTTCAATGTCGCTGTGATTGTTATATTAGGAAAGATTTATATTTTTTCTTTACATATGGGATAAAGGCATGGAAGGGCAACAAGCTTACTAAAAAAATGTTTATTTTATCGAATGTTGCGAATACTAGTGCGGTGTTGTGTTCCGCCAATCAACATATATTGGCCGTTCGTCTTGTTTACACTGTTTTACTTACCCTGTATATAAATGCGCAAAGAAAGGTGATATTCTGGTCTACGTACCATCAAGCATGACGTTAATAGAAGCCGCGGTGTGCCCATCCCAGGGGTGGGCAATGAGCTTCACTTTGTAAGCGCAACCGGGTCTCACTGCACAGCCTTCTTGTACCGGACTTGCTCGCGGGGGAATTACACTCCACAGAGATTCCTATAAAATATATTACATAAAGTGTCTAATGGAGAAATAAGCGGAGAATGGAGTAGCTTGTTACTAGATTAGAAATTCGAAGGAGATTTGAACTTAAAAATGAATACAGGCAAGTGTTCAGGCACTCCGTTCTACAAGTTTCAGGATTTCGTGTTTTGAATGGCGACACCCAATGCCGCTCGTTTGTCATAAAAGAACGGGACTATAAAAACTATTTCAATGTAGGCAATTCCCTAAGTCAAAATCGAACTCACAACCATCGCGTCTTGTCAACAAATACTATCAGAATGTCAATTGTATATTGTGCTACATTGACCTCTTAAATCCCAGTATAAATACATATTTTTTTATTATCCGGATCCACTTGCTCTCCTCATTTATTATTCCAAGTACCCATTGAAACCTTAATAGCTATTATTAAATTGCCTTTGTACAACAGATAAGGATAAAAATTGTACTTAAGTAAAGCAGAATGCAAACAAAATTAACTTTCTTAATAACCTGCTTTAATTTTCAGTCCTTTTCTCAACAATGACAAATCTTGTTATTTTCAAGCCTTAAGTTGTAATGGAAAATTGTTTAATGTCCTAATCAAATAAAGATACTTGATTATTTGATAGAGAAACGTACAAAAACGTGCCGTTTCCATTCATAGATTGTTAAAATCGTGTATCAAGATGAATCTCATAGTTGAGAGCGATTTATAAATACGTGAATAAGTTTAAAAAAATCCATTAATTTTATCCAAATAAAAAAATTAACTTAATAATTCTTTAGTTTACTTAATAATTCGTAAGTGTATTTACAAACCAATTTTTTACAATTTTTTACACAGATACAGAATCAAAAATATCAAGAGGAATATACCAAGAGTTTTCTTTTCCTATCTAAATTTTGTATTCCTTCGTTGATGTGCCAGATCTAAAGCCATATTGTTTTTTTTTTTAATATTTCATTCACTCGAATGGGAATCGAATTCAAAACCGTCCCGTTTACAATCGGATGTTTACTCATACACCACGACGGCAAAAAAAAATACGAAGCTCAAATAATTCCTTCAATATTTATAACTACACTGACCAAACTTAAGCCGTTCTTACAATCTACTCGTCTATAGCAGTGTTCTATTTTTCTTTGAAGTTAAAACCTTTTGATCTATATCAAATTTACCTAAAAAATCGCTTTTTACTTTCGATTAAACAAAATTTTACTTCCTCTTTATGTTATTTTTAATAAGTATACTTCCTGGTTTGTTTTCTGGTATCCTTCCTGGTGTTTATAGGAGTAAGAGATTTTATGATCAAACGAACGTTCGTTTGATCATATATATGAAAAAAAAAATCATACATATGAAATAGGTCGTTGTGGTCATAAGTAAACGCAACGATTGTGGGTTCGATTCCCACTCAAAACAATATTTTTTTTAATATTTTCATTCCGTGAACTGTCTTAACACTGCTAGGCGGGATACACAACCTCTACTACTCTACTCCATACATTCATTAGGCTCGAATTTAAGCAAAAAGCGGAAATGCATTGTCTTCACATTAAGTTATCACTGCCTATTCTAATATATGAAGAATAAAGCGTGATACCCTAGAAGAAACGAATAAGCTAGTTACCCCTGGAATGTTGTATTCATAGCAAAGATTAGATCGACAATCCATGGTGTCAGTTAGACTGTGGACTTCCAAGGAATACTCCTGAACATGTGGTCCTGGGGACAAAATATATTCCAATTATATTTTTTACGTATTTCTTATTTTTTAAGTTTAGCGAAGTTTCTGTAATAATATTGGTAGGTACTTAACGTCGCTTTGTCTAATTGAATGATGGGCCGATTCGACTTAACTTACCGTGCGGTGGTCTCCATGTGACGTTGAACATCAGCTCGTGGTCTGATCCTCTAAGCGGCAACGGGTATACAACGACCCCTTCAGGCAGAGCGGCGTGACGAACACTGTATAGACTTTTCTGTAAAAAATATCTTAACTTAGAACAGTATGTAAGTGTATCCCGTAGAAAGTAGGATAAGACACGTATCCTGTCCGCCTTATTTTCGAGACATTCCGCGTTGAGTGGTTTAGTTTAACACCGCGTTTTGTCTTGTTATTAGTTCGAACAAATGAAAATGAAAATAAATTATCACCCATCTATTTCAATATATCGTAATGTATTTATTTAATACTAGCGGACGCGCGCAGCTTCGCTTGCGTATTTAGGGGTGAATTCCAAAAAACCACGAAACATGTGTTCAATGAAATATTTTTAAGAGTCTAAATTTCAAATTATATAAAAATCGGTGGCGATTTAATGATTTTTCCATACAAAGTTTCAACCCCTTATTTGCACCCTGAGCGGGTGAATTCTAGAAAACCATGAAACACATGTTCAAATTAATATTTTTAAGAGTCTAAATTTAAATCTTTATAATAATCGGTGCCGATTTAAAAAAAAATCTATACAAACTTTCAACCCCTTATTTGTACCCTTAGGGGGAGAATTGTAGAAAACGATGAAACACGTGTTCAATTAAATACTTTTAAAAATCTAAATTTTATATTTTATAAAAATCGGTGCCGATTTAAATTTTTTTCCATACAAACTTTCAACCCCTATTTCGCCCCTTTAGGGTTAAAATTTTTCAAAATCCCTTCTTAGTGGATGTCCAGATTACGAAAGTAAACATTTGTCCAAATTGCACGTTTCTACGCACGGCGGTTACGGCTGTGCGTGCGTCTTACCTCAGTCAGTGAGGACAAGTCCTTTTATATATATAGATTATAAAGATAATCTGATGATATTGTTAGAAAACGGAAGCGGTTGACGTTTTTAAATGACCGATAAAAACACATACCGTCTATATGTTTTTAACGTACTCGGACAGAGGTTCCACGTAATTACAATAAGTGACATGTATCACTCTATAACAACACTACACACTAGATACCTTCCAATCAGGGCTTCCGCCTACAACCAACTGTTCCCGTTTGACACAACTCCACTGCTTTTATTGTATTTTTCACCATCTACCCACAATTACACGAGTACGCTAACAATATATTATTTAATTCTCTCTTTCTTTAAATTCAAGAATCGTCATATAAATTATATAAACTATAATTTCTTCTTAAAAGAGTTAAGGTTTTTTTATACGTATATTAAGAAAAGATAAATATGTTGATAATATTTGGCATATAAAAAAGTGATTTAAAACAAACAATAAGTTTTCTAATTTTAAATGACCAGGCTAGGTCGTTTAAACTAAATAACTATGCATGTAATTATAAAATTATTATAGTTTAAAAATATTGGTAATTTAAAATGGAAATAAAGAATATAATATCCTTGAAGAAAAATCTTCGTCTTGGAATCTGGCTTATTTTAAGCGCTAATAGTTTTACTTCTAATAGAGTTAGTATATTTCAGAAATCAAATCAATACAGATATCTACGTCCATATAAGCCTAAAAGTGTAAACATAGCCAAAGCTAGAAACTGGTAGCAAAAGTAAATAGTACATACTGTAATACAGTGTTTGCGTACATAAACCCCGAATGTTATTTCAAAAGTTATTTTGTTGTTGAAAGCCGAGTATCGTTTGTTTGCTTAAAATTTGAATATTAACTTAATTTTGTATTCCATATAACGTTTCATAGCCGTAAGATATTTTGACAATCTAAATGTTGAGGGTTGATACGTGTCTATCAGTGAGGCGGTAAAGGAATCGGCGGAGCAGTTTATTATCTTAATTTCATCTTCTTCTTGAGGCCGCCTTGAGGCCCGGTGGCACAAGGGTGTGGCTGTAGACGTGATGTTTCATATGAGGTCAGTCGTGGCGCAGGGGCAAAGTGTGACTATAAAATCGACTGGTTCTGGGTTCGATCCCCATTCAAGGTAATATTTATTTAAATATATATTTCCATTTTCTTAACACTAGGTTCCCTCTGCCTGCCTGCTGCCGTATGCGGGATACAGCGTGCAACTATTTTGTTGCGGCACTCGTTTTGTTTTACAAGACAAGACTAGGAAGATAAATATTTTAATTATAATCATTCTACAATATAATACGAATTGATTACAAAAAACACTGTACGAATTAATTAACTTGCATGAATAAGCTATATTTAACAAAGCTTATTTGATTTAAACCAAATGAATTAATAATAGAACTTTAAAACTAGTTTTTAATTTTTTAAGCAAGCAATTACTGTTTATTTTTTAAGTGAATAATTTATTTAATTAAAAAGTAAATAAATATTTAATTGCCTTTTTTAATAGCCTACAAAGATATAAAAAAACGAACTTATAAAGTGTAAAAAAGCTTTTGTCTTGTATTATTCTGTTATATAGAATCAGTAAAACAATTATATTACGAAGCGTTGAGGTCGTCGTGTCGATTGTCGATTGTGGGTTCAATTTTCTCTCGGGGGAGTAAAATATTTAATTCATTTCCGCGCGGCGTTTAGTTTCGCCACTCAACGGAACGGAACGTAGTGTGCTAACACTGGGTTCCCTTTGCCTCCCATGCAATGTGCGATATGTGGTTAAAAAACAAGTAAAACAACAGTTCATAATGAATAGAAAATGGAACCTAATATTTTCTATTTTCGGGGCCATTATTGCTGCGCACTTTTATGGGCTTACTTGAGTCTACTTGAGTGATTGATTGTGTTGACATATTCATTTCCAATGTTTTAATGACAATATTGTACAAATATATTGTTTAAATCTTTAAACATATAGATGTTTACAGATTCAATAACATTTTAAATAAATAAGCTGATATAAGAAATTTAGTATAAAAATCGTTCTTTTTATGTTAAAGTTTCTTTTTATTTGTTAGCCTTAATATTTTCTTAGTAAAAGTTCTAGGCAACCAGATTATACTAAGGTTGGCACGGGCTACCCAGCCTCCCCATACGTCCATATCTACAATATCTTTAAGAATTAACGTATATTTCTCTGTTCGTGAACCTGAGGAAGTGTTTATTACGACCATTAAATCTTATATATAATAATAATATTTAAAAAAAAAACAATTAATTCACTATCTATTAAAGACAAATAAAGCTGTTCATTTATCAATTGATAAACGATAACGAATAGAATACACATATAAATACATATTTGTGGCATTAGTAAACTATTTGGTTATAATAAAATGTTTTTTTAATAATATTCACTATGCTTTCCGTTTTGTTTTTGATTAATTTTTAACCGACTTCAAAAAAGAAGGAATTTAAACAGTTTGTTTTGTAGATATACAATATTTTTGGACCATATGAGTATGTTTGTCCAGAAATAAGATGAAATCTAAAAGTTATACGGAGATTATCCTATTTAATTACATTCAGGTATTTTACTGAAGCCAGTGGTGCGCAGGGACACAAAGTGTGCTGCAAAATCCACTGGTTGTGGGTTCAATCCTCACTCGAGGAAAGGAGGAATAAATATTTATGTAAATGTATATTTTCATTTCTTCGCTCTGGTGACAAGGCAAAGCACGACGTTGAGTTCTGCCACTCAACACGTAATGCCTCCAGAATTCGGCAGAAAGTGGGGAACGGAGTGTCTTAACACTAGGTTCCCAGGTTCCCTATACCTAGCCGAGATACAGCGTGAAGCTAACAAAAACATATAGTTCTTATAATAAGTTACGTAGGTCTTTTAGTAAATTCGTCACTTACATGTTGCTTCTCTAAATCGAAGTTCTGATCAAATTTCGTTTCTCCATAATATTGGAGACCAGCACATATATTAGTACACTTTAACGTTATTGTCAGGAACAACACTTTATTCACACACATCTTCATCAAACTAACACTATATCTTTATGAAACATTTCTAATATATCATATATAATAATATATGTATATACTTAGTAATTATTATATGGTTCAACTTTCTTCGATAACTAATATATATTTCATATAAAAATTATTATATGAATCAACTATAAATTAATATTTTCTTAGTTATTTTTGTACGACTTGTAAACAATGCTGTAGTCAAAAACAAGGCCGCACTGCATTGATTGTAGTATTGCGATGGAACACGAAAATAGACGAATTTTTTTTAGTGATTAAGATTTACAAGGGGGTTTAAGGCAGGTGCACACTAGTAACAAGTAACGTAGCGTTATTGAAATGTAAAATTCGATCACGATTCACGATCACGATTTAAATGAAAGTTTAACATGTAATGAATTTAGAAAATTATGGGGCCGTATATTTGTGTATATGATGTGAATTTCAACTCTATATCTCCGAGCCGTTCTGAGATAAACTATCAAACCCTTGATAAGCCGACAAACAGACAGACGGACGAACAATAAAGTGATCTTATAAGGCTTCTTTTTTCCTTAAAAGGTACGGAATCCTAAAAACAAATATTATACAAAGCAAAGTATTACGATTTTCGAAAGGATCAAATCTATTTTATAACCTCATTTCCCTTATATTTATTCAGATCAAAATTCAATTCAAGTGTATCGAGTCGACTGATCTCTAAGATTTTGTTGTTGGAACAGTTCTATTATTTATGAAATTTAAGGACTTAACGTAGCGACTATAGTTAAAGCTAACATTACTAATAAACTAAAATTAATAAATTAGCTTCACGCTGTTTCACGCACACAGCAGGATAGACAGAGGAAACACGCTTACCGCCAAATATTTCGACGCATTGCATATTGACCACTGAAATAATAAACTAGTAATAGATCTAAAATTATAATAGATCTAAAATTACCTCAAACCAGATGTCAATTACGCTGTCACCAAATTTTAATCGGTCGTTGTTTGATCTTATATAATTTTATTAATTTTTATTTTGAATTAATATGAAAGCCAGCTGGAGGAGCCAGTCGTGGCGCGGAGGCAAAAACGTGCGTCTGTAAACACGACAGGTCATGGGTGCGATTCCCACTCGAGGAAATAAAATATTTAATATTTTCATTCTTTCGCTCTAGTAACGATGCAAAGCGCGGCGTTAAGTTCCGTCACTCAACACGCAATGCTTCCAGAATGTTACGAAATTGGGAAATTCAAATGTCTTAATGAAATCGGAATATTTTAACACTAAGTTCTCAGATTCCATTCTCCTATGAGCGGGTTATAAAACAATAATTACTAAAAAGTCGGGAGTATGTCCATAGCTCTAGTTTACGGATAGGCTATCAATTGTCGGTATAACGTAGATAATATGGCCAACACTCGAGATCCTCTGACGTTGTACGATACGCCATTATAGATTAGATTAGAACATTAACATCGTATATTTGGACGGGTAATGTGTGTTTTAATTATATGAAAACAATATGGTAAACTAGGTGACCGTAGGGGCGACGGTTATGGGTTCAATCCCCACTAGAAGGAATGAATTTTCGTAATATTTTTATTTCTACCAAGGGAAAAGTCCACGAAACAACACGCAAGGCCTCGAAAAAATCGGCGGAATGTGAGAAAACGGAGTGTTTTAACACTAAGTTCTCTGTGCTATGCGAGATACAACGTGGAGCTGATTTTTATTAATAAGGTAAACTATACATTAAACAAAAACAAATCGTTTTAGTGAATTTTTTGTATCGGTTCTAGGTGGAAAGTGAAAAGGTGATTTATGCGAGTCCATTTAAAATTGTATAAACAAAACTAATTTATGTTTCCAATTCGTGGTAGTTTAACGGTGATTATTTGTAGCTATTATTTATTTTGTTTTTTTTGTTTTATATTACAGGGCATTTTTTTGACATATATCTTAATATGCCCTGAGGCCTTCATGGTGCAGGAGCACAAGGGTGTGACTGTATACGCCACGACTTTACATAGGTTCGATTCCTGCTCGCACGAATGAACTTCTTCTTTTTCGCTTTGGTAACCAAAGTATATTATTTACCAAGGTATATTATTTGGTTAATAGATTTGTGCAATTATATAATATTCTCTAGCAAAATTCTATCAATTTTTTGATGAGAAAAACATGAAGTATTCACCTAACAACAGGAAAAGGATCAGTTTTTTTTATATAGAGACAACCCATATTGCTCCAATATTGAGAGTAATATAGAAATGTTCCATATGTATTACAATATAAATTATTGATAGCCACAGTTGTCACGTGGTTATGTTCAGTTGTTAGCTAATTTGTGGTGGTCGCGGATTCAAATTCATCTTCAAAATATATATATAATTAAACGTTACTAATAAAAAAATCGCAAAGTAGCGGGCAGCGGCTGGTTGCGAAGAGCTGAAGATCGAGCTCAGTGGCGTGCCGTTGGAGAGGCCTATGTCCAGCAGTGGACGAGGACAGGCTGATGATGATGATGATGATGATGAATAAAAAAATATTAGAAGGTGTAAGTTCAGAACAGTAAAAGCTATAGATTAATTTCTATTCTTATGGAAAATATGTAAATAAACTATATAGGTTCATACTATAGATATAGGTCATTCACTTGCCGTGGGTAAGAAAATTGCAACAGGTTGTAAAGAAGGTAAATTTCCATTATTTTTATCCTGTAGTACGAAGCAAAGCTTTATCATTTTCTATTTTTTTCTTCAAAATACCATATGCATATTTCGTATATTGACTAGTCTAGCGAGTTGTGACTGCAAACGTAACAGGTTGTGAGTTCAATCTCACTCGTTGAAATGGAATATTTTTATTTCTTTGCTCTAGTGTCGAAGCAAAGCGCGGCGTTGAATTCCGCCACTCATTATCTCCAGAATTTGGCGAGCGGAGTGTCTTAACACTAGTCTCCCTCTGCCTACCCTGCTACATGTAGTATAGAGCGTGAAGCTGAAAAAAAAATCTATAACTAAAGTTAAATTAAACAAATGAAAAAAACTTACCGTAACAACAGTTTTTAGAGTAGACCGTAAAGTAGAAAATTTTCTTATATCTTTTCTAGTGGACAGTTTCAAAGGCGTAGCAGTGCTTAAGTCTTCTTGAATCTTAGTTTCCAAATTATCAGAGCTCGTTGTTCTGCCAATATACTCTCTTATAAGAGTGTTGATCCCAGTGAAAGCAGAGTCTGGCCGTGCACTCTTCCCAGATAAAATTATAACCACACAGCATACGGCCGTATGCCATTTCATTGTGAAAAGTCCATGCTACATTGATTTTAAAAAGTCATTTTCACATTTTGAATCAAAAATTAACAAGTTATGGTATCCATATGACATAATGGCACAAAAAAAATTATTTTTTTCATTTTAGTCCTATAATATAACACATTGTAGGGTAAATTCAATTCTTTTTTCTCAGTTTCACGAGGTATGCTATACATGTTTGTTGTTTGTGTGGCATACCAAGTGAAGATAGAGAAAGTAGAGAAGGGAGAGAAGGGAGAGAACCTGGTGTCAAGACACTATATGGTACTTATAATAAATTTATATACATAAAGTGGCTTAATTAGTAAGAACCTAATTGAATACACAAATATATAATTATGTCCTCTTTTCTATTCGGGCTTAATGCTGCGTTGGTATCGTTCACATAACACGGAACGTTTCTAAATGTATGGTGGAGATTAGATCAGAAACGTAATATTTTAACACTTTAAACTTTTTTGCCTATCTTGTATTATGCGAGAAATAAGTGATAATAAGAAAATAAAAAGGACTATATACGCAAATACAGATTTCTATATATAATTGTAAAGAAGGCTTACCAAAATAATTTGAAGAGAAACTGTATTTCATTAAATAACGCTTGTAACATTATTTACTTCAAAATAACATTGAGATTATTTGAAATGAAAATATTATTTTATATTAAAAGGTCTGTTTAGTTTTTTATGTCAAATATAATCTGTTGTTTATTGATTTTGCTCTATCTCCCAAAGCTTCTATAAATAGTACAAGCTAAAAGATATTATGAAATACCCGACAACATAGATATTGTCTACAATAGAGCTTTTAACTATATACCTACAGTAGACTTTACTTTCACGCTTTATCCCGCACATTTCTTACTTTTAAGAAATAGAGAGTTAGTAAGTTTTAAGACACTTCCTTCTCCACTTTTGACCGAATTTTTCGAATCATAGCACGTTGAATTGGTACCAGAGCGAATAAATAAACAATAATTCAATTCCCCGAGTGGGGATCGAACACACGACCATCGGGTTATAGTCACACCTTTGTATCCCTGCGACATTTTTTTTTGTATAACTTCTTATACAAACAAAATTACGAACAATTAATTATAAAATATTATTATTTTATTATTGTATTGTGGTACATAAAACAAAAATATAATAGTACCTACATATAACGTATATTTGTAAAATAATAAATCAAAGAAACATTAAATAACGTCTCCATCAGTGAATGATGGTAGTTTAAGCAAACAGCTTAATAACCTAGCCGTATTTACGTAAGAAAAGTCGATTTTTATTTCGTACGTCACTACTTATAGATATACAAGTATAAATGTACCATCAATTACGATAAAATTTACTGGTATTCTAGTATTAGTTTGGCTATAATGAACATATAAATATCTTTCTCTCCAAAATGATCTATTTTTTCTTGTTTTATCTCCCAAAGCTTCTGTATATAGTAAGCGCGACAGGTTTTGGGTTCGATGCTCACTCAAGAAAATGAAATATTTAACATTTTCTTTTTCCCGACCATTTTTGTTTTATATTTCCAATTACTTATAAACATAAAAAAACAATTAAATAATCAAGTAACTATAGCATTTAAATTGTATATGAATATATTATACGTGTAATAAGCTTAAACGCAAAGTAAATATTTGCAAAGGACAAACATTCTATGATGCCCAATGTGTACACAACAAACTGTTGATCATTTTCATTCTACTATATACCGATTATGCATAGAAATTGGATAGGAAATCGAAATCGTATTTATTTGTAATACTTTGAAAGTATTATTCTACACTTAAGTTATAGCGGGATTGGAACCAGCGACTCATGGAAATGGAGACCGCCCAAATAATATTTTTCATTTCATCCATATCATCATTTCAAATATGTTTAGATATTTGTTGTGTAAATCATTAAAATTGATAAATATTAATTATGTAATAGAAATATAATATAGAAGCTTGACGCAACAGGTTGCCCTAATCGTGTATCAAAAGAGACATTGGCGAAGTGAATAGTGCTTACTAAATTGTAATATTTTCTTAATTTTATTTATACGCTTTGGTATAGCATGTGTACTGTATTTAAAAAAATATAAAATAATTAATTATATTTTAATAGATGATAATATAGACTTAATACTAACATATGAACCTGAATTTAATTATTTACATTTATGTATAATTTAATATTACTTTACATATATTTATAACTATTTATTACCGCGTTGAAAGACAGCAATCAAACAGGCATATTTCTTTTAATATAAACAATTATCACTTAACATTCCAAACACTTGTTTCTATCTAATTCCTATCTACATCAACACATTAATACTACATTAATTAACAAGAATAACACTATTAGTTATTTTTTCATATAAAATATCACATTTTTTCACGTAAATTGTGAAGTAAGTGTTTTCGACGCTGGGCGGGCGTCTACGCGGCTCCCGTAGCTAGACTGGCCCCTTGTAGCTACAGTCCTGGGACGCTACTATTTTCCTGTTATTTTCGCATTTTATACGCATGATCGAGTTTTGACGTGTATATGAGGTTTTTATGTGATTTCATTTGTTACGGATTGCTGCCTGGTATATAAAAACAGTTTTTTTTATATAAACAAATAAGTGATTTTCTGTAAAATATTTGGTTTACTGATAAATAAAATACAAATATGTAAGTAGTAGAGATACTAATTAAAACAATGTATAAAAAAATCATTATTATTTACAATATTAATATAAAAATATGAAGTTAAATAATATCGAATTATGTTAGTATTTATGTAATTTTCCTTTTCAACGGTACCCGTTGCTAACTAATAAAATGTTCGAGTTTATTTAATTAATTAAAAATAGATATCGAGAAAAGTACCCTTTATTTCATTGTCTCAATTTTGGTTCTGTCATTTAGTGATGGATTTCTCCTACACAAAATGCGAAATGCGGCGTGGAAAGGTCAATCTTGGTCAGAGTACACACGTGCCCACAACTATAGCACTTAACTATAGGTCTTACACTAAAAGTAAGGAACTGAATAAAACTAATTGCTTAAATTAAAAATTTATTTTCACAGAAAAATATGCACAGCATCGTATAAAGACATCACTACGTAAAAAAATCCACACTCCTATATACAATGTAAACGTCAAAATATTACTTACGTGTGTTTATTTTTTTAATGGTTCTTTAATCATTTTTATGTGCGAATGGGCTTCACTAATTAGTTTCAAAAATAAAATATATAATATAGAAAGGGGAACAACATTGTCTTCATTTATCCTTTTATAGGTTTAATATTAATTATTATTTAGCAGTTATTGGTATTTATGTATACATAAGTATATGAAAAGTATAGATTTGTTAATTTTTGTTCACTACGTTCCTCCTCCTAGACGGAGAAATGCGGGAAAAGGCAAAAAGCTATAAAAATAATATATTTACATAAAACACCACACTACGCAATCGGAGATTACAAGGGCAGGTCAAATGTAAATTATTATATTTGATTAAAACTTCTGACCTTCATTTTTAACAGATGGTTAATATTATAATCAAATAAGTTAATTTCTATATTGAATGTATTGACATACACTCGTGCCGTATTACGATTAGAATTATTACGAAACTTTATTGCCATATAAAAATATGTATGTATGTGGCATTCATCACTAGTTACTAAAAAAGTAAATATTTAGTGCGGAAGGTAGTGTCTTAACACTACCTAATATAAAAAATATATTAGTATGTCAAATGTTCACATGTAAGAATATTTTGACTTTTATAGTAAAACGTATCCTATATGAAACATACTAACGTTTAAACATTGAAACGCTTAGAAACTACATCAGTCATTCGCACATTGAGGATCATTCGTGTTAGGCACATTCAAAACAAAAAAATGTGCATTTTACGTAATTTAGTTATGTAGTAGAAATTCGAAATAATATGCTATTATAATATTTGATAATTGATTTTTTCAAGAATTTCCAAAAAAAAACAGACTCATGACCAAACATCTTTCATATGAGATGAAAGATGTTCTATGAAAGAAAGAAAAAAAACCAAATGAATAAAATGTTTTTTATTTATGTAGTAACTGTTAAATTACTTATTAAAATGATTATTCCTATAACCAAACCTACATGAATTTTCTATGACACCTACAGTTAAAGACTTTCATTAAAAAAAACTTAAAAACAGATATTGTTATCACTTCGTTATGTCACTATCGTTAAAAAAATCACCATTTTGTTAACTTGAGGCAAACTTGTCTATGAGGCAAATATTGGAATTCAAACCAACCCTTTAGACATATGTGATATGTAACTGTTGTTTTTATTTAAAAAATACTAGCGTTTTCTTTAAATAAAACTTTTAAATATACTATCGAATGAGTTATAAGAGTTCAACTGTTATAGGAGGATATAATCAATCATTTAGGTATATAGCTTCAAAAGTTAATAGTCTATCTCAAGTCTATCTAAATTAAACAAAATTCTATGAGAAAAATAAAATAATAAAAATAAATTAATAACAAAAATATATATATTGAAAATAAACCAACTGGGATATATTAGAAATGTATGGAAAAAAATAGTTCTAAACATTAAACATAATATGTTTACATATTTTAAATTTACAATTGATAATTTATGAAAGATAAACATTTTAATAGAATTGCATAATAACTCTGACATGAAGATTTTCCAAAGAAGTTTAGCATAACAATATTTACGCTCCTTCCATCCTTTTAGTCAGAATCATTACGCCACATTATACACTGTTTGATACAAAGACTAATATGTACATAGAAAACTTGATTATCCGGCCCTTTAGTTAATTAAAAGTATGGATTCGCGATTATCCGGATTCTGGACAGATATATAGATGAGTTAAATAAAGTTACAGTTTATAAAAAGCAATGGAACTATAGAACAGTAGTAAAAAATGTATATAACTATAGATATACACAAATAATCATTAATCCTTCATAAAGTGTACATACTTTTAATATACAGTAATGTGTACCTTTTTCTCATACATTCCATAACCAGAATATTCGTTTATCCGAATGCCTAACAACAACAATTAGTCCGGTTAATCGAGTTTCAACTGTAACATTCTGATATATAAAAGATTTTATGTTTTATTTAAGAGAAACTTATTATAATATTAAAATATTATAACAAACCAAAGTTATATATATTTAGTACAAATCAATATTAGTTTTACTGCTAAACCCTATTTAAATTTATATGTACAGAATTACTTGAATCAAAATTTTATATTACAATGCAATTTGATAATTGAATAATGTGCATAATCACATAGAAATTCAAGATTTATTAATAATTATTGAAATTTGTGCTTATATTCAAATATTATGAAACTTGAACTAAATTGGCATAACCAAAATTGACTACAATAAAAAAAAAAAACATTTTCAAAACGTTTTCACTGAAAAGAAAATGTTTCTATTTTTATTTTAAATAATCTTGGTTAGAGCAATTTTTCATTATAAACTTGAAGTATTAAAACTCCAATAATCATATTATGTAATTAAAAACCGCATAAAAACAAAACAAAGCCCCGATAATAATATAAAAAATATATTTACACGAATAATCGAATAATAGATTTCGACGTGTAAAAATATCGATATGTCTATTCGCTACATTACTACAACACTACTTACACACTTTTAAATAGGTATTATTATGGCAACTAAAAAGGCAGGTAATATATAAAAAGTTTGAAAATTAATGATTTTTGTATGAAAAAGGTGTACTAAATGGATGGATGAATTCCAAATGGGAGGGAAAGGGGGTAATATTAAGTGTAAAACTGTCTAAAAATATAAGTATATATAATACATTGCACTTTGAACGCTAAATTGGAGGATTGTTTTATATTAAAGTCTTTAATATTCCAATATTCAGTGACAGATCCGAAAAGGCTCCTTTATAACGTAGATTTTTGCTATATTAATGTGCGTTTCATAATGTAAAGATTATATTATAATACTTATTTCTATTTATTAAGTAGCTTTACTCGAAAATTCCCTGTATATACAGACGGTTTAATTTTTTTATCTTCAATAGTTTAGACAATCCGTTCCCCATATTCTCTCGTTACCATAGCAAGGAAAAGAAAATATTAAAAATATTTCATTCCCCCGAGTGGAGATCCAATCCGTAACTATTCGCGTTTACAGTCACACTCTTATCCCCTGTACCACGACGGTTTAAAGTTATAAGTGCAATATATATGTATACAATTTCAATAGATCTTATGTGATATTTTATTAATCAGTCTAATTTTACACTTATGTTGTCTACTTATTGCCCGATATTTAAAATCGATTTTACTAGAATCGATTATAAATAACTAAAAAACAATGACATTTGACTAAAGATTCAAGTGTACCGACAAAATTAAAAATTCTATTGTATACACTTAATATTAATGTAATACTTAATTTTTAGATTTACAAACATACCTTATATAACTACAGGGTAGAGAGTAAAAAGGAAACGCTTTAAAATTTATTTTCCTTTTTTTATATTCATCGACAAATTTTAAAAACAACTAATAAAAAGTAATAGAATATTTGCTTAACCTTATAGTTTGATTTATGTTTTTATGCAAAATAATTAAATGTTTACCCAAAAGACGGAATTTCTAGGACTAAGAGCCATTCCTAATATGAAATTATCAATTTTTTAAGCTTAATAAATAATTATTATAAGCATTTCCTTTTTATATTTGCTCTATTATTACATTATCTAGAGTCTAGACATGAGAAAAATCTATTTGGAACACCAATTCAACTTTTAGGTCCCAATATTTTCGAACACTCGAGTGTGTATCTTCTAGAAAAATCAATTTAATACTGTGAAGGAAATTTTATTAACAACATACTAAATAACTAAAATAAATTATGTGCTATTATTAAAATAATAATATATTTAGTTATCTCAAGACTTATTTATTTAATCAACCGATTGTATTATGACCATTTAAGATAATTCCATTTATTCTGGAATTTTCATTTAGATTCTTCAAATAAATGGATAAGAAACAGCATCATCATGCTTACATACAATGTATAATAATTAATACTTATTATGATATTGATAGTTTTTTGTATTAAAGAATTTAGTATATTTTATTATATACGATTTTAAAACAATTGGCCGATTCAAAAATAGGAATTGGGATAATTATCGTTTTAACTTTGTTAAATGAAATGGCACAGCTAATAAACGTTAGTACAGATAAAAAAATATACACAGGTTAAATTCGTTGCAAGGCAAGTAAGACCTAGATCTAATCTAGATGTTAGAAATAAAACAAGTGAGAGAAAATAAATAGCCTTAATTAACTTATTGATATGTTGTCTCCGATTTATTCGAGTTTTTTTTTACAAACATATTTTATAAACAATCGGAAATAACCAAGTTTACTTTGAAGTGTTTTTAAAACGATCAATATTATCGAAAGTTTCTACATTATTCTTGCTATCGTATCGTTAAAACCATCTGAAATCGCAATAGACTTTCATGTCATTATAAATGGCATTTAAAAAAACGGATATACCGTTTATCTTTTTATATAAAAAAATAAGTCTTGTTCCAAATTTTTTGCTTAGATAATAATAAAGAAATTAAAATCTTAATGATGTATACAATATTCAAGTACATGAAGAATTTAGAATATTTTAGATTTTCAATTTCTATAATGACTGATCGTACAATATTTACGTTAAAAGGTTTCTTATAACTGTCAATACATTTAACGACTACACGATATAATTGTTTTATTGGCAGTTTCACATTTTATTGTAAATGTTTCATTTCTATTTAAATTAAAAAATAATAATTACATTACTATTCACATATGCTCTTTCGCTTATACTGACTGCTAAAAAATAAAGATACACAATTTATAGGCAAGTATTGCTTTAAATGTGGCAAGTGAAATAATTAACGTTTTAATTGTTACAACTGTTAATTGAACCGGTTATGTAATTTTGCAGTAATCATAAGTATTGTGTTCAAATTTATGTTAAAGTAAATGTTTTTTTATAAAATAACATAATTTATTGAAAATTACAGATAATTCAAAATTTGAAACGAATTAAATTATTATTAATTGAATACTTTATAAAACTATTACACAATAAATTATAGTTTTTCATATCTTCTACTTGATTTATTCTATTACACTATGTTCTGTGGGTTGACAATGAAACATCGACCTTACCTTAGTACATATATGAGTTATTTTAGTACAAACTTCGTCCCCATTGGGAACGATCAGTCATCAGTTGGACGTGTCGTCTGAAGCTATGAGGCCTTGAGAGTAAGTTGTTTGTATGCTTTCACATACAAATTTGTATTGACTCTGTGGAGGAAGAATAAGTTTGGTTAAAATTTGTATTTTTTTATATTTTAACACTTCACACACACGCTTCACACTGTATCCCGCATAAAAGGTAGCCAGAAGGAACCTGGTGTCACTACGCAAGAGCGAGACACTCAAATAACCCATTAGTAAAAGTGAGACAGCAATACTGAGAGCAATATAAGACATTAATTCTGCACAAGTGCACACATATTATGTACCCACAGACATTAGACACGCGCACTAACATTCATTTACGAAACATCACGCGCACGCTGACAACATACTACAGCGAGACACACGAACTTACGCGCGCACACACATACACTCACACAGTACTTACAGCGTTCTGTATGCACATGGGGCGCTGCGTTCGCATGGCGCGCACCAGGTCCAGCGGGTAGAGCGGTTGGCGGCGCGCGAGCAGCTCCAGCGCGGTCTCGGCCAGTATAAGCGCGCCGGTTCGGCCTACGCCCGCCGAGCAGTGCACTATCATGGGAGGTGCAAGAATGCGCTCCTCCTCCGTTATTTCTTCTACTACTGTTGGAATTACTAGAAATAATTGTATTTTTGAAATTTCACACTTCAATTAGCATTGTAAAATCTAATGTTATCTAGAATCACGTTAGTGAGGAGTGGTCTTAGTGGGAGTCAGAGAGAACAGAGCGCCAAACGCTACGGTCTCTGCATACCTCTTTCGCATCGTCTACTACCATCAACTTCTCCATACATGCCCTCCGGGTGGTCCCAATGCTTTTTATAATACCTTCCTCCTATCTTTGATACTTTACCATCTAAGCTAATCAAATTGACAGCTAAAAAAGCCTGAACAGCCCATTTGTGGACTTTTGATTCCATACAAAAGCACGACTGAATCTCACTGAAAGAGTTACTGAATACGCTATCCTTGAGCTTATTTAAAAACATGAAGATAAAATCAAGTAACCAGTTTTAAATAAGCTTACTACGTTTAATAAATTTAAAGAAAAAGACAATACATACCAGCTCGATGGTTTCTAAGCTCAGAACATAATCGTGTGAAAGCTATAAAAGCAGCAGAATCTTCTGGAACACCGTGGTCTGGCCACGCCGTGTACTGTAACTGGGTTACGTTGCGAGACGCGCCACTTGTTGATTCCTGTTACAATATAGATACATTCATTACAAAAAAAATTATAAATGACAGATATATAATATTGAATATTTTATAAAGAACAACATAATATAAAGACCATCAATGTGATGGAGGATGGAGTGAGGATTCAATCCTCAAATGGGCCATTAATTTACCGTTATTTATACGTCCCGGTGAGACGACAACCGCGGCGATCAGTGCCTCTACTCAACACTCAACAAAATTGTTAAAAAATTTGGTTATTGAATGTCATAACACTAAGTTCTCTATGCCTACCTTGCCAACTGCAGGATACAGAAAGAAACTAAAACCAACGACCTACCTTAATACACATCTCCCGTCTAACATAGTGTCCCATATTCTGCTCGCTAATGGTCATCACTGTCATATTAGTTGCGGGCTTAAGTACCGCGCCCACTTTAGCCCAATATTGGTGGCATTTTGCACGACCTCTTTCGGCTAACACTGTTAGCATTACTACTAGACTACTGTCAGACTCCCATACCATTTGCCAGAAGTCACCAATTGTTGATGGTAAGGGACCTGGAATTTATATTTTTATATAGCACTAGCTTTTAATTGCAGTTTTACCCCTATGGTCAAATGGAAATAAATCAATGTTCTGTACACAAGATACATTGTAATTTCCCAAAGTAACCTTTTAAAGGTACAGTGGGTTTCATTGAAATGATTAACGTGATATAATGTAGCCTACAGTGTATACAAATAATTTTACAACTGGAGCCAGCAGTTCCTGAGATTAGAGCGTTGAACCAAACAAGCTTTTCAGCTTTATAATAATGCTATATTTATATAACATAAAATAAAGAACTTAACAATTCAAAGATAAAGTAAATGTATGTGCTGTTATTTCAAAGTAAAAATAGTTTAGATCATCAGAGCGATTGGTTTTGATCGCAATAATCTTTTTTAAAATTAGTCATACAGTCTCCTATCGCTGTATAGTGGAATAAATTGTATAATTTTATTTTTGGTTTATCGGATATTAAAAAAATAAAATTAAGAACCTTATTTTTTTATACATTAAGTTACATTAAACAAATAATTTATATCCATATACACAACAAAAAAAAAATAGAATGAAATTTAAACAATGACCATTTTTCATGGAGATGTAACAAATAATTACAACATCAAATGTATCATTAAAAATTTACCTTGTGTAGCGATATATGTAAGTACTAGATCAGAGTTAGGTATTTCCATGTTAATATACGACGCGTTTATATAATCACCATTGGGACCATCCTTCAGTATAACCCGCGTAGAGTCATCTGAAATATAATAACTTAATTATTTTCACGTTAGCTTTAACCTGTGAAAGGAGCCTACCCGCTGTCCTCGAAAAAAATAACTATCAACACTAAAACAATTTTGAAATTTAAACCAGCAGTTCCTAGTATTAGCTTGTTTAACCAAACAAAACTAATATTTTAGGCTTTTTTTCCCGCGTGCGCAGGGTGAACCTGGATATTTCATTCTTCCATTGCTGCCCAATTTTTGAGACATTGCGTGTTGTGGGAACTCAGAGCTGCGCTTTTTCTCGTTACATCGGCAAGAAAATAAAAATTATTTATTATCCCAAACAAAAAAATATACTTACAAGGAGCTATATCCCTATATCTATTCTTAGCAACGTTCTGTGGTAATTTGGACGCAGCCGAACTTTCCTCAGGTAGTCTTCTTAATAAGGTTTCGTACTGTTTCAATGCGTTTCCACTCGCAAGTCCGTCGCCTAGTAAAAGCATGGATTGTTCTAGAAGGTCACCCTCGAATTGACTAGAGCCTAGCGGTACGAAGCATACTGCTGGCTCTTCAGGACCGGTTTCTTCTGGTTCGTATACCGCTAAAACGGAAATTTTGATTTTTTATTATATTTTCAAGTTATTTCTTATTTTTTCGTGTTACATACACTTTTTTACATGTTGAGTTTAAGTTTAAAATTGGATTTTGTAGCCATATTGTGGACTAACGTGGACTATAACTTACCATTAGGTTTAACTAATAACGTCAATACACCTTTAGTATTTCTTATCATTTGTACAACTTGCTCATGCGTCATTTCATCCACATCTTTACCGTTTATGGACATCACCTAAAACATTTTTTAAATTTAATATTATATATTCTATACATGACTCCTCATTATATATATATTTCTGTTATCAATAATTGACTTTAATATCGATATTATTGTTATTATTTATTTATTATTAAAATTTATTTATTTAATATAATTTACTCGAGCTTAAATTTGAATTAATTTACTAAAATTTCTACCCACGCTATTCCGCGACCTGAGACGCCTTTTTTACGCACCGTACGAGAATCTATCAACCAACTTCACAGTTGTCATGTGTTTTTAGACTTAGTTAACTATCATTTGGCGATTGAAATTTACAAATTAGCAAAATGTTTCAAATACTATTACGTTCCATGTTTAAATAGGAAAACCTCCCTCGACATAACACACCCTTCTAAATGTTTCAATAACTTCCGTAAAATAAATACAAAATTCAACACTATCCCTACCTGATCACCCTCCTGCAAGTGTACCCTTGTCCTAGGCGCAACCCTAGACACTAGTACCGGGGTACCATTACCCCCACCCCGTACATTAAACCCAAATCTGCCATCCGGTCCTGCGGACAAACGGACAGACACTGTCCCGTGGGATTCTGTATCCTCATTTCTATCCGCTGTTGTATCCGAGTCTGATTCGTCTACGTATGAGAGAGGGACACGGAGTGCTCTTTCTAGGAAGCCGCCATCGCTACTGTAAGAAGAATTGAAAAGTTGCTATAATTAACTGCATATGAATTAATTTTCATAATAAAATGTGTTAGATACGACCATGAATGGTTCTATAGATGAGGAATATATATTAAGCCATTGGGCTACTATAATTTTTACTATAAAAATTTAAATAAAATCTTAAGTTAATAATTCAACTAACTCATCGTTTTCCTGCGGAGCGTCCCCCCACGCCTCTATGGGCGGCGGCTCGCTGTGTGCGGTGACGCGGGCGCCACGCGCCGCGCTTGGGGGCGGCGCGGGGGACTCGCACGACTGGTCGCGGGCGCGGGAAGAGCTGCGTCTGCGGGGACGAATATAAGAAAACGAATGATCATTTTATCGTAACAGGACTTGAACTCATGACCTATGCATTCTTGTTAAGCTTACGAAACTGAATATAAATATTTGAGAACATTATATTATAAAGAATGTAAGCGCCGTGAAGACAAATCCAACGACAATTTATAAAATTTACTGGTTTAACAGCTACAAAAGAACAAAGGAACGGCTATTCATACTTACACACTAAAAACAGTCCTGTTTTTGGGCTTCGAAAAACCGTATTCTTACTTATTTAACTAAGAACCAAAATTAAGTCTTTATAACAAAAAACAAACTAAACAAACAAAACAAAAAAAAACCTACCTTACGAAACTCCGCTTACTCGACCTACATTTCCTTGCATCTTCCAACACCTGAGTTTCAGTCCTCACTACAGTGGGCGCAGTGACACCAGTGACGCCTGCTAGAGCCCCCAAAGCCCCTAAAAGGGGTCTTCGTCGAGGAGCCCTGAGGCGGAAGAACCCGTGGCGTTCAACGCTGCAACGCCACAGCGCTTTAGCCGCGCGCGCTGAGCGCATATTGAATCCTAATACTGTGTCGTAGGATTCTGACTGTAATAGAATTTTTACTATTAGTAATGCAAATACTATAATAGCACTGCCTATCTGAATCCTCCCTGGGATTATATATATAATAAATTAAGTATAATCCTAACTGTTTCTTTTTTATAATTATAATTAAGCTTTCATTTTGACATGTTGCCTAGACCAGTGATGCCAGCCCTCCCCATTGACAAACACATGGGTTCTTTTTTTTATATAAGGATTTTTTACCCTTTTCTATGGAATTAGTTAAAACATTGAGTGGAAGGTCATCAACACCCAATGGCGTATTTTGTTTAACTTTCTGCAATTGAAGTCAATTGACATTAAACTAATTTGTATCTTTAAAATATTTTTTTTCTATTATCTGAATATTAAAAAATATATATTTACCGGTTCACGTTTAAGCTGTATAAAAAACTGCTTCTTCTTGAAGGAAATTTTGACAATTTTACTCCAAGAGAATGTGTTCACTCTTATGTTATTTTGAAAGACCACTATACCTATTGACGTGACGCCAATGAATATGTCTTTACCATTGTAATCCTGGAAGAAATAGCGTAAGATACATATATTAAATTATTAGCTTTAAGTTGTATCCCGCATATAGTAGGTAGGCAGATGGAATGTGTTTATTAAGACCATTCGTTGCAAAAGCGCAGCGCTGTATTGTGTCATTCAGCCTCCAGAATTCGGCGGACAACGGACAACGGAGTGTCTTAACATTAAGTTCCTCTGCCTACCCTTCTGGCAGCGGGATATAGCGTGTAATTAAATTTAACAAATGTAAAATTATAAAATTATATTTTTAATTTAAATTATTTTTTTAATTTAAACGGGTACCTTAGCTGGATGCGATTCAACACCATAGCAATCCAATCTCTTGGCGTGTTCTAGAAAGTTCGCTTCGGCGTCAGCCGGCGCTTGGCCCTTATGCAACTTGTGTAGTTCACGTATTTTCCTCTCGTCCTCCGCACATTGTTTTGGTAAAAGACATAAGTCCGATAAATAGTTGGTCTGATGTTCTGTTGCATTGTAATCTCCTATTTCAGCTGAAAAGGAAAGTATAGAGGAATAATGGAAAAAAATGGTGGTATTATTTATCTGAATAAAATATAGCTTCACGCTGTTTCCCACATTTCGCAGGTTAGGCAGAGGTAATGTAATTGATAAAAGATAAGTAAATAAATAAGATGTGGTTCAACGACGCGGTGTGAGGGTCGTTAGTTATTTTAATGTATATCTCAATATAGTTTCCTGTGACTTCATAAATGTTATATGTTAAATATTCTGATAAATTATAAGACAGCATATGCATATACAAGGACTATGTAAGTTATATTTATTGTTATTGAAATAATTTTCCTTGAATATATATGGCATATATAGATAACTTTATAGTTATAAATTTCCTGCGTATTTATTTAGTTTTTTTTTTATTTAAAAGGACACCTTTTTCACCTCAACAATAATGCTATTTATACATCCTTCAATGTGCCATTATCCTATTTCACAATTAATTGAAAATTGTCAAGCAATTTGTAATTTATACTTAAGACACAAAATAAATAAATAAGAACTAAATTAAATTTTATTATTAAAATTAAGTTGCTCTTCTAAACTTACCCTGAACAGTAAATGAAGCTAATAGCAATGCAGTATTCTTAGGAGAGGTCATTCTTCCGTCAAACAATAATTTTCTCAATTGTAAACATAAGAGATATTTTGTAAATTCCTCTGCTAACCTACAAGGTTCAGGAGGATAGAAACGAACTGCAAGCCAGAATTGTGCGTTTACACCTACTTGTTTTTTCACAGTTTTGCCACCATCAAGCCAACGCTGGAAAAATTCATATTATTGTATGCATTAATAATAATTAAACATTTTACAAATTGTATAAAAAAATAGTAGCCTACAACTTGGATACTTTACATTCACATCTCTTGGACTATATCAAATTTTTATTCACTTTCTAAAGTAATTTTGCCTAATTATGTCTGACAACACTCAATAAATAGGCTAACATTGTAGCTCAATAATTATAAAAACAATGTAACAAGAAAAAGTTTATTACTTACATATTATGTTTATATTATAAATAATATCAAATATTTAAAATAAACACAAAAAAAAATATTTCTAATAAATAAATGTAAGAAGGTGTAATAATAAAATAACTGTTTAACAAAATAAAAAAAGTATAAAATGGGCATATGCAATTAAAACATTTATAAACAACGTACAAAACACTGTCTTACCTTTCCCTACAAGCCAAAGTGTGTAAGAAATTAATTAAAAGATAGCAGAAGTATTAAAGTAATAATAATACAATTTAAACTCAAGAAGCATGAGTCAGAAAGGATGACTTAAAAGTTAATGCATTCCCTCAGTAGGGTCAATTGATTGTGAGTCATGCCATGCATTACTGATAAGAAGTGATAACATTGTGTTTTCTAACAACAGGTGTGAAATTGTGTGTAAATATTACTTAAAGGTAATTACTATATATAAGTTTATATGTAAACTTATAATCGTAACTCAAGTATGGAGTAATATATTATAGTAGTTGTATGTCAATAATGAAAGATTTTAAAATATAATGTATCATTATGGGGTAATTTTTTTTTAAAGTTATATAGTGATATAGTATGTTAAAATATTTACCGTTATCTCTGTATTGGTTGCATTAGGTATTGTTCCATTTTCAGTAAATTGTAAACCAAAATAATCTTTCTCAACTAATTCCAGATGTTGAAACACATGCTCCAGTAGTACACTTCCTTTGGCTTTTTTCTGCAATTATTTTTTTATTTCTTGTAAATAAATTACTTATAAATTACAGAATAAATTAGCGATATTAACTTAATTACAATTATCAAAATTAAGTCTACAAGTTCCTTTAGTTTCTAATTGTTATAACCTCAGCCAAGATATTAATTTTTAATTGAATACTTTAAGTATTGCATTAATAGGCATTTTTTGTGAGGCTATGAATAATTGAGATTATTTACATATGTAAGCTCACCTCGATTTGGAACGAGTGCTGGGTATCGTCCAAAAACACAACAGTGACATTGAAGATGTTGAGCTTACGTTCTCGCGCCAGCTCTGACGCGCGAACATTATAGGTACCACTGGAACTACTGAAGGCACGACGCGAAACACTCTCAATCATTTCATCGACTCACTACCGGATTCCTATCAGATAAATCAACACTCCAACACAAATATCGCACGGAGAACAACTTAATTACGCATTCTAGTAACCTATAACCTCGTGAATCATTGTTCTTACTATGTCCACTCCATATGAAGTAAGTATTCCTCGTATGATTGTTATTGACGTAATGTAAACGCAAATTATTACGTATAAGTTCTCAAGTTTTTTGTGTATTTGTTATTATTATACTTTAATTGGATTCTCTTCAATTAGAATTCGTTGAGATGGTTTAATGGTAGATAGTTTTATTGAGCCAGTTCAAGAACTTGATATTTTCTTGATAAAAGGATAAATGTACGAGTTTCCTTCCTAGAATTACAAATGATGATCACTTCTAGTTCCACTTGACGTTTAATCCCATCTCGCCATATTTGATGTTAGATATCTGACAGTGACGTTTATAATGCACCGACAAAGCGTTTCGTTACTGCTTCTATAATAAAGATTTGAAGCATTGCTATTTTAATAATGAATTATTTTTTAACATCACGTAATTTTCGCAAGTATATGCGAGGATAAGAGTAAGTTAACATTCTATTGGTACGAATAGACTACGACAGAAATTTCAGACAGAAGAGTCCCTGCTTTACACGCTTTTACAAATAAACAGTTTAGGTATACTGACTTAGGTATACTGCTTTTAAAAATAAGCAGTTTAGGTATAGTGAATGTATTGTGTATAGATCGTATTCTATTCGTACCATTAGAGAGTCTAGTGTAAAGACACTTGGCTCTTATTATTTTATACTATTTTTATAGCCTTTGCCTCGACACTAGAGTGAAGAAATAAAAAGAAAATTGTCATTTTCTCAAGTGGGAAACGAATTCACAACCGTCGGGTTGTAGTTACATTCTTGTGCCACTACGTTACTACGGACTCTTCTGAGATATAAGTACATATGTATTTCATAATAAATATTCAATTGAATTTTAACTGATTTGATTTGTGTGGTTGTCTTATCAATTCAGTAATATTACTAAATATTACTGAATTGCATTACTGATTACTTGTTTATTATCAGCTTCGCGCTATATTCCGTATATATTAGGGTAGGCAGAGGAAAGCTTAGAGTTAAGACACTCCGCTCCCCACTTTTCGCCGATTTCTGGAGGCATTGCATGTTGAGTGGCAGAACTCAACGCTGCACTGAGCGAAGAAATAAAACTATTAAATATTTCATTTCCTCGCATGGGAATCGAACCCACAACTTGTCGCGTTTACAGTCACACACTTGTGCCTCTGCACTACGGCTTCCTCAATGTAATATTGAAATAGCATAATAACAAAACAGTTTCAAGATAAACATGAGGGTTCTGAATAAAACAATCATTCAAACAGTTATCTGCCTTTAATCTGCTTCTCATCATATTCCAGCAGCCATAGTCATCCATTCGGTACCATTACAGGAAGAAAAATTAATACACTATTAGATACTGTTACAGTTTGGTTTGATTATGTGTTACAGATGAAGTAATGTGTAGTAGACTTTTAATAATTGTATTTTAAACTATTATTATTATAAATACATGCGGATCATGAAAACCAGAGTGCAACGCGATGTTGCCATGTAATAAAATTTATAATACCTTTATATTATGTAACGGACTAGCAGTTTATCGTTAAATTAATTATTTGTACTTAGCATTCTATGCTTCGATCTATTACACTAATGTTTGTTGGGAATCAGACGTTTCGTGTCTTACACAATATATCGATTTTAAAGCACGGTTACTATATGATGCTTAGAATCGATTGAATATCGGATATAATAAACGGACTGCCTATTGAAACACAGAATATGTATACTTATACTAGTGTATCCATTTAGATCTAACGATTAAAAATTGAATTATTTCAACGAAATGTCTGATTCCTTTATAAGTACATTACGCGCAACATCGCGTCGCATATTTAAATCACTGTTTACCGTACTGTTCGTTGGGTGTGTAGTGTTGTGTTTAGTCGATAAAAAATTCCGTACTCGATAAATTTTGATTATGGCCAAACATTCCTTTTTTTTAAATACACATTTTTTGCAATTGTAATAATTTTTGAAAATATAAATTTTGATAATATTTTTTCTTTGTTCCTAAATATTAATCCAAATAGTTTTATTATCCTTAATATTGTATTTACAATTTTTCAACAGCCGAAAAATATGTTCAATTTTATAATATTATTTTTTAACGACTCTTGTTAAGTAGTAGGTAACAGTACAAATATTAATGATCACAAGTTGGTTTTCATTGGTCATTAACATACGTTAAATTACAACCTTATTACTATCGGTAATACAGTTAACAGTAGGTCTTTAACTGAGATTCTAGTTAAACTATTTACATCAATAGTTACTCTGATCAATATTATTAGGATAGAAAATTAACATCATTGTGCTTACATCTGTATGAATAAAATAAAAAAATAATCAGTCATTTCAATACAAAAACCTTTTACTCTATAGTTGGAACATCCTGAACGTTATTGAGAGTGATATAAAAACTAAAGTTAATAATTAATATAGTTATAATATTATGCATATTCTTTGAGTACCTCCTTTACTTAAAACATATATAATAATTTTATTTTTTTTGAAAATCTATATAAGTATATATTTCGAAATCTACTTTCCAAATGCGAGGCAATTTTTATAGTTTTTTTTGTAGACACTCAAAAAATATGCACTTAAATAAGAAGTGAACGCTTCAAGTTAGACCCGCTGTTACTTGTATTTTACAATATCAAATCGCATTTGAACAAACACGTATCGCAAACACGGAAATGAAGGCATACCTTTGAAAAATTATTTAATATTGCAACAAATATCCAACTCGAATTCTTAGACAAAACCTTACAAAGCTAAACTTATAGTTCAGTTATAGTTACATAAAACTAATAATACATTTTAATAAAACTAAAATTACGAGAACAATATGTACAATTTACGACAATGCATATAATTATTCTATACATATCGCTTTTAAACCTATCTATAAACAGAAAATAAAACATAAAACAAATCAGTAGGCCACTAAGATTGACGACACATTTTAACTACTTCCAAATATTGTTATATCCTAAAACTATAAAGTGCAACATTCGCTATATAGAACGAAACAACTCAAGAGTATTTCAATAAATTAATGTATCTATAAACTACATTTCTTTATCGCCATGAGCTCAATTGTAAAATGTTGTACTTATTTACAAAATGCATTTTTTTAAACGATACGGCCTCTCTAAATTAAAAGTTGTTATAAGCGTTAGATCAGGTAGAATGTATTTATCGATATTCGTTATATCGATTTTTTTGCATCACTACAAAAAGGTTACTTTAGTGACAAGCACTCTTATGTTTGTTGATTTTGTACTAAACACCTATTTTATTCTACCATTTATATACCATTGTATAAGTAGCTACGTCGAGACGAATATATCAGTCGAAATGTTTTATTTTACATTAATATTTAAAAAAATCGTATTACTTCACTAATCTTGGCTGGAATCGTATTAAGATTCGAATAAGGCCAGAGTGATTTCAACTGAAAATACATCGTGTAGCGATCATTTGAGAATAAGACGAGAAATGTCTTTTTTTCAATATTGTTGGATAAAGGAGAAACCATATTAATATAAAATTATTATAAAAATCATAAGCCTAGTGTGATACCTAATGTTTGCTTCATTTTGACACACGTGTGTTGTTTTTTTATGGCCTCGATATTAATTTAAATACTTAATTTTACTGTGCAATAATCACAATAAATGCATTTTAACTAACTTCTACACACAATTAACGTTATTTATTTTTCTTTAGGAATAAGGTAGGTAGGTATATTTTGCCCCAAAAAGGTATGCACGTATACTAAATTTTTATTTTCCGCTTTCAATAACGTTATTTCTCAAATACTATCTACTCTAGAAACAGATATTAAAGATTCCACAGTCCACACATTTAAATCTCTCATAAAATATAAATTCAATAATTTGTTAGACGTCCTTCTGTGTATATTCGACCTATTTTAATATCTTTTTCTAAAGTAGAAAATTTCAAAATATCGTTTAAAATACAATAATCGACTATATATTTCATAATATTCATCAACTCCATTAAAATTGTGCAATTACGTGTAATTTTGAAAAGGTTGATTGTTTACTTTCTTTTTTTATTTTATATGGTAATGTTATGACAACACACAAAATTGAATAAAATCGATTTGATCGATCCATTCGAATAGTAGCTCGATTTCAATTTTAATGTTACATAAAATAAAACTAGTTACTCGAGCTTAATAGACATATAAATTAGTAGTTTCTAATAACCGTTATTAATTTATTTTCAATATAACATTTTTAGGTGAAATTATGATTTATTATTTTTTATAAAATGAGGTTTTACGGTATCACACTTGGCAGTTAAAACGTAATCTAAACGAAAGTTTTAGACCATGCCTTTAGACATCATTCGCACGGTGTTCTTAAGCGCCTGTCGTTTGTTGCAGAACCATATTCTGATGACCTCCCGTTCGTAGCCTAGTTGGTGCGCGAGACCGGTTATTTCAGTGCCTGGAAAGATTTAATTAATAGTATTAAAACAATGCTACAATATATGACATTTTAATCGAATTAATAATTATGGTAATTTTTATTTGGTTGTGGTTGTAGATTCAACTACCATTTAGAGCAATTTAAAAAAAAGTTTCATCTTGTAAGCTATGGAACGCAGTTCCCTCTTTAATGTTATAGGATAGGTATTATATATATTACATAAAAAACCCAGTATTTCCAGACTTTCGTTCAATTTTGGAGACAAATAATATTGAGTGGGAGAACTTCTTGTATTCATCTTTATCGAGAATATAAAAATATAATCCTTCCCCCACGTAGGAATCGAGCCCACAACCAGATAATGGTCTATGTAACATGTTATTATCATTCTAAAACAAATCAAGACTGGGACCTGACAGTGGCCCCAGCCTTTTATATATAGTAAGTATTTTTTTTTAATATATTATATCCACATATTATATATTAATTAGATAGATTAGAAATCTATTGTCTTTTAATGAACTTTTCGTTTTATTACCAGAAAATTATTCCTCAATATTTTTAGGGGGAGGAAATTGCGAATTATTGTGAGGAAAAGGGTCATCCCCTCTATCGTAGTAGGTACCTACTAATCAATACGAATGGAATAAAGAAGTACACTTTAAGAAATTGTGATCATTTCTTATGTCCGTAACATAAATATCTAAGAATAAATGTTCCGTAATAAGTAATATGAAATGGAAATATGTATTTTTTTAGCTTATTTCGTTTTTAGCTAGTTTAAGACAGTCCGCTTACCAGCCTCCGCCCAATTTTCAGGACATTGCGGGTTAAAAAAAAAAAATTTTCGGGTTGATTGGCGAAATTTAACGCCGCCCTTTAACTCGTCACCAGAACGAGAAAATGAGAATATTTCATTCCCACGCGTGGGGCCCGAACTTACATTTGTCTCGTTCACGACAGCCTCCCTATACACCACATAGCATCCACTTTAGTAAATAATATACATATAGATATAGAACTATCATCAGATGGGAATTGAACCCCTTAAATATTTGATTTAACGGTATATTTTCTAATCACTAAGTCAAGACTACAGTAGGAAAGACCCATTTTAATAAACTTATTTTAATAAATTTTCGATACATACCAGAAGGATGTGTGTTTCTCTCAAAGTGCGCGTTAAGCAGCTCCAGGGCCTGAGGTGTGAAGGATGTCCGCCGCTTACGCTTTTTACTCGGCTCCATGCCGATGAAATCCGTGAGATGGTTCTGTCCTGATGCATACCTAACAAACAAATTTAAACCTTAAAATCTTATTCATAATGTTTAATTTAGATAGTAGTGTTCAGGGATCCTTGGCCTATAAAACCTAAATGCTAAAACTAGAATGTTATTTTGTTCATTCCCACCGTTAATTATCAAATGTTTAATATTATGTCGGACAAACACGCTACTAATAAATATTTTACTTATTTTTATTTCTATGTCATTTTCAATACAATTCCTAACTATGTATTACATGATATTTTATTATTTCAACGTTACAGTTAAAGTTGTATTTATTTTAAGTTAGTTATGTACTAGGCGAATTTATACGAAAATTATTAATTATTTATTTTAATTCCTTTTTTAAACAATGGCTATAAGAGCGAACAATGTTACGAAAGAACGCAGCCTGCATTATTCAATAATATATACATAAGTATTTAAAAAGTATATTATATAAATATTTCACTTATATTCTTAAGCGAATCAAATATTAAATTAAATAACTTTATTAAATAATTTCTTCAAGTTGTATTTAATTTAATTTCTTCATAAATACATATTACACACATCGTGCATACGTGCATAGTGTATTGTCACTTTAAAATACAACAAGATATCGTATAATTACAATCATGCAGTACTAAAGTAGAGCAGACTTCATATGTTTTCAAGTTCATATTGAAAACCAAAATAAGCTGATGAACGTCAAATGAAATGAACCTTGCTCTGGTTTCATAATGCCAATGTCATTTGAATCCCCTTACATAAATGAATTTTTAGTGTTAAGAATACGTTTAGCATACACTTTAGTGTTGTCTGCATATGGGATGCTCTTCATATATGTAGAACCTATACGGACGATTGGTTTCATTACATCGAATCGATTTATTGACAGTCGAATAATTACTCGATGAATGTGATTTATAAGAAATGGTCGATTATTCCCGATAAAATATCCCGTAGCCGTAGATATATATATAAATATTGTGAAAATTATCAAATAAAGTTATTTTTAATATCTAAGCCGATGAAACAAAACTAAGAAGGCTATATGAACGCATGAATAGTGAGGATCTTATGGATGACTCTCCACAGTTTTTGACATATCATCCAAAAAAACAAAAAAAATTTGTTTTACATTTATATTGCCAGTCGAAATATAGAAAACATTTTTAGTGCTGCAACTTTAAAAAATATATTTTTTGATTGAGAGGATATGAACAACGGAAAAGAAAAAAAACAACTATGCAAATAACCGAATGTATCGTTGGATGTACGGAATTGAATTCGAAAGAACTAATAAACGTCGTTTCAGGACAATTAAAAAGTTAACAGGGTGATTTGCCGGTTGTGATTAACGTAGACGAGGATATGTCTTTATAAATTCAAGGACCGTCAACGGAGGCGCTCGTTAAAAATTACCACCAAGAGGGTGATTGCAAATTCAACCATTTGCAATGTTAAAACCGTCCCGTTGCATCCAGATAATGCATTTTAATGATGCAGAATGTAAAATCGATAGATCCTAGTGGTCCTTCCAAGATATTAAGTGGTCTTCGGGGATTTAAGCGACACCTGGTTTCCTTATGAAATTTTAAATGTGATCGAGATGTGTTTACGTCGTGTGAATTCATCTATTATACTAAATTATAATGTTAGTTTCTTGAAAATCTTTCTTATAAATATATATTTCCAATACAGTATTAATGTAATTATCACGTTCAATAATTGCAGTTTTAAATGTATGTATGTCATTCGTACAATCACTTCACATGCGCTCGAATAAACAGGCAATATTGTAATTGAATTTTAAATAACGTGTTTCTAATTAATATTATAATTAATTATAAATTCTAAATTCCTGATATGCGTGAACATGAATTATGGAAAATATCAACTAGAAATAATTAGATTTTTATTAATTACGTTTAGTTGTAGTTATGTCGTGCTACATTATAAAAACAAGCATGATCTAAATAATATGCATATATGAAATTAAAATAAAGGTGTAAGCATAAAAAGTACTACAGGCGATCAGGGCCGAAGTTAGAGATGATTTTGAAGGCTTGAATAACAGTTTCACAAATTCTCCTCCCCAACAACGGCCATGAAGACGAAACATAAATATAAAAAAAAGCAGCAAAACCTAACCAAAAGCTCAGTTAGTCCAGATTTGAGAAATATATTTGACGTTGCTAAGCGTTAAGGCCAAATGTGGTACACGGACACGATCTCAACACGCAACACGCACAAGTCACTCAAGTCTCAAACAATAGTTACCTCTCTTCGGCTTCCTTCATCCACCGTTCAAGCACCGGTTTGATTTTCTGCGCACTTTTTGGAGTTATATCCAATTTCTCAAATCTGTATCGAACATAAATTTTAATGTTAGAAAACTTGCACGTTCCGATAGTAGCGGTGAAGCGGTTACGCGAGCTCATCCCCGATCCCAAATAACAGGCGTAGTACATACAGGACATTGACATTGCGTTAACGTTTTAACGTACAAAAAAAAACAATAGGCAATTTAGGCCGGAGGTAATCAGTTTGATTAATACCGTACGTGGTAACAATAAAATGAATTCAATTATAAGCGAGAGGTAACGTATGCCAATGCCCTGGCTTAGAATTGCGCAAAATGAATTAAAAAATAATATTAATAAAAATAAAACAAAGTAATGAAATAATACATCATGCGAGATAAGATGGAGAGTTTGAAATTACTAGTGACGTTACATACATTACAAAATAAATAACAAATTTGATAATTCTCACAATTATTATTTATGTCGAACGGACGCCAGTACAATCATTAGTAGCGCTCGTTTTAAAAATCAAAATGCGTTTTACAATAATTACTCGTATGTAAATAGGGTGTACGTGTGAAAAGGAAAGGTAAGAACGCCAAAACCGGTAATTAGAAATAAATGTATGCGGCTTACATTCACGAGGTATCCACGGATCGCCGATCGAGATACCATTATATCGAGCAGCGTTGAAACTATGATTTAAAGACAATCTACCTACTGCCGTTGAGTGAGTCGAAGCGTGTGCTGATGCATATAAGAGGCAGCATCCTCGAAGATCGACTACTTAAGAAAATTAAAGTTAGTTCAAATATGAAAAGTTCTATAGTAGACGAGATATTCGAGAATGCTGAATGTAGGGATAAAGAAAACAAAACACATACATGTTTTGTTGTTGTGAAGACAGCTGAGCTGCTAGCATCTGCGAAGCCAGGGCACTGGGGACGGTAATAAATCATATGTTAGAGTATTCATTGAGAACTCCTCGGTAAACCAAGAAGCATCATCAGTAATTTAAACTAGAGCCGCACGCATGGTTTGTAATATCTATAGTAAAAAATAACCTAAAAGCAGTCATTTAGGAAATAATATTATACGCCTAAATAAGATAATTCAAAGGAAATCTCTAAATCTGGATGGTAGATGCGTTGACGCAGTCTCTCTGATATACAATTGTAATAACTTAGGCCATGCTTAATTCAATGTTTGTGGACAATGATCATGAACGTTGACCATACAAATATGAAAAGTTATTCGGCACAACGGTACTTTAAGACACGATAACATATTTTTTTACCGTACCTATAAATAAACATTAAGATTGAAATTTCTTTTAATTTTTTAGTTGAGTTATAAAAATCATATAAATTATTTTATTTATCTCATTTAACCTAATTATTTGTATAAAAGATAATATATTAATTTAATTCCCGCTTGAAGTGTAGCTAAGTTCTTTTGTTTGGCACCAGCCAAGCCGAGTAGCTCAACACTCATGAATAACGTCAATAATGTTATAATAAACAGCTGTTTAAATAATAAATTCCTTTGTGATCGCGGCCGCGGTCTAAGTGATGCACAAGGTGTATTCAGGAATAATAAATTTTAATTATAATGCAAATTAATTGAGTCCAGCATAATCAAAGGGGTAACAGTCGTAGCGCCGTCACAATAGCAAATTGGGGCGAAAGAAAAATTAATGAAAAATGAAATCACGACGGGACAAAGACAGGGGAATTCTACTCTTTTAATTACACGAAAAAAGTAATTACGGCAAGATAATTAATTAACTGGAACAGAAGTAACGATTAATGATTTTATTATACAGCCGAGGTCGGTGGGGGTCAACTCGAAATTTCCTTCGACTTGTCTACTGCCTTCATCGGACCGATCGTCGGTAAGGTTTTTCAATCATTTACTTTCAATTAAACGTTATTAGTGAACCGAATCCCGTGTAATGAAAACAAGACTGCCTTAAATACTTGATTTATTGGTCTATATTTGGAATTACATATAAAAATAACATTTATAGAAGCCTATTTAGATTTTTTTGTATAATTAGACTTCAAAATTTTAATTAAAATGCTGATAAGAAGAATAACTTTCATTTTGTTATATATTACTTAAGAAATAAGAATAAGAAACAATTATTTTTAAGATTTCACAAATTAAAAATAAATTAAATCGTCCAGATGATAAATACGTATCGTGAAAACACCAATAAAAGCTACAAAATACTTGAACACTGAAAATTAAAACTAAAATAAATGTAAAACATTTAATGTTATGATAATTTAGAATAACGAACATGACTTTTGACAGGAACATGAAATATTTAAACTATACAGATAACATATATTATTACAAATAACAAATGAGGTTATGTAATTCATTAGTTTATCTTCGGGGTACATATTTAAAAAAAGAACACGTCTTAAAAATCGTAGCGGAGCGAACGGAAGCCGTCCAAATTATAATTAATTAAACGAATTGTAGGCAACGAAAGAAGTCATGCTGTTTTACAAATCACTTCAATTAACGATATTAAAAAGTTATTGTGATATTTAGAGCTGCGTGTTAAAATACCTTGAGGGTTCGATAGAAGCAGAGACTAACGATACATAATATTTATGTATACTTGTATGTTCAAACCAAGCGTGCGACTCTATTACACAAAAATTGATAGAATGTATGGAAATGATTAATTTCACTCTTTGAACAGAAATATTTTAATCAACATCGAAAAGGATGTTTTTGTACCAAAAAAAATCCTTTCCTTTCATAGTGTGTTTCAAAGTGAATACTAAAAAAATGATAAATAAATTTTAAAATGTGTGTATAGTATAAAAATCTCACCTGCATATAGCGCTTTGACTATACGCGGGGCCTTCCGTGACCGACAACGCCTGGCCGACTTGGGTCTGGGTGAGGCCTAGGCCTAGTCGTCGAAGTTTGAAGGCCTTGGCGAACTCCTTGATGTCCTCTAAGTTGATACCGTCCACCACGTTGCCAGACGACTGGCTGATTGTTGGTTGATCTGGTGGTATTTAAAAATTATAAGTACATTTTAGGCATTTACTTAGCTAGTTTAGGTTCTTTGTATTTTTGTTTAAAACTGATAAAAAATATGCATTGCTGTTTTCTCTTCGACTATCCCAAATAAACATGAGATAAGAGTAAATATAAAAATCTTAGAAGTTATTTATTTTTTAAAATGAAAAATTATTTTTACTTAGTAATTTTACAGATACGTATAGATTTTTTCTTAAAAGCTAAATTAATGAACACAAACTTGTCACATTAGAAATAATTGCCTAAGGTGCTTAGATTTATCAATTGATTTCAACAAAAAAACTAATTTTATTATATGATTACATTTTATATGAGTAATAAGGAAATATATTTAGTAATTTCACACTGACATTATCTTAATTTTAGGTAGTAAAAACTATAATTATTAGAATGCTGATTTCTAAGTAATATTAACATACCTACATAATATTAATATAATCTAACGAAATGAATTGATCGTTTTTGCTATATTTTAGTCCTGGATTTAGAAATTTTCAGTATAGGTACCTATAACAGAAGTTTGCACGTGAACGTTTAGTTTTATTTCCTTTCATTGAGCACAAAGTAATCATACTTAATTGAAAATTCAATTCTCCATACGATTGAAGTCCTATATCGAGTGAATTAGAATCTGTGTAAAGCAACTTTACCTCGCATGAATGGTGATAGATTACTGATTTTGTCATTTTTAATTTGATTTTGGTTTTAATACAAAAAATTAATGCGTCATAACTTTGTTTTTTAAATATTCTATGCAGAAGAAGTCTCAGAATCGACTTAAAATCATCCTTTTCAGTTGTACGTGCTATTCCCACTGAAAGAAGAGAAATATTTTCACTTCTCCGCTCAGCTTTAGACAAAGCGCGGTATTAAGTTACGCCACTTAACACGAAATGTGTCGAAAATTAGGCGAAAAGTTGTCTTCCTCTGTCTCGTAGATTAATTAAGACTTTCAAGCTTTTTTCGTATAGCAACAAAAGAAGCTTGAAAGTGTTAATTACTCTATATCTATAAGCGCTATTTATATTATATATAGACGACAATGAACTCGCAACCATCTTGTGAAGAAATAAACACCTCCATCACAAGGTGGCGTCAAAATACGATATGTTAATGGCGTTCGTTAAAATTGAATCACTGCAATTACCGTTTCTGAGATTAATGTACATACATACATACATACATACGTACATATATACGTACACGAGACTTCGCAGAATAAATTTTAAGTTTGTATCTTGCACATTTTTCAATTTCTAATTAAAATGAACATGAAAAAGAAAATTAATTGAACCTTTTGAAAATGTTTCAACTGATTAGGTTATTCGAGGTAAATTAAATTGTATATCTATATTAATCTTTATGTATGTATGTATGTTGTATGTGTATATCTTCTAAAGAAATAATGTAGTGTTTTAACTAACGTAGGTATATGTATTTGTATATTATATCTGTATATTATATTCTATTAAGTTACGTATTTGAATGGAATAATTACATCGATTGTACTGGGCCTATAAATAACGTTCACCTGTATATTAGCATAGATAGATCTTTACACTGATTTACTTAGCTAAGTTGCTATTGAGTTCTAATTATGAACTTAAGAATTTAATTATTAGGTTTTTGAATGTAATAAGAAATAAATGTTAAAATTTATTTATAACAGAAAGGGATATACAGAAATAACCAATCAAGGAACTCCGTACTCCGCTGTCTTTCAGAATCAAGACATATTCGAAATCAACACTAGTGGTGAGATCGTGGCGAAGAGACACAAGCGAGTGGTGGGTTCGATTCCCATTAGAGGAATGAAAAAAATAATGTTTTCATTTCTTCGCTCTGCTAACGAAGTAAAGCGCAGTGTTGAATTCGGCAGAAAATGTAGAAAGAAAATTTGTTACTGGAAACGTAGTGTTTTAACACTAGATTACAAGGTTTCCTCCTGCTATGTACGTGCTACACAGTGTAAACCTATAGGTAAAACAAAATTAAAATACTAATGGCGTAACTCAACGCAGCTTAAAAAACATAAAATTTGCACCATATTTATAATCACAATATCCTATCACACCAAGCTCAAAACAACACTTAACTCTCTTCCCAAGGAAATTAGAGTGGTTTAGCTTACGATTTACGTTATTACCAAATAGATGGTGGTTACTAATTATGTGGAATATCATTAGTCGTCATCCCCCTGCTTAGCTAACCGATGACAAATTACTTCCCGACGTTGGTTTGCGTCTGCACCAATTAAGACGAGGTAGGGTTGGGAAATTGGCAATAGTTGGTGCCTCCATCTGCAGTGTACCTACTGAGTAAGGTGTACCTTAGGGAGGTATTCTAGCTTCGTTTGTCTACTGGATTGTATTTGACTGGATTTCTTTTATGGATATTAAACTAAATAAGCTTCACGCTGCATCCCGCACACAGCACAGCAGAGGGACCAGTGTTATGACACTACGTTCCCCATTTTCATCAGTTTAGATTATATTTTTCTGATTTTTTAAGGCTATTGCTATTACTGATATGAAAAATCGTATTTAATACATACTTTACATGTCAAAAAAGATATGAAAAAAAAAAAATTGGTACTATAAATACTTTGAAGTGTGTTAACATTAGGTTCTCTCTGTCTATCCTGCTGTGTGCGGGATACAGCGTGAAGCTGATAAAACAATAGTAATATTTTCAGTTTGTCTGTTTAAACATACGAGTATACTATAGGTAGTTGAAAAAAGGGAATGATAGCGTATTCCAAGTATTATCTCTAATTCTCCATTATTTACCGCGCACTTCAATACACTAACGTTAAACGTCAATTGCGAGTTTTCTCAATTACGTATCGCGTGATGAGACTCACCCATTAATTAATTTACAAAGATAAACCAATTGGCGGAGAGTGGCCACTACGCCCGAATTCGATACTAATGCATCAAGATACTGTGCCTCTTAATTGTTTAATACATGTTGTAAATTAATTATACACAATTTCAGTTTGCGTGTTTAGCGTGCTAACGTTTATTGACCTGAGTGTTACGTGTAAGAGAACAATTTGAAAAGTGATGCCAATTAAGTATTTTTTTTGGCGGTTACTTTCTTTCGCTTTTTTTATTTATAGAATGTTATTTGGTGATAGCTGCTCTTGTTTCTTTTCAGGTTTCATTTGGGCTCATACAGCTCAGACAGCTTTGTTAAGTTTAGCTTCATGCTGCATAGTGTCCTTTTAATATTTTTATATGTATTTTTGTATTATATTTGTTATTCCGAGAATAACACAAGCTAAGTTATGCATTGTTTAAAATATTAATTAAATTAATAATTTAAAAAATACTTTACACAACTATAAATACTTTGGAGCATCCTTTAAATGAAAATGTTAGAACAATTATAGTCTACTTAGGTAATAACTATATAAATTGTGCTAAATATTAAAATAAAAATATTATTAATAATGTAGAACTTACGTCTGTCTGTTCGAACAATGAATTTTACCAATTAGTATTCAATATCAGTAAAATGAGCAAAAAATGCAGAACAATGCGCTTTTTCATATAATTAAATTAGTAAAAATAACTCAAAAATAAAATAATACTGATTCCACTACACTACCTTATAATTTATTCATTTGATAAAAATACCAAAACACTGAAAACTATGAAAAGCTACTTTGACATCATTGTAATAAGCGTCCTTTTCGCTTCCTCCCAGTACATTTTTCACCTCATTACGGCTAATTTTAAAATAGTTTCCTCTTCAAAATGATTCGCTAATATCAGATTTGCGTTTGTCGAAACACAGTTAATGCCTCTCGAACATGCTATCGTACATACAAATCAACCATTATTATTAAGTAAAATCCGTCCGTTACTCCCAAATTTTATATTCTACGGTTCATCATCATCATCATCATCAGCCTGTCCTCGTCCACTGCTGGGCATAGGCCACTGAGCTCGATCTTCAGCTCTTCGCATCAAGCAGTTATTCTACAGTTGATTATACTTAATTAAAGTATTGAATTGCCATGCTTAATACATTATAGAGTTTCTATGTGAATCATATAAAGAATAAAATATCTTACACATTAACTTTAGACACGCAAATTAACAATTTGTGAATATATGTATGTAATAGATGAAATTGTGCGAGCCGAATCGATATATTTAGTGATAGGTAATATTAAGATTTGGAACGGTATCGATTTTATTATATCGATTTACTTGTATTAATGTAGCCGTTTTAAATACTTTCGTTTCATGAGATTCGTGAAATAAAAGTTAGACCCTCGTAATAATATCGAAGTTTTCGTTTCTACGTCTGTAATTAAAATCCCATTTCATTATAGATTCTATAATGGAGTGCCGAACGAAAATTAGGTAATTCTTGTTAGACACACCAATTGATAGCGGCCTTGTTATAAATATTAAATACGTTTTTAGTAGAAAACGCAATTATATTTGGGTTTCACGTTCATGTTTCTAACACTTTCATGTAGTGATATGTTTAATAACATATACCATCCAACACATACCAACCATACCATCTACGTAATATATTAACAATATATAAATGTATATTTATTTTTTCTTTTGTAATCTTAAAAAACAGGAGGGAGGATATTTCAGAATTTACCTGGGAATTGTATCACAATAACCAAAGCAAAATTTATAAAAACCCACAAATTAATTTATAATTACATTGAAAATACGTATTGATGTTTCAAACACAGACAGTTTCAAGAAAATTGGCGGCGTTGAATTCCACTTGTTATTAATATCTCTGAGCAGGGATATAAATTCAAATTCAAATTCAAAATATTCTTTATTCAAATAGGCAAATTATTATAAGCACTTTTGAATCGTCGAATGAACATATGAACAAAAAGCTACCACCGGTTCGGAAGGCAGTTCCGCTGAGAAGAGCCGGCAAGAAACTCAACAGTTGCTCTTTTCAAAATCAATGGTACAATCTATTACATTAGCTGGCAGCTATCCTACATTACATTCAATAGACATTAATTCCTCTAAATATTCTTGATAAACAAATCAAAAGATTTCAATTTATATAGCGGAAGTATATAAAAACATTTGACGGTTTACAAGTGACTCTTTGTTCTTTTTATCGATTGTGCTCAATTTTATCGGCCACTCTAATTATTTGTAATGGATTTTAATTAGTTAATTAATTAATTTGGTCGGAGACGAGAATGCGGCGGCGTCTTTGATGTCGCCACTTAGGCCTTTATTTTGATCGCTTTAGTTAATTTTTAATTTAACATTATTATTATTGATAATAGTTAATGTTGAATTTAATGGGAATATCCAATTTTGGGTTCAAAAGATTTTTGAAAGTTTTGTTATAAAAAGGTTGGAGCTTTTTATAAAATTGTATACTATTCTATGTTTTATATGCTTTCAAAATTATTTTTACTTTTAATAAAATATAAAGATGAAACAATAATCTATCTTTTCTTATCTTTTTATATTGTTAAAAGCAATAAAAAGATAACACAAAACAAATAAAAAAAGTCACACAGCTTATCAATTGAACATAGACAAATTAGCGTTAACAGTAAACATTAGAGGAACTGAGTAATTTAGTAATTGTATCCACTAACAACGAATTAAATAGTAATCTATAGAAGCGAGGCCCCCGGCACGGGTATAAGAGCTTTCTCTACGTGATACGGGTACGATAAGACATTGAGATTATCTAGCATTGTTCTTTAAGAGGAAGAAAAAAGTAATAATAGTGTTATTAAAATTAGATATGTGATTTCGTTGTCCTTTGGTTGAAAGAGAATGAAGTATTTAATTGCTTTTTCTAAAGTTTGTTTAGTATATAGCACGGTAGATAGAGAGTAGCTAGTGTTCCGACACTTCGTTATTATCCTTATCCGCATTAGAGATGTGTGTTGAGTGGCTGAATTTAACGCTACACTTTGTATGAAGGAATTAAAATAATTTATGCTTTGAAACGCTACGCCGGCCTCAGTATTTGGTTATAATAATAGCATTAGTGTTTTATCATTTATCAGTAAAATGGTAATTTAGTGAGATAACACTTATAAAACTTTTAATATGATTCAAGTTTAGCTTATACTGTATACGAGATGGTTGTCTATTCGATTTTCATTAGGTTTAGGTATATTTTTAATATTTATGGCTTTGCAATTGGACAGTATGGCGTTGAATTTCGCCACTCAGTGCACTAACGAAAAATATCAAACGTAAATTCAAGCTATCAAATATAGTTAAGATTATGTTCTATCCGTTACGTAAATGATTTAATTAATAGAGTTATTCGATTACTATTTTATGGTGTAAAGCAAAATTTATTTAACTAGTAAAATCATAACAAACATAAATTGCAATCGTGACTATTATATTAATTTATTCAAAATTTAAATAATCTCGAAGTGTAAATGATCTTTATAAAATATGTATAACGTTCTATATAGGCAGAGTAAATTATATTGTTAAATGAGAATTGAATGTAAGTGATTAAGTCAAAAGGAATAGTAGGAAGGGGTCCCAGTCGAAAATATCAAAGTAAAAGTTAAGGATTTCCTACTTTCTTTTATTGTTTATTTTTATATTTTTTTATCAATTAAAAATCGATGAACCATATTTAATATATATCTGTATATACAATATACATATATACCTAAAAGGTCTTTATCTCTGTATTCACCCAAGCATTATGAAAATTTTCATCAATGCTTAATACATTTAATCATCAACACCAACTTGATACATCAGTTTTAGTAGACAAAATGCGGTGTTAAGTTCCGACAAACAACACGTAAAATCTTGAAAATTTGACAGAAAGTGCTAAAGGAAGTGTCTTAAGTTTTAACACAAGGATCCTTTTACCCTCTCGTTCTAAGGCACAAAAAATGTCAAATGTAAAAAAAAGTTATATTTTTCAGCTTCACTCTGTACCCCGCTTATAGAAGGCAGACGGAACGTAGTGTTAAAACACTGCGTTTCTCACTTTTCGTGGAATCTTCGAGACATTGCGGGTTGAGCGGCGGAACTGAACGCCGCAAATATAACACGAATGTTATAATATAATTAAACATATTATGTGCAATTTTATACGCATGAATCGATTCAAGTCTTAGTCGAGTTAGTATCCCTACATTGGTTAGCACACAATGATTCAATTAAAGCAGATATAGCGTGAAATCGATGCACTTAATAATTAGAAAACAATTATCAGGCTGGGTCGCACCTTTGTAAGTGAGAATTTAATAAGAAACACTATCGTACTTTTAGGATTTCGAGCTAAAAAATATAATATATAGGAAACCAGTCGTGGCGCAGGGCCATATACATATATGAATGTGACTATAAACGCGACTGGTTGTGGGTTCGAACCCCACTCGAGGACATTAAATATTTCACTAAATTTCTATTTTAATGTTTTCGCTCTGATGTCTAAGTAAAGCGCGCGAAATTGAACAAATTTCGCCACTCAAACGGGAAGCGGAGTATCTTAACACTAGGTTCCTTTTGCCTAACATGCTACCTGCAGGATATAACGTTTTACATTCGTATAGATATAATAAAAATTAATATTAAAACTTTAATTTATCTCAAGTCCCTCAATAAAAATAATAATAGAACTTTAATTTATCTCAAGTCCTTCAATAAATATAATTAATTTTATATACTTATTGTACTACACACATCTCCTTATGGCCTGCCATTAAGGTCCTGTCTCGTGTCTAATAACCCGTGAAACGATTGCAAATGGCGATATGCAAATTGTCAACATTTTAATGAATAATCAACATAACTGTGATGAAGTGTTAACGCTGTTTCATTATTTAAAACTCTAATGAAAAAATGGAAAAAAATAATTATTTTTATCGTATCGGGTAGGTAGCAAGTTCTTTTTATCGTATCGGCTAGATTGAATATTCATATTCAATATAAAGATTTGCCCAGTCTATTTGCAAAGTACAGCGTTTAGTTACGCAAACTGCAGCAGGAAATGTCGATATAAAACATGGCCTACATTTTTATTTGTGAGTACTTTAAAAAAAAATGTAAAATAAATGGGTTTTTGAATTTTGATAAATCCTCTCTCCTCCTTAGTACATGTAAGTAGATTAAGAAGTGTAACTTAAGGGGAATACTTCCTAACCTACCTATATGAAAAAAATCAACTATGTAAATTCAATAGTTTTGTCTGTGCGTTGCCTCTCAACCACAATACCGGACGTTTTATATATATAAATATCGATGTCAATATTTTTACATTCACAGACGTACGCTATAGAGAGGGTGCGGCGAAAATTCTGTAGTTTGCATTATAGCGCGATACCACGCGAATCATTATGCAACAGGTGGCGATAAATAGTCTCATTGATTCTATATAATATAGCTATAGGTATATGGAGGTACAGGCACTGATGCTGATGAAACGTTGGGGTGACTGAGTTTTTAGTTGATGAAAGCTTTAAGGAAATTCTGCGTGAACAATATGGATCTTTTTTAGCTTTACGCTGTAAGAAATTAGGCGGAGAGAATCTAGAGTTGTTGAATCTAAACCTCGGTTTTTCTCATTCCACCCGAATAACAGACGTTGCTGGCGGAATACAACGCTGCGATTAAATTGTTAGGTTAAATAATCAAGACTTTTTTGTATGATAAGGAAAGGACGAACCGTAAAGATATCATCCAGTTGAACATTAAATACATTTGAAAATATGTTAAAAAAAATTATGTTTAAACCTTAAATATATAGATTACGAACACTCTCCTTTACGACTATTCGATTAATAAATACAAATCAATACATTTCATAATAAATTTAAATTTATTCAATAAATCTGTTTTAATATAAATAAATAATCAATAATAGAATGGTTGTTTTACACTAAAAGTCTATTCGAGACTAATGTAATTAACTTTGAGTTGCAAAGCGGAAAGTTGCCAAGTTGCAATGAAAATCCAGAATAACAAATAAGATTAAGCTACATTTTTAAGGTCAAGTAACAGAAATAAAAGCCGAGCCTGGCCGATAGGTTAATGGTTTATACATAAGGTTTATAAAGATCTTTTCATTCTAAATGTGAATAAATTGGGGCAGTAAAAATAGGGCGTTTTAAATAGTTTATACAGACGTCTACGTCTACTTGACTCAAGAGTTACTTATTTTTGGGTATCTAGTAAATGTTGTTTGGAACATTAAATAAGTATGTGCCTTTAGTTTGTATTTTTTTAGCTTCACGCTGTGTGAGAGTAAGTAGAGGAACCCTAGTGTTAAGACACTCCTTTCTGCCGATTTCTGGAGGCAAGTGTCTCTACAGTAGATTTATATCTCCATCTATTTTTATAAAAAAAGTTAGCAAAACTAAAGAAAAAGCTTGCTCATATAAAAGGATATAAAGCATAACATTATCAATTAAAATTGAAACATTAGCATACATCAGGTGGAACTTGGATCTCTTGTTACCATGTTCCCTAACCGACTTTGCGGTCCGTTACCGACGCACTAACTCCAAACACACTCAGAATTCTAACTCTTTATAGTATTAGTTCAAATAACTAAAGGACAATGTCGGACTTTGTCGAAGCTAATGGATCGCTATGCTTAGAACGTGAAACTTTTATGGATGAGTACAATTGAGTTACAAAAGTCGAAAATAGAGCTTTTTCATTTGGCTTGACTTTCCTCTGTTTAAATTATTAATTAGAAACTAGATTTCATTTAATTTTTTTATAAATTCTCTGGAAATTAAATAAAATTTACGATTTGTTTGTAAAAAAATTGATATTTTAAAAGGCGGAAGCCAAATATTCTTAAGTAAATTATGAAATATAAAAGTAAATGTTTTTTTACAATAAACCTATTTAAGCATTAAGTGAAAGTGATTGTTACGTAAATTTCATTTCCAAATATAGGTAAATAATATGCTAAAAATAGATATTGTCAAGAGGCCAACTTATTTTGGCAAGACGATTAATATTTTTGAAACAAGGTTAAATATATAAAAATTAAATGTTAAATTTTTATGTGCGTGTACTTATTCATGAGTTTTTATTCTTAAAATCTATTTTTGGTTACATTACATGTACAGTTTTATTAATTTTGTAATTTGTAGTTTTAATTTTAATTACACAATTACCGTCTATAATATTTTATTAATAAATGTCTTTAGTATTTTTGTCCTTTACATACCTTCCATGTTACGTACTTATAAAGAAAGAAAAAGCTCTATCTACCATCGGTAGGGAAGCAAACGTATTAAAAATACAAAACTTTTCTCCAATGACATTTATGCCCACTTTATCTCTTTCTATCTCTCTTTATATCTCATAGATCCTAAAGAAATAGGGTTTTTTGGGACTAATCTGTACCTTTTGTTTTTTTTATTATTTTTAACATCACGCCGTATCAGTATTCTGCATATAGGTAGTAGGAGAAACAAAAGGAACTTAGTGTTAAGACACCCCACTCATTCACTTTTTGCCGACTTTCGAGATATTACATTTCGTTGTGATTGCAAAGAAATGGAATTGATAGATTCCTTCGACTGGGAATCGAACCCACAATTGTCGCAGTCAAACCCTGTGCCGACGACTGTTATCGATTTTTATCAGATTTGTTACTTCTTTCCAAATCCCATTACTAAAAACATATAACTTACTTGGTGAATCAGCAAGGAGATCACTATCATCCTGGGCTGGTGATTTAACAGAGCTAGGTGATAGCTTCACGGGCGGATGTGGTGAGGCTGTGGGGCCGCTGCCCACGCTGCCAGCACTGCTCGTTGTGCCCGCGTTGGAAAGAGACGTTGTTATTGTTATCTCGCCGTTGGATGCCGCCAGCCTGTTGAATTACAGAAGAAAAATATTATAAGAAAATTTTAAATATAATTTTAAATTAATATTAAATTTATAATGCTATATGAATAGCATTTTTTTACATGGTAAATTTCTTGAAAATTATTCTGTTAGATTCTTTTTGCTTCTATATCCGTATAAGCAAAATGTGCAGAATGAGCATAACGGTTTTTTTTTTATTTTTAGAACTTACACGCTACAGACGCGTGGTCCGGTACATTTTTTCAAGTTTCTCAATTTTTTTATTTCCATCATGTATTTCCTTGTTTATTTGTTAATTGAATTAAGCTTAGAACAAGATATAATTATTTCTAGGTATTTAATTCCTAAAACGAGAAGAAGATAAAGAGCCAAGTGTTCAAACACTCCGTTTCATATATTCCGTCCGTTTTGGGATATTGCATGTACAGTGGCGGAGCATAGATAATTTAAGCCTAAGCCAACATAATGGTGTTGGTATTTATTCTATTTTTGTTTATTCTAGGTGAGTGTGAAAACATTTAATGAAAACATTTTTCACATTAAGTGAAAACATGAAAACCTTTAAACATTTCTTGCAAGCAAAGGAAATACGAAAAACCAATTAGTTAATTATTATTAGTCAATAAAAAGGTAAAAGAATTGAAATTTTGTATATTTTTTTCATGAATTTATAGGAAAAATATAATCGTTAAATATATTATATTTGTATGATAAAAAAAACGAGCGAATGACCTTATAGTGCAGATGCTTCCCTGGACTTCCATTTTATGATCATTATTTTTTATATCCAACACAGTTTATTATATTTCTGTGAACACTTCATTAATACTTCCAGGGATAATTTGTTCATAAATATACATAGCCCTACTAATTATACATATATGCAAAGTGAAAAAACACGACTTATGTTTTAGGAACAAAAATGTTGATAGAGCAGTTTCTCAGAATCGATAGTATTAAGTTCGATTAGTTTACAAGAATGTATGTTTTATTGAAATAACGATGCCTTGCATAGGACAACATTAGGTAATGTTTTATCCTTATTAAACATTGGGGGCGTTTTATTCTATAGGCTATATAGAAAGCTAAGCTTCAATCATATAAATAACTTTCGTTGCTATTATAATTGAGCAACAAAGCATAGTCGAATCCACCAGGAGTAGAAATTTCAAATTTGACTTGTAGCTTCTTTAAGGAACACAGGCGACTTATAGTATAAAATTTCCCTAAATTTCTCCACTAACGAAAAAAACAAAAATTTAACCCAGCTCATATTAAAAATAATAAAAATGACTATAGAATATTCACAACAAAAGTAAGCTTTCAAAGTGCAGTATAAAGCTCTTGTATAACGGTGGCAGCACTGGTAAAAATGTATCCTCGGCACAAACAATGGTGTTGGGATTGCCACAAGTGGTGATGCGCGATGCACTCGCTTCATTAAGTGTGCCGTTGCATTAGCGGTAATTGGGGGCTAATTAGGGCCCCATCCGTTGAATTTCATACACACTCGTACACATACAAACAAAACTCTTTTAAAATTGATGTATGGGAACATGGTGCAAATTATGGGAAGTTTTTGCGTGATTTTGTCATTTTTGCCTCCTTTATATTTAATATATGGCGGTGGTTTTTGTGGTTTGAGATGGAATTAGTTTTTTGTATTGTATTTGTTTATCTATATTAATACATTTTTCAAACTTCTATTTTTATATTCAACAGAACATAATAAAACTCTGTTTTGTTTTTATAATCGACATGTATGTCATAGTCTTAAATAAATCACTATTAAGAGATTTAGATACCTACTACTTTGACTCATAATTTCTATAAACTGTTAAAACTAGAACTGAAATCATTCTCTCACTACGTTCTTTCTGCCAACAATACAAAATAAAGCAAAAAAATATGTAACTAATTAAATAATTTAATTAATTTTTCGTTCAAACATAAAAAATAATTAAGATAAAATTATCAAAATATGTCTACAGAAATGACTATCGACGTTAAATCGTCGCACATTAATCTAGCGAAGCGATTTCTTAAAACACTAGTCCCTACTAGAATAAAACATACACACACACACACACACATGTAAGTGTGTACGGACACTTGAACGCACACATGCGCACCAACATTAATTGTTCCTTCAATTTATCAACGCGTTAGACACTCGGCCGGCAGAGCTACGCCTTTCGTAGATAATTATTTTTTAAATTCCCTGCTTAGTGGCAAAAATGAGTCTCTTGACATTTGCCAGTGTAGTGTTTTGAGTTGTGGATGTAAAGTTTTTTTGTTAATGAATTTATTTTATTTTTATGTAGGTATAATGATAAGATTAAAATGAAAAGTCACTCCGTTTTTTAGTTTTCCATTTTGTTTTAACCGAACATAGAGAAGAAAAGAAAATAATTTTAAGTAAACTTTTTCCTACTAGGATAGAACCTATAACTATCGACAGTTAGTAATTATCCTACTATGCTTTAATGGTATACGCGCGCTGAGCAATATTATATTCATCTTACTCAATGTAGGCAAAGTACGGAGTTGAGCACCGCCACTCAACACATAATGTCTCGATAATTGGGCGGAAATCTCTTAAAAATCTGCCTACTCGGCATAATAACAGTGTTATAGACGGAAAGATGCGTGAACTAGATTTTTCAGTTTTTTTTTTACTTGCAAATTACAACACCGGAATTATTAAGTGTATGTTTTTCGATTCAAAACCATAACATATGACTGTATATGACTCTATATATAACTAGATAATAATATTAAAATATATAATATCCATTATAAAATAAATATTTTTGTTGTTAATAACGTATGCAAGAAGTAGAAGTAAGTACAATGTACTTACTCATTTTACGATATTACAATAATGGTATAATACGAATATCTTCATTATTTACAGCGATTTAAGTTAAGCTTTCGGAAGCAGTACACGCGAGGTCCATTTCATCATGTTTTTATACATTTTTATATTGAAATATGTTATTATGTTTATTGCTGTAATATCTTTACTAATATTATTGTAGAATTTGTTTGGTTTGATGCTCTAACCTCAGTAACTACTGGTTTGGATTGTATAAATATTTTTGTTTTAGATAATCAATTTCTCGAGAAAGGTATGGGCCATTTATCTTTTCGCGGCTACCACGGATATTTAGAACCTCATGTGTCATATTACCAATTAACCATGCGGGCGAAGCCGGGGAAACAGGAAATGAAGATATTAAATATTCCTTTCCTCGATTGGGAATCGAACCCACAATCTGTCGTGTTTACTTCTTGTGCTCCTGAGCCACGACTGCGCATCAGAAATTAAATAATACACATAATTTCGACTATAATACAAAACAAGGTAGTCCCATGTATGAGATATTATATCGTCATTAACAAATAATCTTTATTACAGGTTGTAAAATTTAAAGGACAAGCAACTCTTAAGGAAATCTTACATATAATTACATATTTATAACATATATATATATGTATGTCTGAATCATTAAATCATCGAGGGTACGGTTAAGGTCATTGAGGTTAATAATTAATTACAATTTAATAATGTAAAATCTACCATATAAAAATTCTCGTGTGCTCTTGACAGCCTGATATTGCGAAACCGTTCTGTGGCTATCTTTAATGTTATATTATAGATGAGAATGTATGTTTGTTTGTTACGCTTTCACGTGTAAACCTTTTAACCGATTATCATGATTTTTTGTCTATATAAATACATGTAAGTATAAACTTCTTAATATATGAAGTAATAGTTATATTTAAAGTTTGGTCAAGGTCGTTGGAGAACTACTTTTAAAAAATAATAAAAATAAAAAGATATAATTTTAGCATGTACTAATAATTAATGAATTAAACGCTATTCTTTAAAAAAAACACTTGTAAAAAATATTAAAATTTCAATACTTAATTTTCTTTTTATTCGTTTCATTTATTGATAGTCATTTAAGTCGTTAACACGAGCAAAAACGCGGGTAAAAGCTATATATAAGCTCTATAATTGTGAAAATGTTAAAGCACCTCCTAATTATTGTTGCAGGCAATGCACTTCTTACTTGTAAAAATTTATTGGATTCCCACCGTAATTGTATGAGAGTCATTAATAAAGTATTCATGATTATTATATTTTTTTTCATTTTAATAAGATGCTTATGATTGCTTTAATAAATGTTGTATTGTTTCGTAATTAAGCAGCTTTACTTCAACGACGTCGGATATATATATATTTTTTATCTCCTAGCTTGGTAGCCAGGGAAAACAGAGCGCCCAACTCTACGGTCTCTGCATATCTCTTTTTCCTGGGACACTGTCAGGAACCTCTTCATTTATGCCCCCTTCAGGAGGTCCTCAGGCTTTTTCCGATCCCGAAGTCTCTCACAAATGTTCTCACAATCTTACTCATATTCCGTTTTTGTCAAGTTTACTACGAAAAGGATGCAATTCACGACGATGCATGTAAAATGTGAATTAAAGCTATAAATATGGTGAATGCAAAACCTGTTCGGCGGGTACACCCAAAATTGTATTACAAGATGTTTTTAAAAAATGTGTACGTAATTTATTAAAACACAAGACTGACAGTGTAATTTTAATATACTTAATTCAAGTTTATTTTTCACTTCTTTGAACGTTAACTGCAACTAACTGTAAATCTGACATTAAGTGCAGAGGAAAAATTAAATTTTATACTATTATCTACTATCGTATAAAGAAGATGCTTAGGTTGCATTTGGTCACCCAAAAGTTATTTTAAAAGCAACCTTCGAAGACAAACACATTTTGTGTCTATATAAGGAAATGAACACACACTGGCTTTAAATATAGTAGACACTGTAGAAAGATGAAGTAAAGAACCTGACGACGTTCATATTATATAGTGGATATTTAAGATAAGATAATTTGATATTGAAAGAAATAGGCCTCAACTGTTATCTATGACATATTTAAATTCCCATCGAAATTAGCCTTATAGCCTTCCTTATAAATTGATTATCCAAGAAAAATATAATTTTTCAGTTCAGTTAATTTTAGCAGTTCCTGAGATTGGCTCGTTCAAGCAAACAAACTCTTCAGCTTTATAAAATTAATATTTTATGTATTATTTTAAAATTTTAAACTAACGTTAAATCTTAACAATAAGCAAATGATTAAACAATATTAAAAGCGGTCCAATTAATTGAATCAATGATAATAAATATAGCGTGAGAGTAATTTGAAAGTGTATTATTTTGAAATAAACTTCGACGATAAGGTATAAGTCTAATTAAAATTAATAAATTTAATGCTATAACGAATCTTAAATTGGCAACTCTTAAAAATGGCTATAAAGATTGTTATAACGGTTTTTAATGTTTACAAGAGTTATTTATAAATTTTTCGTTTAGATGTGGAAGTCTTAAATATAACCTAGTCTTAAAAATATTAATAATTAAAGTGAAGCTTGTGATGAAATACAAAAAAGTTAGGAAGTCACAACACGTTTATCGCCTGCCTCTCCGCATTACACCCTCTTGTTCTCGTCTTATACCAGTTGCGCATTCGGTATTGTATATAATACCTAGGCAAAGTATAAGATAAATAATACTTTATATACTACCTACGTTCTACACGTTTCAGGTATTCTATACATTGCCGAGGTATTATATAGAAAACCGGATTTTACAGATTGCCAGTAACATATAACTAAAAGATAGAAAACGAGGTGTAAATACTAATTTAAGTAAAAAAATAACAAAACAGCATAACATTGCATCTAACACTAATGTTTACAATAATTGACTTGGATTTCCATTTGTTTCACACATTGTAGGTGAGTTCATTTATGAATAGTAAAAAAATACTAAAATATACGTTGTTATATTACGTTATTCTATTGTGAAGTTGTTACAAATTCGTATATTATCATATTTTTATACTTCCTTTATACACCTTTTCATTCCGCTATTGAGCTTTGAGTGTTGCCAGCTTGCTCAAATATTGTAAGACATTTCTATTTCTTTTAGTTGAACAATGAGGAAAACCAAAGGATAAAGTAAGTATATAGTGCATATGTATATTAAATATATTACAAATATTCTATTGTATCACTTTGTGGTTTTACATTACTTTTATGATTTTCATCCATTGCAATTGAATTTTTTCGCTGCACTACGATAAAATAATTTGCGGATGTATTAAATATCAAATATCATATATTAATATTATATACAATTATAACGTAATTACTAAACTACTATACATAAATACTATACTCATCTATTGTATCATTTTATATACTTTGTATTATGACTCAATGAGATCCGTTTAGTCCTTGTCTAATACCCTAGCTCACAACATAACCACCATCAATCATTTGTCAATAAACAGATTGAAAATTATCAATATCAATATCAATTTTATCCGATTACGTGTACGCGTATAAAATAGAAATTGAGAACCGTATGTTTCCACGACCTTGTCTAAAAAAGTGTATTCTCAAAACCTTTTAGTTACGTACTATTTCACAATGATTCTCCATTTTAATGTAACTTTAATAGTCGTCAAATGGCGTACAATATTTATCTAGATTGTAGGCCAACAGAAATGAGGTATTAAACTTAATTATGGATGCGAGAATTAATGCTTCCAGCCAGTAATTATGAGGTCGCATTAACTTAATGTCTTTGAAGTACGAGTACCTACGCGCACATATAAATTCACTTAATGGATGCAAGGTACAATCGAATACTGAAATCTTAAGTTTAATAATACCATTGTTAGTTACGTTAATAAATGTAGGTTGAAAGGTTTTTTTTTTCTTCTTTTTCTAATGTCTTTTGGGGTGGTTTTTACTTGGATTTCCATTTTCGTCTCTACGAGAATCTGTATCCGTATTAGAGAAAATTAATATTATAAAATTATAATATAAGTAAGTTGATTCGGACATATAACAACTGCGTGACTTTTTTAAATTAATTTTATTACCTTATTGTAATTTCAATTCATATAATATTTACTTGATTATAATCTTTACATTTTTTCGTTATACAACATTATGAAATAATTTATGATAACATTTTGCCTACAATACTAATTTTAAACGAGCAAAAGATTTATACGATGTGTACACGCATAGTTATATTAGAATTTCAGTTCCACAAATAGAATATGTAATGAAATTGTGGGAATACTAGTATCATACTTTGTTTTAATTTATAATAAGTAACTACGACTTACTAATAGTCACTTCTAAGAAAATTATAACGATTTATTGTTTTACATAAGTACAGGAAAAATCACATTAATTGTGCATATAATGTTTCGCATCTAAGATCGAAAAAGAGAAAAATATAATGTGAAAAATAATAAATATATTCTAAATAACGGTATTCAAGAATGGTTATGGGAAAAACTATATAGCTTATGACGTCACTTGCCACTATCAGGTTTCAGCCAAATTGTTCTGTGGACAGTTTCTCGATTTCTGTTCATTTATATATAAGCACAATAAACTAAGTCGTTGGTATAATTATATTATAACTATAAATATTTCCACAAGTAGGATTTGAGCCCAACCTCATCGTGTTTATTTAAGCACACCAAGCAAGCGATGGTATCGCCTTGAGCATTAATTATATTTCAGAAGTCACATAGGTACTTTTTCTATTATTGTGATATCAAACATTTCAGGCCTTAACTGTGTGTTACGTGTCAAGTAAAACATTAGGCTTTTATGTATCTTGCTTACTTATAATAGCGATACTCGTTAATGCCACATAAACGATAATTATATTTATGAGATATTATGAAGGATCTAGCTCGTTATCTATACCTATTTGATTCGACTAATGTTATTATTTATATTAAATACATATCACAGGTAGATTTTTAGCAACATATTACAAAAATCCACAGAAATTACTTTTTTGATTTGAATATTTTTTTATATTTATACAAAACAAAATTTATAAACTAAATTTAAATTCATATAAACAAAGTCAGTAAACCAGCTAGTCAAAACAATAAAAAAACACCAAGCAAAACATTTAAAAATATAATTAAACAAATAATTACACATAATTATAATGCTATAAGTATAAACTCATTCGCCATTATAGCATTGCGGCCAACATCAGCCTTGAGATCTGACTCGCTAACGTCTGATACACTCGTATTCAAACGCTATATCGCATAGAATCTATTTATCACTATTACTCGGATTAGACGCGTCACGGGCGCTAAGGTAATTATACGTTGGAATACTTAATGCCTCGAGCGTACCTAATTATATGTTCCCATTAAAACCCCCGTGAAACGGATTGTGGATGTTTCTTGGTCGTTTTTTTTTTAAAGAAATTTTTAAATTTTTTTCGGTTGTTTTTGTTAAAGAACTGGACATTTCGCATATTGTGCTTTTTTGTGTTAGTGAAGGTAACATGTTAAAATGTTATAGTTACGAAAAAATATGTGCTTATATTACGAATAGGCTGTCGTGACGCAGGGGCCCAAGGTTGTGACTGTAACGCGACGGTTGTGGGTACGATCCTCACTCGAGGGAATGAATTATTATTTATTAATATTTTCATTTGTTCGCTCTGGCGCCAAGGCAAAATACCGCCGTTAAGTTCCTAAGAAAGCGGAAAACGGAGTGTTTTAACACTAGCTGCCCTCTGCTTCCCTAACGTATGCGGGATACAGTGTGAAGCTGATGTTTTCTTGATTATAAATAGATCATATTTTAATTTAAAAGTAACACATCTCAAATTTAGCTTCACCTGCCTCCTTGTGGTAACCAGCTTGATTTCTCTCTGATGTAATTTGCAAGGTAAAGTATTTTATTTTAATAACACCTGCACATCACTTATGTTTGTACATAATAATTATGATATATTAAAATTTTATATTTCCTCGTAATTAAAGATACTTAATAGCTAATTAAAAGTAAATAGTAATTTGTGTTTTTTTGTTCTTCAAATGATTAGTAAGTGGTCGAACAATGATGGATCTCAGAAGTATTTTTTATAATAACTAAGACATAAAAAGCTAACAGTCGTAAACTCGACTTTAATGTAGGATTAGGATAATTGTAAAATCATACGTTTAAAAGATGTACTAAGTTATAAAAGATTATAAATTAAGTTAAATCTGTTATGAAAAAATAATTGTGTGTTGAGAGGCGAAACTCAACGCCGCGTTTTGTCTCGTTACCAGATGGAGAAAATAAAAATATTAAATATTTCATTCCTCAAGTGGGAATCGAACATACGACCGTTAAATACGCTTATGTCCCTGCCTCACGATGGCCTCTATGCTAATTTATTATGTTCCATATTATTCAAAGCTCTTTTAAATTTTGGAACCATTGCGAAACCCAATGCTTCCTTACTTTACTAGAACGGAAAAGTGTTTTAAGTTAATTATAGGCGGTATCTCAAGTCGAGAACGAATCCACAAACATCGTTTTTACATTTAGACCTACCACTGCGTAATGACGGTCTTAATATATGTATGTTTATGTACATATATAGAGACTTTCATAGTATAGATAAATCAAGTTGCAAACGTATTAGAAGTGGCCAATTATAATTATTTATAAGATATATATTAGATTACTCAGCTCTACCAATAATTAAGACGTAATCTAATAACTGGAATCAGCATGTACTATTAAAATGCCTTATAAATGTATAAAACACTAGCAGACGCGCGCAGCTTCGCTAGCTTATTTAGGGGTGAATTCTAATAAACCATGAAACATGTGTTCAATGAAATATTTTTAAGAGTCTAAATTTCAAATTTTATAAAAATCGGTGGCGATTTGATGATTTTTCCATACAAACTTTCAACCCCTTATTTACATCCTTAGGGGGTGAATTCTAGAAAATCATGAAACACATGTTCAATTAAATATTTTAAAGAGTCTAAATTTCAAATTTTATAAAAATCAATGGCGATTTAAGAATTTTTCCATACAAACTTTCAACCCCTTATTTGCACCCTTAGGGGAAGAATTCTAGAAAACTCTGTCTGTCAGTCTGTCTGTTAGTATTTCACGCCTAAACTGTTGAACTGAATTTTAAATGTTGTAAGAACAGCGACCCTTATTTTTAGAAATTAATTTATTACCTTTAAAAATATTACAGAATATGTTTTTTCGTCTGCGTAATAATTATTGGCATTTACTACTTTTTCTGCAACTTAAGAGTTAGAAAGAATGTACCTACATATATATGTAAGTGCGAACAAGTATAATATATATACTTGGCTTAAATAATGAATCAATTTGCAACATTGTTTCTGGAAAATTATATATCTCGTACGTAATACATTTGTATGTATTATGTATGTTTTTTTTAGTTCATTTTTTATTTTTGAGACCGTCATGGCGCAGGCGTGAGGCTGTAAACGCGGTTGTGGGTTCGGTTCCCATGCGGGGGAATGAATTATTATTTATTAATAATTTCATTTATTCGCTCTGGTACAAACGCAAAACGTGGCGTTGAGTGCCGCCACTCAACACGCAATACGTCAAGAAATTGTCGGAAAGTGTGAAACGAAGTGTCTTAACACTAAGTTTTCTCTGCCTACTCTTCTATATGCGGAATGCAACGTGAAACTAAAATCTAATTTTGTAGGGGAGGCAGAGAAAACCTACAAACTCTCAGTCCACTTCACATAAGTGAGAGAGTAAGTAAGAGAGAAAAAGAAAAAACAGGCTAAATTTTAGAGAAACCCTCATGATATCTTCATATAATGCACAAAGGATACCTAGGCAGTAGTTTGTGGAATCAATACAGCAATATTACAGCGGTAGTACAAACACGGGTTATACCTGCTACCCTACTCGATTACGAAGAGAGGCTCAGTACGGCCCGGTGTAATACTTAGATGATTGCTCGCCTACATTGGCTGTTTCAGTTTTACTATTATAAATATTAAATATAGATATATAACTATTAATAATAAACTTATTCTCACTGCAAACGTGAAAATTAACTTGGGCAAATAAGAGGGGGAGAGGGGGTCTGGGTCGTGGACTATGCCCACTCTAGATTAGTCTTGTGTATAGGGTGGGTACCCCTGAAATTCTATAACAAAAAAATTGATCTGAAAAATGAAATATATCTGCCCCTAAAAATATAAAAGCTAAAGTCCAGCCCTGAAGAAAATATCTCTAGATGGTGACGATTGTGGGTCCTAACTTTCTTAGCCACTCGGGGCATTTAAGTACTTTCAGTTTCTTACTTGGGTGACCAGATAAATAATGTTGTTGAGTTTCGCCACTCAACACATAATGTCTAAAAAATTGGATGGAATATATGAGGGATACAGCGTGAACCTATGAATAAATAACTATCGCTTATGGAAACATAAAGTTATGCTTATTGTAGGTGTCATATAATTAAATCAAAGGTTTGTTTACTGATTTGTCATACTTAATTACGCATAGTTCTATTAATACGATATAACTTAATTCAGTCGTAGTACATAGATTTCTCAATAACATAATTAATAATACGTATTTGCTGCATAAAATGAAACCGTTGAGGCGTAGCGGCACATGGGTGGTGTGGGTTCGATCCCCACTCGAGGAAATGAAATATTTATTTACGTTTATAGTTAAATTTTTTCGCTTTTGTGCCTTGCAACACGCAATGCCTCCAGAAAATGGGGAATAGAATGTAATAGAACCTTAACACTAGGTTCCCTCTACCTAGCCTATCCTACTGTGTAAGGGATACAGCGTGAAGTTGCATAAAATATAATAATATTCAATTATCTTAGGATGAAGAAAAATGTACTAACCATAACAGCCGTTGTGAATATTATCTAGGGGATGCTTAAACTTATGATATTTATAAACATTTCTTTGATAGATAGAGAATTTTCGAACTTTGAATTCGGGCACTACGTATGAATTATCACTTAATCTTGGAAAAGTGGAGAAAAAATAAAATTTATATATTTTTTCTATTCATTTAATTATTTCATATACACGTACATAATTTACCAAAGTGGCCTTGAGTTACGCTACTCAACACGCAATTTCCTCGAGTGAAAATCGAATCCACAACCTATCACGTTCTAAGCATATAAATAAAAAAATATATATCAGTTAACAATTTTTAAGTTCAGTCTACCCCAGCAGCAGGGTAGCCAGTACATTTTGTTTCCGCGCGGCTAACACCAGAAAATTGTAACCGCCGTGCTCATATTGCGATGTTTTTGTAATTATATAACTCACATTATATCCTGTCTATAATTAGCATAAAATAGCTCATTAAGGTAGATAATAGGCGAGTGACTGTGGTTTTTCCTTATTATGCTTGCTTTAATGTATGTTCGAATGGATTTATTTTTATAATGTTAGGTTGTGACGTTTTGACATTTACTAGGTCGTGTAGAAGGTACCGGGTTCGATTTTTGTGCTAGGTAATTGCAAAATGTAGTCCCAAATCTAATTGTCATAAATATTGCCCAAACTATAAGGAACATGTAAAGGCCTAATATAAAAGAAAGGTTGTATGTAAATGTGGAATATTTTCATATTTTTTACTATACATAATTAATTATTAAATAGGAAAAGAAAGGAACTCAATTTTAATTATTAATATGAGTAAAACAACATATCAAAAAAGGACATACAATACAATAATAATTGAATTTTATCGTTTTTTTTATTAGTGACGCAAAACGTGAACTTGGTGTAAACTGTAAATGGTCAAAATATCTCAACCTTAAAAGTCCAAAAATATTTTACATTTCCTCAGCGGTAAGTAACATTTATATGATTACCACTTTTCTTTTTTTTATCGGTATTCCGCATATAGCAGGGTAGGTAGAGACAACAGGTCAACTCTCCGTTCTACATTTTCAGCCCGAATTATAGACGAAACGTCTTGAATGGTGGAACCTAACACCGTATTTTATTTCAATAGAGAATGAAAACGATGCGTTTCCGCTATCGTGCTTACAGCCTGGCGTCGTCCTACAGAGCCATAATGACCTCTATGCGCCTTTCTTACGAATTATAAAAAGATATTAGAAGTTAATCACTATATTTTTTTGTATTTTCTAGAAGTTCCTATAATAATTTATTATACCCTTTGCATCATTAAGGATAATTATAGTTTATTATTCAAAAAAACATTAAATTACAATCTAATTAGACTAAGTTCTATAATGACGTGTAATAAGCAAGGGACGTTTCCCCGGCCAGATAGCATCGGTATCCATACCTTTTTATTTCAAATGAATTAAAATGCTAATACTGTCATTGCATGACATTCATTTATCATTCAAAACGAATGGAATTAAATTAAAATAATGCTAAATGTTAGTACTTTGACATGGGTTAATGTTATATCTAGATACTATTGAAAAGAGAAAATGGAGAAATCTATTTTTAGGTCAAAAATTTTGTTTAGGTAAATGAGGCAGTCGAAGCCCAGTGGGACAGCGTCTGCCTGTAAGCACGATGGTTATGAGTTCGATTCCCATCCGAGGCAATGAATTATTTTTGTTTCCTCGTTTTGGTAACAAGACCTAACGTGCCGTTGCTTGTCGGAACTCCACACGTAATGTCTCCAGAATTAGGCGAAAAGTGGGGAACGGAGTGTGTTAACACTATAGGTTCCACAATATGCCTAGCATGCTCGATAACTGTTAGACGAATTATGTATATTCCAAATGGCGTCATAAGCTTTCTTTATAAGAGTTAGGACTTTTTTTGAAACGAATGAACATCATAAAAAGAAATTAAAGATTTTTAAACAATCGATACAATATTAATAATTAAGAACATCGATTTTGTAAATTACACTTTTTTATCAAGGAGAATCGGTGAAATTAAAAATATATATAAAAAAATACTTAATATTATGAATCTGTCTATAAATTTTAATTTTTCAATTTTACAGAGGATACATAAATGCATGATTTTTGCATTCGAAGTACTTACTACGCGTAATGTAACTTAAATAGTTGAATGGCGAAATGTATCAATCAGTATCAGTGACTGCAACGGTGACAGGTTGTGGGTTCAATTCCCACTTGAGAAAATTAAATATTTTCATTTGTTTGCTCTGGTTCCACCACTCAACACGCAATGCCTCTATAAATCGGCGAAAACTGGAGAACAGAAGTGTCTCACTGGGAACAACCTTACTTAACAGTAGGTTCCCTCTCCCTAGATACATACATCGTGAAGCTGAAAAAATATATATTCTAAAAGATACTTAAAACTAGGCCCAGTTTTAGGCCAACCTACGAAAAAATACCCAAAAACGCGACAATCCATTGTTCTATACTACGTCAATTCTATATAATCAAACACCATCTGGCGGCGCAAGTACATAGTTGAGCTTTCAAATTCTATCTAAGCTTTCCAACACAACCCGTTGATTAGTAACGTACACACGGGCCTAATTGCACTCATTGTCATGTAATTACTACCAACATTTGTCATCGGGCTCGCTGACTTCGGTACCAGCATAATCCCTCAAGGGTTGCACGCTAAATAAAATATACACGCTTCTATATGACATTTGGAGCAGATAAGTCATTTTCTAATGTAAAACTTTTATGTTTTTGGCGAAGGATTCTTTGGATCTATACTAATGTTATGATTATTCTTGTGTGGAAGATCATATTTGAATATATACGTTTGTTTGAAATATTATTAGAAAACAGGATATTTTCTATGTTCTAATATACATTTTTTAAATATGTATTTTTTTATAAGAACAAGCGGGCAATACTTTCACGCATTTCACGTAATAATTCAGTATTACTTCACAAAGCGTGCCTACTTAATTTATTTTAATTTAACACGGCATTGTGAAGAAGACAATGTAGTACATTATTACGATCACCACTTCTCGCTTCAACGACAAGTGGCCGAATGGTGATCTTTAAAGAAACGTATTGCATAATTGCAATCGATTTCATATGCACTTAACTTTATCATTAATGATTTAAGCAATTACAAGATAATTGTGTTTTTTTTGGAGATTTTAAATTTTTAATTCTATATTTGGTATTATGGAAAAACTTATTATTTCATGCAAAATTTTAATGTTTCCAAAATTGAGTAGCATCTTTCTTTATTTGTATGTATTTTTAGATTTCCACTGTATCCCAGCATAGAGCAGAGTCTCTTCCTCCTGGCATTAATCCAGGCTATTGCCAGCAGAGTAATTAGAGGAAACCTGGTATTCTGGTATCACCGTACCCTACACGTATGGAGCAGCTGCACAACGCTTGACTGCAAATCTGACGGTTGTGGTTTCGATTCCCACTCGGGGAATGAATTATTTCTATTTCCTCGCTCTGGTTACAAGACAAAATGCGGTAGAATTCCACCACCCAACACGCCAATCCCCAATATTATGCGGAATGGATAAGTAATGCCTTTAGACCTCTACCCACTCTGTATACAGCGTGTAGCTGAATTAAAGTAAAAAGAAGATAATAATTCTGACATTAACTTATATTAGTACAGGCAAAAGTATATATTATATATTTTTTGTTACTTACAGAATTTACTTTTATCGAGTGCTTAATATTATTAATATTATTGATATCTTCTTATTTTATAGTTACTGTTAAAATATTTATTGTCAATTTCGTATAAATTATTCAACGAAGGGTATATTATGAGTTTTTACCATAACATCGGTATAAGCGGTCATTATCATAGTAATCAGGCAATTTACTGCTATTTATTGTAAGGAATTCAAAAGTTTTTGCGCCTTCGAAGTATATAAATTAAAGAAAATCAATAAAAGATGTTAAACAGTTTATAGGTATGTATTTAAAATTATATTTTGTACTACCATTTCTTATTTTCTAGTGATATGCCACTCTGTTTTCTATATACCGCATATTTAGTGTAAGTTGCAAATATCTCATAAGACGAAGAATACCTCTAAATTATAATTGTTAAAATACACCTACCTGGCATTGAACCCTGAACAACCGCTTATAGTTATAACTTAAGAGCAATACGATGGCGATTTGTGTACTCCTATGTTTATGTTACTTATATAATACATTTTTCTCGTAGAAATTATATCCACACCTATATTATAAATTCGAAAGTAACTCTGTCTGTCTGTCTGTCTGTCTTTTACGCAATCAGGGCCAAACCGCTAATTTATTTGTGATAAAATACTCATATAGAGATACTTGAGGGTCTCGGGATGAACATAGGATACTTTTTTTTCTCATATTTGTAATATTTTCGATATATACCCATATATTAAAATACTTATTAATTTGACATGCAATTTATTCCGCCATGTTAATAACAACCGTCGCTATGCGACCGTTGCTAAGCGATTTGCAAAGTTTGTTGTTAGAAAACGTCACCCAAAATGAGCTTGCTTAACGCATCTCTCTATTGAAAACTGAAAATAATTTTATAAATATATTTAATAAATATTCGTATAGTTCAAGCGGGCGTAGCCGCGTTCGGGTCCGCTAGTATAGAAATAAGACAAGACAAAAAAGAACACTAACCTGTTAATACTGTTCATAGTAGATCCGGATTCTCTGTCATTTCGTTCCCTAGAGCTACTTGCGTATCTTTCAAAGTTTTCTCTCTCCTTATAATGTCTGTCTGGTCTTGGAGAGGACGACCTTCTGCCTTGCATTTGTTGCGGCATACTATTCTGCTGTACAGTTTGAAGCAGATTATGGTTAGCCTGAGGCTGCTGCTGCTGCTGCAAGGCTTGTAACAGCTCCTGGGCATTAGCCGCCCCATTCGATAGGAAATTCGGTAATCCTGGGTTTAATAAAGCGTTGGATAATGATGGGTTCAGCATGTTTGGTCTAATGTTGGGCGTTTGAGGGTTGGAATTTAATAGCTGATGCGGTTGAGCCATGGCCTGCAAGTTGGCCAGCGACGTAGAAACTACTTGGCCGTTGTTTAACGCTAGATTCACCATTTGGTCGTTTGAGTTGACATGGTTGACAGGAATGGTCAGGATGGTCTGCGTTGCTATACCTATATAGAAATACAATTAACTATTCAGTTTAAAATGTAATTAACTATTAAGTTTAATATATATTTTTATATTAATATGGGCATATAAAAAATATTTTAGGATATTGTATTTTTTTTAAATATTTGTCTTGAAAAAAATATATGAAGACAGTTTTGGATTTTTTATAAAAATTCAACCTACCTTGAGACGTCGGTATAAGTAGCTGAGCCCCTTGAATGCCTTGTACAAGCTGTCCTGAAGCTAGGATCAGTTGTGGCATCGGTGACGGCATGGCTGGCGGTAACATGTTGCTATTACCGACTGGGTTCGGGGAGCCCATACCTGGATGGAGAATTTATTGTTGAGTATCTTAAAGTATATGATTAAGATTAAAATTCTATAAAGTTTTAGGTTAAGGTCCTCTATTGTATATAATCATTATCCTGTTCCCAAATGTTTGTTATTAAAACATGAATATTTTAAATTTTATTTTAAAATGTCAGTAATCAACTAATATGTTTTTCTTCTTTATTCTCTCCTTTCAGTATTCCGTTGTATTCCTAACTTTCAGTTGTATTCCTATTCTCTATGTTTTTTTATATAAAAAAATAACAATTACAATAAGTTAGAATATTTTTACTTTAGTACTGTTTTAGTGTTTTCAAACATTTTTTAGGTTTAACATCCTAAAGTTTCGTCACTTAACAAACATAAAAGCATTATGTAAAAGTCTATGAACAAACATTTATTGTGTGAAAATATAAAAATTTAGTAGTTTTTTTATACGTTCACCTTTCTAGTTAAATAAGTTGTTAATAGCTAAAAGTGCAATTACAATAATAATTAAATAACTCTATTTGCTTTGGTACATACCATCCGTCATGGTAACGCTTACGTGCCGACGCGGACGAAACAATCGTGCATCAAACCCAAGACTTTCTACTCATAATTATAAACAATAAAATAATATAGTGATATAAAATGCCCCATCCCATCCCACTGTAATAAACTATAGGAGAATTACACAAAAATCCATCGGCAACCGAGCAAGACTAATTTACCGCGAACAAAATGGTCTTACAAAAATCTAAAACATTATCCGCATTAACATAACGTATTCATTTAAAGCATGACATCTCACATTTTGTAACAAACTCTCTCTCCTACGGTGCATCAATTAAGAGCCGAAAAAAATGTATAATTAGATCTATTAAGACAATAAAACTGTTAATGACACCGCAACAGACGTTATGTCCGTGCGTTCGTGAAAAAATATATAATTATTCTCATTATTTAAATAGACTCTTTCGTCCATTACGGCTTGGATGATGGCGGGCCAGAGGAGCCGCTATCTTGCGTTCGTTAATCGATTGGTTTCGGTAATCACCTAATTATGCTGTGATTTTGGAGTTAAAGGTTTTTAATGCACAAACCGTGTCCCTTAGAGGAACTCATTTTGTTTCTATATTATACAGATCCTGGGTTGGTCTATTTGTATCCTGGAAAACTGGTTGACATATGGTGGGTAATGTTTAATTAAGAACGAGCGTTAATGGCACCGCAAAGTTTATCGCATCTAATTTTTCGTCGGTATTCTATTTAACTATAAACGTTTATTGTTTTTTCCCGTGACAATAATTATTTACTTGTTTGGCATACAGGAATAGTATTACCTAATATGGCGTTGTTTAGCCATGGTGATGAATTTAACCTTTAAGTATGGACGTCGGGTCTGACAGACCAGACAGTTCTACGAATTCTACAAATCGGCCACTTCTCGGTGACCTCCGCCACTGAATCTCTCAGTACCTTTCGTGTTAATGACAAAATGAATGTAGATAGCAGTGGTTGTGTCTCTGGGTTCAAAACACGTGAGTATTTAACTTTCTAAACGGGGCCTGGGTCTGTCAGACCCGACGTCCATGTTTCCCATACATTAATGATTTCAAAACGCCATATATTTTTATAATATTACAAAATATACTTTAATATTTTAATTGTATTATTTGTATTCAAATGTTTTTATTGTTTTATATCATATATTATTTGGCATTGTTTGTTATATATTTTAGTAATATAAATATTATTTACCTAAAAAAGATTAAATTTTTTTAGTTTTTATGATAAAATGGAAAAAATTGATCGACCTAGCACGTCAGGGACAAAAATATCGGTACTTTATAATCAACATCAAACAAAAGAATTGGACGACGACATTTTATAAAGAAAATAGCACCTTATCAAATAAAAAGACTCATTTTGTATACTAAACTACTCTAAGAATTGAGAATGACTTTGACTCGCGTTTCGCGATCTGATCTATCATTTATTGAACATGAAGCTAAAAAAATAGTTTTGGGATCTTGAAAAACATGTACACTTTGCCCCCAAAAGATATATAGAAACACAACACATACTTATGTTGACTGCAATCGTCCTGTTAGCCTACAATGTTGAAAGCCATTGTGTATCGATGTTCAATAGTACCTTATCTTGAGGTGTTGTCAAAATTTTTATTTTATAACATAAGATGTAATTTCTTTATTTTTTTTATTTGTTAGACTATATTTTATTAAAAAAATATTTATTTTATTATCTGTCTTTTTTTATAGTATTATTTTCTTAAGAATCATCCCATGTGGCCAAAGACTGAAATTGTAACTTTAAGTTACTTAAATCGTTGTGATGCGTAAAGTTTAATAAAAAGCGATTTTATATATATTGATTTTGCTTGATTTAAGGCTATTCATGTAAACTAAAACATAAAATTGTCTTCTTCCTTTAAAAAACAGCCGGAATATGACCAATAGACCACTGGTCTGACAGACCCGACGTCCATATGTATGTTATAAAAAAATCACGTCCATAGTTAAAGGTTAAAGTCGTGTTTCTGGTATTATAAATAATAGGTGAAAAGTTGCAGGAACCCATTATTTGCAGTTGGCAGTTGCTGTTATAGAAGAAGATCTAGAATACGTATTACTAACTAATGTGACTTAATTGTTCATAGGAAATGTTTTTGTATAGGGCCACACATTCATGTCAACATTTTTAATTCTACCTTTAAAAGGTAAGCTTTTTTATAATATATAAAACAACCTCGTTAAAATTACACATTTTAACATTTGTGCATACATTTTTTTTCAATTAGCAAGAAAAGCACGCATTTCCCGCATAGCAAGAATCCAGAGGAAATTAAGTGTTAAGGCACTCTGTCCACTAGGACGGAGGAAATTAAAATAACTTAATATAATTTCTCTCCACTGCGCTGTTTCATAATTTCTATTCATTTCATGAACTTATATATAAGAGTATATAAATACATACGTGTATAAATATTTACCTGGGGCGCTAACACTCAAATTGAGAGGCGAGTTTATGACAGGGTTTGATGGCATGGACGTGAGACCCTGAAGGTTGGCGGCCAACTGCGACATCTGCTGGGACATTTGTTGCTGCGACATTGGCATGCTCTGCTGCATGTTGGCCAAGTTTTGTAAATTTTGGAACATTGATGCCACTGTGGACAAATAGTTTGGTTAGATATAGGATATTTAGGATATTTGATTATAATTTTCTATAAAATCCTCTGTTGTTGATATTAATATTGGTAGATTTCAAATTCCTTATTTTTATATAACAAAAAATATATATGTTTAAGCTTTTACAATAAAAGCAAGCATTTTTTGTTACTTTGTATGCCTTGTGGGGTAATCGGAGAGGAAAAAAGTAAACATAGCAGTTTTTTTTTTTTAAATAGTTACTTTTTGTCACTTAAATAGAAATGTTATTCTTCAGCAACTACATAAAACAATAGTTATTAATCAATACAAATATATATAAAAAAAACAATGAATTATTACGAACTCACTGGAGCCATTCAAGTGTTGTGGTGTGCGCGCGCGCGGCGACGGGGTGCGCGGCTCGGCTAGCTGCGCGCGCGCACCGCCCTCCGGCGAGCTCGCGCCGCTTTCACGGTCCGACTCCGCCTGCTGGATAACAAATATATTTATTATTAATATGTGTTATTTTTATGGGAAGGTATTATTTTATTCAATTGAATTTATTATTATTAAGGGGGTTTTCAGCTTCACCCTGTATCTCGCGTAGAGCAGACGAGAAGAGAAATTATAAGAGAAATTACATCAAGACATTCCATTTTCCTTTCCACACGACTTAATTTGAAATCGCGGTCCCCTTTACCAGACCGAGGCTAATTGAAATATTTTTGTCCTCCCAGTGGAGATCGAACCCGTAATTAGCAGCGCTGTAAGCAAGTTATAAGAAAAATGTTACTCTTTATAGGAATTGGCAATCAAATATTACTTTAACTTAAAACTTGGCAAGCGGAAGAGCAGGGAGTGAAATTGCACAGTTATAAAAAAAATATGAAATCATACACGATATTTTATTTTTTAATATGAAGTTAAAATGGTGAAATCACCTCAAAAAAAACCTAATGTATTTTTTTAAATAATTACAGAAAATTTTATTATTATTAGATACAATTAATTTAAATTCCAGCAGAATAGGTGTTTTCCACACTCACATATGTATAAGTTTTCACCCACAGGTGTACCTAGCCGTGCTAGAAACCGACTAAATGCGTCAAAGCGCAAAATGTTATTAAGATAAAAAAACACAATTTAATTACCCAGATCAGTACATATTATATAAAAGTACCGGTAGAATTAATAAGTTGCATAATTGAATTTACAATCGTTATAAAAACTAATGACTTTCAGACTCTAATTAAAGAGACCTTGGTCTAGGCTCCGAAATATTGAGAAAGACAAGTACTTCCGTACCTACACTTGAAGTTATTTAATTAAATTACGAAATGGCTCTAACGAAATTAGCATTAACTTTTGTTTTTTTTTGTGGTTCATTTGCAAGTTTTTTTTTATTTTTTTACTATTATTTTAGGCAGCGAAGATAGTGATAAATTATTATTTTTTTCGATCATATAATTTTTTTTTCCCGTAATATTCATAAAGACTTTGAGTTAAACAACTCCACTGTGTTACTACTATTCTTACTAAGAGATTATTGAATTTGATAGCTGTATTAAGTAGGAACAAGATTATACATAACACCTTTGCAATATAAGTAAAATTTTATGTATAAATATTAAATACGAAATTAAGAGCACAAAATATGTTCTAATATAATGTGATGAAAAATACTTAAACAAAAACATATAAATCAATATTCACACGATTAAGTCAATTTTAAGTTCCTTAAAAGAATTCGGAAAGAAAATGATTTCGAGCTTAAATAAATTGATTTTATTGTTTTTCTTTGTGATATTTTTGATTCTAAATCATGTTCTGTGGGGAACGGAGTGTCTTAACACTAGTCTTCTCTGCCTACCCTGCTATTTAATTTAATTTATTATTTTAATCACTTTGTATAAATCAAATATTAGCTATTTAGTTTGATATTACCTACTCCGTTATCTCTCGAAAGGCCAGTCCGGTGTATGTAATTATTATAGTCATTAAATACAGTTTATCGAATTACCTCAAGGAAATAAACGCAATATAAAAACAGTATACCTAGTGTGTACACTTGGAAAATATTTGTTAGTTAATTAGTTTGTTCTTTAAATAAACGTTGTTTTCCTAAATTTAAACGGATAGTAAATTAAGTTAAATATGACATTATACATATGAAAATGTGGTTATTTAAAATTATTAATAATCAATTGTAAAATAAATAATAATAAATTAAAAAGTATATAAAAATTCTTTTAATATATTTCATTACAACTTAATTGTAGAGAAAAAATAAAATTTTAAAATTAAAATTAAAATAAGTAATTTCATAAGCGCACTCCTATAGAGCTGACATACAGACAACCGACCGATACTAGTCAAACAGTAATTATATAATTATTGTTTATAAAATTACAAATATCTATAAACGATATGAATTATTGAAAGGTAATTTAATATCGACCTTGATAAATTAAATAAGGATATAGTTGATTACATTTAATATGCACAATTATTTATAGTACTAAGAACGTGTAATGGAAGTTAAGGTTAAACATTACGTCTGAACATTAATATTATATTTTCAAGCAATTTTGTAATTATACACTTTGTTTTCTTGTATAATTACGCATATGTCTAAGTTAATTGTAATATATTGTAGCGAGATCCGTCTAAATTATACGATTATTATATTTTTTTTTATTATTAAAATATAGTAGTTATTATAATAAATCATTATTAATAATATGTACTTACAAAAGACAATGTCATTCTCCCAAACACTTGGTCAATTTTCACTTTAGTTTTAATTTTGTTTTAATTTACACAATAGTTTCTTTTATCATCCTTTGGTGAATTATTCGAACGTCCCGTTCAAAGTTCCGACGCGTAAGCTCGTATCAACTTTTTTTGAAACTTCGCAAAAATCTCACTCCGGTAAATACGTCCGTAATTTTATCATGACAATTCCCGACTTAGGTAAATTAACTAACTGTATTTCCAAATTAATTATTAAAAATGCAATTAATTTGATTATAATATAATATTTAAAAACGTATTAATAAATCATTAATCGGTCGGCGATATTCCGTCACTTTGTTTAGTAGTTGCACTAGAAATATCTATTTTTTTATTAAAACCGTTTGTCGCGCGTCAAAAGTTATATTGTTCAAAAGTTCTTCCGAGGCCTAACGGAACCTGGAGATATCGCGGTGAAAAAGGAACACGGACACTATCGACAAAGCGTTCACATATATTTTTTATTTTATTTTTTTTTATTTATTTATCAGCGACCGTCACACATACAGCCGCGCGCCAAGTTGCACAGCGCAGAATGAAAGCGCGTCATCAGTTTAAAAAATCAACCCCTTCAGTGGTGGCTGGAAAAAATGCGGCCCCCGAGGGCGGGGGGTGGTCCCACCGAAATCCTTGCCAAAGCGATCGCCATCGGCCTGACTTGTCACTTGTCGAATAAGCATAATAATTAGAGTTTTCGATTAGCGTTTTAATTGCGTTCAATTATATTACTGGCCATCACTCGGACGCGTTGGAAATTTAATTAAAAAAAACATCTCGATCTCGAGAAAAGTTTGTCATTTTTTTTAAAACAAGTTTTTATTTAAGTTTTGTACTCGTTTTGTTTAGATGCTGTATCTTAAATGATTTTAGGCGGCGTTTCTAGATTCTCACGTATGTTAACGTTGTTCTATCGTATAGAGATATTACGAGGCAATAAAACGTGAACAATTAAAAATTGAATTCTTGTAAATTGTGTGATAAAAAGCAAAACTAATTTTCGATTACACTATCGATCGGTTTTGGCGTTTTAATTAATTACTCTAATTTAATTAGCCATAATAGTGTTTTATAAAACCGGTGCCATTTGTAGTGGGTAACTTTTTTATTAGATATTTTATATTTTCAAATTTCAAGGATTATATAGCTTAGGTCGTATGTTTATTACTATTGATTACGTTGTGACTATTTCAGTCACTACGGAACATTTTTTTTATCTTAACAGTAAATAGAATAAATTTAAAAAGGAAACCTGTCAAAGCCATTGTTAAAAAAATTGCTTTGACCTGTTCGGATTTCAAAGGGTTTGAAATACTTTAGCTGGTTCGCAACAGTTGTCGGTCGAAATAACATGTATGAATGTAATTTTGTAATGTGGTGTAATATATTTACTTGCATGTGGCTTGTACGTGTAATACAAAGCGAAGCCCTACGAGCCAACCCAAGCGGACAAACTGCGCGCCCGAAAAATTATCACCAGCAAATAACATTCGAAATAATCAGCGGTACACGAAAAAATCAGTAATTATTCAGATGAAGTTGGACGAACGAAGGGGGTGTGGGGGCAAAGGCCGGCCAAAATAAAAACGGCGTTGCGTAGGGGTGACACCCCGCTCTCCCCTCGCCTCTACAAACGTTATCTAACTGCGTTCGCTTCGCGCCGCGCTCCGGTATTAGCGCGCGCCGACGAATTTTCAATTTGTGCTTGATTTTTTTCTTGGATAGTTGTGCCTAATGGAAAAGGCGATCGCGGCCGCGGCGCTGGCGCTAGATGCTATCAGCACCACCACCACCACCACGTGTCGCTGGTGGTGGTGTCCGCAAGTGGGCATTATCGGCGGCACACACGCGCCGCGCGGCTGTGTGTGTACATTTTTACTCATTAATTTTAAAACGCTCCGGATTTTTTTCAGGGCGGGTGCTAGGGAGTACGTGGGGGGTTAAAATTGGCGATGGCCGCCGGGCGGGGTGTCACCGGCGGGGGTTATTAAATAGATTGGTCCGCGGCCGAACGGAGCCGCCGATCTGCACTTGTACTCGCGTCATTAACGGGTTGAGAACCGATTTTAAATCGTGAAATAACAGCCTGTTACAGGAAAAGTTGAGCGGGGCTTATCGGACTCTCGCAGTCGTATTCTACAAGCTTAATTGCATTAAAATGTCTAAGTGTATTTTTGTACGACGACTCCGGCGTTCGTTATCAGCGTTAATTGTTTCGTCGCAAGATAGGTCTCAAGACAGGCGGCTCGCGCGAGTCGCTCGGGTCGCGCGTCGCTCGCGCGCTGTCGCCGGTCGCTCCGGAGCCATCGGTTACACACACGCACGAGGCTATTTTTTTCTGCGGCCGCTCGGGCGAGTGGGGTGGGTTCGGGGGGAGGAATTGTGAAAAATACTCGAAAAAAGGCAAAATTGTAGCAGATATATAATTAAAGTCCGACGTACAGTAACAGCGTATGGCGATGTATTATGCAGACGCGCGCGCGGGTGTCGCGGCGACTCGCACGTACGTGTACGGGCCCGCAACCCGCACGGCGTACGGCGGGTGAGAAAAATTAATTGAACATATATTGGTACGGAGCAGTCATTATTGCTACGTAGGTAGGTAGCTGGCGGAATTTGATTAACTTCCTTCACTTCGTAACGCGATCGCGCCCGAAACTAGGATGTTAATGATGCTCTCGTCGACTGATTGAGATTTTTAGTGGTTCAACGTTGCGTCGCTCTCGAGTGTTCGATGCAATGAAATTCTCTATAATTAGAGTAGGAGATAAAAAATATTTTGAATTATAACGTAATTCCGAATTCGCATATTTCTTTTAAATTTGCATAAGTACGCCAATATATTTTTCGTGTAAAATATCGAGCTCTGGTTTTATACAAATAGACTTTATTGAATACATTTTTGGAATTTAGCACCACTTGGATAGATTTGATAGCCCAAAAACTTTTTAGGGTTAATCTCATATACCTATGTAAATATATCAAAAATTGTAGATACCTATGTAAGCATATGTACGAACATTTGTAAATTAAGATTTTCGTATACAGAATCATTTTATAAATATATGCAATTTTAATATTAGTTTCAAAAAGGTTTTTCCTGTAATTACCTAAAGTCACACTTATCAAGTAAGAACCTCGCTCTCGCAACTCACTCTTGCTACTCGCGACTCTCGTAACTGTCATCGAGTCCGTCCCTTTACTGATGACTCGTCAACATAAAGTTCAGAATGTTTGTAGGTGCTATATCTTCTTTTTTAAAGTAGGTATTTGTTTATTTGCGTCATTATTTTGCGTTCGTTGTTTGTTAGATAAAATAATGAAATTCATAATTTTTTAAATGTAATTTACAAATCTGAATTTTTGTAAGGTCATAGTTTCTATCATACCTATATTTTTTTTACAAAAAAGTATTTTATCCATGTTTTAGTAAAACCATTATAGAGCTTTTCCTGCTTTTCGTTTTAGCCACTATATATCATTATAGACAGAGAGAATTTAGTGTTAAGACACTACCTTCCCCACAAATCAAGTTTTTGAGACATCTAGTATTGAGTAGCGAAACGTCCCCTTATTAAATTTACATACTAAAACTGACCAATTACCACCACGATTTCAAAAACTTTAGATGAACCCTCCACACGAGTACCACGCATGGCACAACCCATGCACCACGTACTCTAAGATACCGCCAAACATTAACAAAAGCACTTAAAACATACAAATAACATAATAAAATCCATTGTTGCTCAAGCATCGACCGCGGGGGGCCAGAGACGACAGATGGTGAGGGGGCCTCACGATTAATTTGACATTAAATTCAATAATAATCTACCATTTATTGCGTAATTTCCTACCAATTACGTTTCATTTATCGTTCTGTAACGAGGTTACGGCGGGATGAGTGTGAGACCGTTTGTTTTTCTAGTTTCGCTTCGACTTAGGTATTTTGTGAAGCTATTATATATAATAGAGACAATTTATTTTAAAATATTTATAAGTATAATCTAGGCCAGCCGTGACTGTAAAGCGACAGGTTGTGGATTAGAATTCCACTCGAGGAAATGAAATATTTAATATTATCATTTCTTCGCTCTGGTGTCGAGGTAGAGCGCGGCGTTAAGTTGCGCCACTTAACACACACTGCCTCCAGAGTTCCTCAGAGTGCCTCTGCCTACCATGCTCCAGCTACATTCAGGATGAAGCTAAAAAAAAGTTTAAAGTTCAAAGCTTTTATTTAAACACCATACAAGTTTATATCAAAGTCCATTTGTAAACACGCGAAGCGAAGCGATTTAACTAAAATATAAAATGTCTATTTGCAATGATGGCCATTGTTTTTTGGTTAGTAGTTAGTTATTTCATTATGTATTGTTATTATATCGATAACGAAAATTTCGAAAGCCGAATCTCTATTATATTTTGAGACCACTCTAGCTATAGATGAGCATTAATTTTATAACAATCGGTGTATGAAGTTAGTTACCGTTATTTTTTTTATTAAGTAATAAATGGTAGAAATATTTTTTTATTTTCAGCTTCACGCTGTTTTCCGAATGGTGGCAGCATGGTTGGCAGAGAAAGCCTAGTGTCAGCACACTCCGTTGTCTTCTCTCCGAATACAAAACATCGAGTTATTATTTATCATTCATTGTAATTTTTTTTTATTTAGATATAATCTGATAACTCAACATACATATGGTCCGTGCCGTTTTTTGCATATCATTACTTCTTTTAATTATAAAAAAATATTCTAAAACTAAGGCTAAACAATACCTAAATAATTCTTTTACATGTCTTCGTCATTGTAGTTTTGGCTTCAAATATTTTGAATGTTAGCCTGAAAATCGTAGCTTTTAGTATTTTTAAGAGTTAAATAAAAATCATAATACTTGTTATTACTTTCTCCATACTTTTATAGGCAAAATCCAATAAAAATATTATTATGTACGAATAAATCGAAATCATCGAAAGGTCCCCTGTAGAGTTACATTATCACGCAACGCAGGAGAAGTTCATTCAGTCTATTAGTGAACACTTGAGTATTAAAATTAAATTTGAAAAATTCTATTGTCAGCATAATAATATAATCAAGGGCGGAACAATTATTAGAATTGAAATAAAATTTGTTAAAACATGTGGGATAATTAATGTTAAATAATTTTTAGATGTATTTTATGGAGTATTTACTATTTTTTTAATTTTTATTTAGTGATAAAATTTTTCGAAATGAGCTTACTAAGAATTACTATTTTAAATACAACATTTTATTACTTAGCGATGCTGTTAGCATCACTAGGATTTCATAACATTCAGGATATATGTGAGGATGAAACAAAAAAGCCTTACTACAAAACCTAACTTTACCTACTACCTACCTACTTTATAGATAACCAAAACAGCTTAATAAAATAAAATTCCAAAAATACAAAAAAAAAGCTAGCATTTTCATTTTCAAAGAGAACTTCAAAAATTTGCGTGTAGCTTTCATCACATTTTTATCTAATTGACGTTAAAAACCATTATAATTCTCGCAGTGATTGTTACATAGAACTGCAGTCATGTATACGCTTGCTATTGCCGTACATAAAATAAAAACATTGCCGCTACGTATCGTTTAAGCTACCTTTTACCGGCAAACCCTTTCAACGCTTGCTCTACGCCAAACGGCTGCAGAGGCAATTTTAAGAAAAAAAAAATCTATATAGATGATTATTTAAATTTTTTTTGTTAGTGTTTTATTACTTGATATTGTTAGTTATTTATATTTTTAGTGAAATAAATAACGTAGGAATAGTCTAAAAATGTCTTATTCTTAATATCTAGTTTTATTTTTTGTGAAAAGTATTTTTTAATATAGATATGTTATAGGTATTTGTATATATACATTATATATACATATATAGATTCATCACATAGATGATTCTTAAACAACCATTGCCTTAAAATAAATTGGGGAGTGAAACGCAAGCACCGATAACCACACCCACCCGCTCAATCGGGGTACATCGGGGCCGCCAGTAGTTTTTCAAATATGCAATTTACTGATTTACAAAAAAAGAAAACGTGCGTGGGACGGGGCGCCCGAGCGGACTATGGAAAATGGCTTAAAAAAGAAACGAAAACCTATGTAAAAATATCCCATACCTAGTCTACGAGTCTACAGCAAGTAGTGTGACTGCCTATTCTGTCAGAATGCGACGTATAGTTATATACAAACATACATACTGTACTTTTATTGGTTAAACTATTAACTAATATTTAAATGTTAATTAAATATTTTCTTCTTTATGAAATATGAATCAAAAGTTAAGAGGAAAACTATATATAATGTTCAGATTTAAGGAAAATTGAGATAGGTACAGTTGACAGTCCATACTGATTAGATGAATAGATAGATAAATATATATGGTCCCAGAGCGAACAAATGAAAATATTAAATAACTCATTACCTCGAATGGTAATCGAAACCACAACCGTCGCCTCTATAGTCCCACGCTTGTACCACTGTGCCACAAAAAACCCAAATCTAACAATTCTAATAATAACAACCTAATCCAAATAAATTATTTAAAACAATATTTACAAGCATTCATTATTAAATATCGAAAAGCAATAAAGTAATTAAATCGAATGAAAAATTCACACTGTCATTACTGTGACAGAATAAACACACTCGATACCACCAGTTTAAAGTGGTCACGTAAGCTGAACTATTCTTTAGACTCAAACCTTATATTACCGACGACCAGAAACTTCCTAGACTACCATTATTCATTTACAATTAATTTAAAACCTTATGATAATAGCATAGAGTATAAATTGCTGTATCTTTTCAACAGAACTAGTAATTTGTGATATCGTAGAAAAGGCAAATAAGAACGCTATTATATAATACATTATAGGTCGTCATTAAAAGCACATAGAAAGAAATGTAAGCAACAATTAAAGCTACAGTTCGCAATTAAAATAATGGCTGTCACACCTATAAGACAATTAGGTGGTAGAAAATGGTAGAAATAAATTCTATGTTTTGGTAGTTTTTTTCCATTTAATTAGAACTAATCAAAATAACGTATTGTAATAGTATAAATGTGTGTTTTTACTTTTTAGCGAGGTCTCCTGGTGGATGGTAATGATAGCTAATTATGTATTCGGAGCTTAAAATCGGACCCCAGGGTGATTTTTGGTCATTAAGTTTGTTGTGGCTTTTGGTGGCTATTACAGTTTACGTATTTTTTTTAAAGACCATTTTTCTAAGGATTTCGTGACGAATTCAGTTTTTAATTAAGTCTCTAATGTAATTACGTGAAGTGGTCTAATTTAGTACCTAATAAGTTATACTTTAGTTGTATTAGTATGACAGTAACAGTATAGATTAATCCATACCTATATTATAAATTCGAAAGTAACTCTGTCGGTCTATCTGTCTGTCTGTCTGTCTTTTACGCAATTAGGGCCAAACCGCTAATTTAATTGTGATAAAATACTCATATAGAGGTACTTGAGGGTCTCGGGATGAACATAGGATACTTTTTTTTCTCATATTTGTTATATTTTCAATATATATTAATATATCAAAATACTTATTAATTTGACATGCAATTTATTCCGCCATGTTAATAACAACCGCCGTTGCTAAGCAACGATTTGCAAAGTTTGTTGTTAGAAAACGTCACGTCCACTAGTATGAATATATTATTTAATTAAAATTATATTATATATAGTAGGCACAATGGTAGAAATAAACATTTTAATATGTGAATCTTCTCTTTGACTTGTTTATCAATATTATTCAACTGTAGCCGTCAGAGCAAATATTACTAAATACACAAAGGAATATTTCGCAGAAACAGGGCACACTCGTATTAGGACGACTCTCGTAGAGAATTTGGAATGATACAGCACAGCCACAGACATAGCTTCAAATCTGTTTCGAAAATATTTTCAATAATTCAATTCGTAATCGTAAAATTTGGTTACTGTCTTTTTAATTAACATTTTGTAACGTCCATCTCACTTAAGATTGTCTTAGGTTTAAATATACTTAGGCAAAAAGAGACCTTACACTCTACTATCGCTATACTTATGAATCTTAATAAGCAAAGTGGAGAACGGAGAAACGCATCACTTGATTTTTTTATATTTACTCTATAAAATAATACGAAAAATAATAAAATAATAAATCGCTTCGAATGTTAAAGGTATAAAAGGAAGTTATTTACGTATTCATTTATACTAAATTCATATTCTTGATAACATTATTATATGATAATTTACTTACATTTATTATGTTAACACAAAGTAATGTAAAATAATTTAAATATTTATAACAATATGTGTTTGATATGTAATATGTAACCTGTTGACCTCTGCACGTATGAGCGGAGTTATACGTTAGCTCAGATTAATGAACTGGTATGAACGATTGGCCATTATAAATGAATCTATATGTATTAGGTACTAAAATTGTATTGAAATTTTTTGAAAATATATAAATATTATGTATAATTTTATAATATTTCAAATGAATATTTTCACATTGTTGAATTGTGGAAAAATAATAAGTTAACTCCAGCTTATTTTTTATATGAAGGCTAAACAGAAAAAATACAGTCGAATTGATAACCTCCTTTTCTTACAGAAGTCGGTTAAAAACCACTCGGTTACCAACTTTACGGAAAAGAAATGAAACCGTTACCAGAGCGACAAAATGAAAATATTAAATATTTCATTCTTTCTTATGAATATCGAACCCACAAACGTCGAGTTTATAATATAACACTTGTATCACTCGGCCTCTTTTTTATAATATTTACAAAATGTAACAATAAATAGTAATAAAAAGTAATAATAACAGTAGTATACTTTACAAAATAAATTAAATTTTTCACCGTAAAATGTATTTCATTACAAGATCTACATATGCATGTAGAGTCAAATTGACTAAATATTTCGTGTTGTTGAACTTGTTTTTTTTTTTTTAAATTATACGATAAATTCATATTATTTTGTTTATTATAATTTCCTGAAATAAAAGTTTATGCCGTACGTATAATTATATGAAATAAGTTTATAGTTAATTATAAGTTTAAACTGATTGCTGTATTTATTTATTTTTAAATATAATATACTACTCGTATTTAGTAGTAATAAAAATATAATCATAAAAAATAACAAAAAAAAAAGGAAATTAACGCGTAAGCTGAAAGGTTTGTTTGGTTGAACGCGCTAATCTCAGGAACTACTGGTAGGAATTGAAAAAATATTGGATACACCATTTTTCGATGAAGTCTATAAGCTATATTACATTTCGATGTAAAACACTGGACCTACGGCGAGAATTAACTCCTGCACTTAGAATGTGTCATGTTTCATACAAAAGTCTTAGTTATTTCTATTTCACCACGAAGCCGAAGCTGCAAGTAAAAGCTTGTCCTATACTTATACTAGCGACCCTCTTGCGGCTTCGCCCGCTTTAACTAATGGATTATTCATATAATGTATGTTTGCAAAGCACTTAAGATAATGTGAAAATTAATTAAACCCTAATGCAACCCGCATTTTCGTAGTTTCAATAAGGATTTTCCAATTGTTTTACACAGCAAGGATTTTTTAGTAGGTACCGTAATTTTAAATCTGTGCTACTAATCTTTTCAAGTACTTATTAAAATATATTTAAATGACTATTTTTAAACGGAAGAAATTATAAACAAACGCCTACCTACTAATAACTACTACAAAAAATATATCGTGCTGAAATAATACATTCAACTCCAATTATCCAATACGTGCAAACACATCTAAATCTTCGTTGCTATAGAGGCAGGCGGGTTTTTTTTTCGAGCTTGTGGTTAATGGCATGGCAATGGCAGCGCGAAAAAAATGGAAATATAAACGTAAATAAATATTTCACTTCCTCGAGTGGTAATCGAATCCACAACCGTCGCGTTACAGTCATACCTTGTGCCGCTGCGCCATGACGGCCTCAATATAATTCTAATTTTTCAGCTTACTCATCTAGATAGAAATGAACCAAATTGATTATAACATAACGACCTGATACTATACACTGGTGGCCTACTATTTGATTGTGCGTGTATTTTACACGCATTTTAATTATCCTTATTAACAATTACAGCCAATACGCGAATGTGGGTCAAGACGGTTAAAAGGAATAAATCAAGCCAGCTATGATCTCATGTATTTCTGGCTGACTGACTGACTGATTTGGACTATCTTATTACAATGTACTAGGGACTAGTGTTGTTTGTTTTCGTTTCAACGTACACCGGTCGTGGTAAGGAGAACGGCGTCATTATATTATTTTAAGATTATTATAGTGCTAGTAGGTAATCTGTGATTGATACTGTAGTCGATAATGAATAGAGAACCACCCGAGGGCCTAACAAGATGTTTATCGCTAAATAGCTAATCTAGTACTAAAAAAAAATGATATATGAATATAATTAACATGTCAGTTACATTATATGTGTAATATCCATTACAAATTACAACAAAAACTATGGGAATATTAGTGTTTTATTAAAATTGGATATTTCGTTGGCAAATTTGTTGAAGATTGGGCTGTTTGTTGCTAAATATAATTTAGTAGTTAATAATGTGATGGATATCTGTAATCTATACATAATGTCATATAAAAGAAAAGGGAAATATTATTTGTTACTTTTAAAATTTATAAAGGCGTAATTAAATAGAAGGCATAATAAATAAATAAAAAAGTAAGTGTAAAAAAAACTCTTGTTGAATAATAATTTTCTTAGTCATTATTTATACTATTTATTTTTATATTTATTTATTTATTTATATATACTTTATTGCACAAAATTACAAAAAAACAATATACAAACACTAAAGAGCACACATACATATACATCCAATAAATATATAAATATACATTATTTATTATTTATTATGATATATTATTATTATTATATATTTATTATTTTTATATGGTAATATTCTTAATGGTCAGAAAAGCATATGTTAGAGTAATTTAAGACAATCTCGCAAAAATTCCGAATTTACGTAACGAAAATCATAATCGAATTCCTATATAAAACATTATCGATAAACAATGCCAATATCGATAAAAATTTATGTAGACAATAAAAAATCATAATTCTAGATTCTATTACGAGGCTAAATACCAAAACTAGTATAAATTGTATTGTACAGTTCTAATTCTATTGCATTTAAAACCTATAATTGTTGATTATTATATCTAAAACATTAAAAATCGTGTTTAATAAACGTTGAAAAATTTGTAATTGGTGAAATCAACCAAATAACATGGCAACAATCAATTCTAACTAACTATTAAATAGAAAACGAATCGGCCAGCTATAAAGAACCCGATAAAATTACAAAAGAAATCTATAAAATGATTAAAATTTTCTAATCGCACCAATTAGTGATAGAATTTATGGTCTCGCTTATTAAAGTTACTCGCACGGCGTTCGAACAAAGGTAGAAATGGCTTCAAGCATATTAGGGGAGTGGAGTCAAAATCACACAATACCTTCCATCTCCATCTAATAATGTGAACCTATGATATAAGTTAATAAGTTTATAAAATTAAATATTATTTTTTTTTTATATATATACAGAATAATTATAAGAAAAGCTGTCTAAGATGGGAATCGAAGCTAAAGCTTTCAGTGAAGTAGTACTAACCAATGAGAGCTTTTTAACTATAGATATTTTAAATAATACAATTCTTAAATCACTTGAAATATACTTAATAATACATTTAATAGATTTAATGCTCTATAATTGGATTCTGTGGATAAAAGAAGAGCTTACAGAGCATAATTTAGCACAATAGGTAGTTTCTTGTATTATAAGTACTACTTTAAATCACTTAAGTTAGTATATTATTTTCATTGTGCTCTTTAAAACAGTTTTTATATACTTTTTATACTTTTTTGTTTAACTTTTCAGTATATCCTAAGTAACTAATGACACATCGTCCTTCACGAACCGCCCAGCTTTTCAGTCTTGTCAACAGATAAAAGAAACCCACAACCATCGCGTTTACGTTCACCAGTCTAAAAAATTAACTAAATAATATTCTACCACGAAAACAAAAAAAAAATCATTTAAAAAAAATCACACCAATCAAATCCAACCTGAATTAAATTCATAATGCATTCTAAAAGTCTTCTCTAGCCCCCATATGGCACCCTACCTATATAATGTAGAACGATAAAAAACCCTTCTAATTAGGTCGTCAAGTGTGTGGCGGGCACAATAATAATTAACACTGGTTGGTAATGAAGCGGGTATAAAACTAATTGGGCGCGAGTTCGATTCCGACCGATTGACTATTGTTAATTCAAAAAATCGAACGCTTTCGTACGGTTTTTTGAACGATGAAATTATGATTTTTTTTTTTCCTTTCTTCTAATTTGAAAATTATTTACATGATCGGGTTAAATGGTGTAGTTTGGATTTTAAACTAATATATAGCATATAAGCTTAAACTTAAAATATTTAAAAATAGTAGTCAGAAATATATGAAAAACTATTACTTACTATAAGTAAAAGTGGATTTTTCTTTGTGAAGCTACATATATAAGAAAATTCCGTAAAATCATATACTATATTTAGTTGATTTTTTGTTTTCTAAGGTATTTGAAAATATAGCTTTTCCACCCACTCTTAAATGGTCAAGCTTAGCAGTTACGAACCACCAAATAAATACAACAAAAATTAACAATTATAATAAAACATTTTTTTTGTGTCACACTATATCCCAGACACATCAGGTTAGGCAGAGGAAATCTAGTGTTAATACACTCCTTTCCCCATTATAAAAACTAAATTATTGATTAATTGTTAATCGTTTTTAAGTTTTATTTTCCGTATTAACTTACATGACACCTCTACCTACATAAAGATAAAAAGAATTTAAATACAAACAAACCCCCCATTATATCAAAACACAGGGTGTTCCCTTAAACGTAATCGCTGAACGCTAATGCACTAAATTCCGTATTTTAAATGGAAAGCCGGCTGCCGTCGATCAGCTAGTTGAAAAGGGAAATCAGTCAATAATGCACTAATTTCCCCTCCTTAATAGCTCAGTCCGGCCTCTACTCAGACACTATTACGACACTGCAACTTGTGTGTAATCAAATTACTTAGCGCCAAGTTATGCTTTAATGTTGTATAAAGGATATATTTGTTTTTTTTTAGCTACGTACTAATAGAGATGAGAATGCTCCGTTCCTATTAAGAGGCTTCCGTTCTCTACTTTCCATCAAAACCTTGAGGCATTGTGTATTGATTGGCGTAATTCAACGCCGCGCCTTGTCTGTCCAGAGCATGGAAATGAAAATCGAGTGGAAATCGAACCTACAATCGTTGCATTTACAGTTGTACGCACCTTACAAAAGCACTAACACGAGTCATTTTTAACTTTTTGAATTATCTTATTATAAAAAGAATTGCATTTTTTTAAAAAATATGTAAGTCTTTGGTAACTTTCCATATAATTCACACGCACCCCAGGTGATGTCGAGTTTTGCCACTACCTCAAAAAAAAAAGATTGATATACGGACGAACAGACTGACATGACAAATCAATAAGGACAATAAATATTCTGTAATAGCCATTTAGCTAAATAACCCTAAAAAGAACAAGTCATCTAACAATACTAAGACAGAGTAACAAAAACACAAAATAAGCTTTTTCCGTAAGCTCACAATACTAAAAACATTCTTAGTAAAAATTCACACATGGTTTCTCCACAAAGGTTATTCCTTAAAAAACAAAGCAATCCACTGAAAACCCATACAATTTGCATATGTCACACTCGATATAACGACATTAGCGAAAATAAACTTAGTTTTCCTTAATAAGTTACACGTACATTCCCGCGGCGCCTTCTATGTCATGTATAAACAACGGGACTTTCCAGAGTAAGAATAGCAATATTTGTAAGCATTTCCTCGGTACGTCTTACGTATATAATAATAGAGTGACCTCAACGCGGCTTCGTCCGCAAAAGAATATTCTTATATTATAGCCAAATTATATAAGATCTTTACGTAAATTGAAACATATGTGTTATTCTCATGTATAAACTATATGACTGTAAAGTTATATCAAAACCTCAACAGTAGTTTTGCGTAAAAATGGAACACCATTGTGACTCAGTAGAAACTAGGTGTTTAGGTGTAATAATTCCCGGATAGTTTTCGTTAAGTTACTTAGTAAAAATGTATTTTTTTTCTTCACAGAAAAAAAAATATCTTAAAACTTTTTTAGTATGCTTTCTGCGTACTGTACATATTCAAATATACTTTTTTTCCGTGCATCTTAAACCATAGGTTCTAAAAAGATTCAATAATTATATCTTTTATTTCACAAGATTCCGATACGTGATGAAAAAAAAAAATTGTATAGAACGTAATAAGTTTTATAATTAACCAATAAATTAGAAATCAATCTATAATTTATACGTGACCTTATAACATTTGAATTATTAACAATCGCTCATTATAGCATTCAAAGCTAATTTTGGCGTTCCGTTCGCATTTGGTCATCGTGAAATAATTATTATTCTATTAATATTAATAGGTGTGGCCGGTGGTGGACTTGAAAAGCGTTTGGTTGTGAACGCGCTGGTCGTGGGTTCGATCCTAGCTCAGAGGACATTTGATTTATTTACTGATAAAGCCCGGTGTTAAGTTCCGTGTTTTGTTAAGTTTTTCAACAAGTCCTATAACAGTAGCTTGTAATAAATTGATACGATATCATATGTTAGAATCCAGGAATATAAAAATAATATTTATATAAAATAATATTTAAAAATATGATAACAAAATACCTGTAAAAAGTCTTACACAAAAAACGTATTGACAAAGATCAATGAAACGTTAAGTACTATGGAACCTGCACCCCAAAACCAACCTCTCGACTTTTTTATAATATATAATAATCTACAAATATAAAATTTCAATAATAATTTATAATCGATGTACGCTAATTAGCGATCGTGTGGGAAGTTATAATTACTCTGTAATTACTTTAGTCGTAACTGCTTAAGACGAGAATTATCAAATGTCTAGCTTTTTACCTATAATAATTATATGATAAACCTGTTCCAAGATTTTGGTACCTACTTTCATTACGGATTTATCTTTCGATTTTCATATTATTTTTATTGGAAAAAGCAACTATTGAATTTCCTGGTAGTTGTCAGTGAGGATGCCTTTCGAGGTGGTTTAACCTAGTGTGAAAGACTGACTCGCTGTCTCGTTACGAAAACGAGGAAATGAAAATATTAACGAACGGTGGGGGACGATTGAAAATTGCATGCTTTTATTTAAAATGCTAGTATATATATTTACTATATATATACTATGTATATTTAGTTGTTAAGTCTATCAAGAAGTAGTGTGATATTAGGTTTCAATACTAAGCACACGATGTCTCTCATTTAGGCAATGGTCACAAACCAAATCATAATATGAACATATAAAAAGTGTGTGCTTTCGTGTTTTTAAGAAGTACGGTGATAAGTTATCAATACAATTGAAAACGTTGCTTCTTTTTTATAGCTTCTTCCCAGTTTGAAAAACATAACATGGCACTTAATTTAATAGCGAGCGTTACCCCAGAGTGGGGAAATAAAAATAATTTAAATATTTTCCTCAATGGGAATCGAACCCATGACCATCGGGTATACAGCCAGACACTCTCCCACTGCGCCATGACGGCCTCTACCACTACGACAATTTAATATTAAACTTCAGAATGTTCACACAAAAATGTCCTTGTAAATATTTTTTTATAATCCATGACATTTTCAACCTTACGCAGTTAATATGATTTTAATTATGCATAATACCAGATTATTAGCGTATGCAAATAAAAATGTTATTGTAATGAATATTGCATATAATTATATTACAATACTTATTATTATGGCGTTATATAAAATTATACCTATTCATTAATAAAACTTACGTAATTTCTTATATGACGATTGTGTTTTCTCGTATATATGTATGTATGTACTTGTTTAGTAATTACTTTTGAGGTATTTTATTTTAAAATATTTTATAATATTTTTAATCTTATCTAATATAGCTTCACGCTGTATCCCTAGCGGGATAGTCAGAGAGAACGGAGTGCTAAACGCTACGGTAATTATAATATTTCGTGTTATTTTATTTTAAACTAAGAAACCAGTCGTGCGCAAGGGCACAAAATGTCACAGAGTGTCTTGACACTAGGTTCCCTCTGCCTACGCCGTTGTGTGCTTTTATATGATGTATTTTTTAAAGCCGAATATGAACTCAGCTTCTTAGGATTTCTCTCATAATAGCCAACTATGAGTTTACCAATTGACATAAGGACGAACCTGCTCTCATTTAGTAGAGTATCAAAGTATCGATATATCTCTAAGGTTCTTAATGTGCCACAGCCTTTCATTTAAAATATATATGTTAAATTTAATAAAATATAAAATAAAGCTACAATTTTATTAAATTAATTGTATTTAAATCTAATTAAGATATAATTATAAAAATCATGTTAGCGTGTAATGATAAAAACTGTGTTTCCGCACTTCGTAGCAAGGCTTAGAGCAATTACAAAAAGTCTAAGTACTCGCTGGTATTTGGTAGGAAATGCCAATATTAATTTGCTTTTTAGCATTTACCGGGTACTGGACGAATGTTTGACATTTTTTACATAGCGCTAAACGTATAGTGAATATATTTATTTATAATTTGTTTGTTATATAATATTATTATGAACAAATAGATTTAATTATAATCGTATTAAGAAATAGTTTTCTTTTTTCTATATATGTAATTTCCTATAGCATACGATAGACAAAAAAATCTACTCAAGATACTCTGTCCTCTACTTTTTATATGAACTTCTGACGTGATGGAACTACACGGCACTTTGTCTTACCAGAGCTGAAAAATGAAAATAATTCATACTCCTGAGTAATTCTCGAATCCAGAACCATCGAATTTCACTTTGACTTCAATAATTATAATAGTTGAATATAAAATATGTGCGACCGTTAAACGCACCCATTACATGTTTCGATTCTCATTCGGAGGAAATATTTCATATTTTCATTTCTTTATTTTGGTAACAAGGTGAAGCGCGGCGTTAAGCTCCGCCATATTTGAATATAGTTTAAGTGCAGACAAGGAAAGCCGAAGAAGAAATAGAGATAATAAGAATAAACTTAAAAACTCATTTGTCTAATGCGTCAACAATCAAAATAAAATAATATCGCCGTACTTACAGAGTCAACGATAATTTTACAAGCCAGGTCCATGCCCTCTACATTATAGGCAATTCATTTACTTTTACTTTTATGCGTCGCCATGGCACTAACATTAATAGAGTATTAATTTAGACGTGAATCATCTTATGGCCTCTCTAAATGTATGCAAGGACACCAATTACACATACATACATATACATGACACGTTGTGAAAACGTGCATTCGAGTAATTTATATCAATATTGATTACTTGTAAATTGCTTATAATTATTATTATAAGCGAAATTTCAGGTTTTTTTTTAAATAATTTTGTGATATTTTCTGATGGGTTTCTTTTTTGGGAAGTGTCGATAATGAAAAATTATATCAAAATTACTCAAGGTATTTCCAAGAGGCTCGAGTCCGATCCCGCTAATAAATTGTCATATTTATTGTAAGTTTGAAATAAACTCATTTAAATCCAATATTTTTTTTGTAAGGAATCATAAAATTTTATTAAATTAAAAAATAATATTTGATCATAAGCAGAACTCAGCACACACAAGCAACTAAATAATTAGCGATCCGCACCCACCACGCCATTACTAAATTCACAAGCACATTCCTTCACAAGCCTCGTGAATAAATGAGAACATCCAGCGGCAGCGAGGCTAACGCATGCATTATCGGCTAATTACACCTCGATTATGATCACGTCGCGGCAATGAATATTTCAAAGGGGTATTGTTCCGGAGTACAACGCTGCGAGCTCAAAATCCAAACAGTGGCTTTAGTTTAATATTATAAAAACTTGTTGTTAGCTGTTGTTGAACTATATTATTTTGTTGGTTTAGTGGAGGTGGTGTGGATATTTTATGGTGGAATAAGCTGTTTTATTTCTTTTTTTTTAGTAGATAATTTTACGTACGAGGGCAGAGTTTTAGGCATTCTGTTATTCATTTTCTAAACTTATTAAGATATGAGCGTTAAGTAGTGGATCTCATTGACGCACTTTGTCTACCAAATCGAGGAAATGATAATATTTCACACCCCCAGGTGAGAGTCGAACCCGCAATAATTGTGTTAGTCGGGCCTATACTCGGGATGTTTTTTTTTGTTTTTACGTTTTTCCATATTAACAACACACATTTCTCTAATTACTATTTGGAGACATTACGTTTTGATTGATAGAACCAACAAAGTTACAATTAGAAGAGTCTTTAAGCAGCTACTTTTTAATTATAAACAAGGTATTCAAGTCAGATTTGAAGCCATAATTGTCATATGCATGTCTCCACGCCCCCACTGAACCACGGTAGCGACGTTGTAAGTTTTTAATGATAGAGCTAAGCTTAGCTCAGTACTATCCTTAGAGTTTATGCATTTTTACGCCTACAAGAGTGTCTTAATTTAGATTATAATTTAAAAATTTTAAAGAAGCCGCATTTTTTCTATTATAGCTGTAGAAACTTAACCTTTCCTCGTATAAAATGTCAAAATTAAGGTTTAACCCAATGATTTAATCACGATGATTCATAAAAACATATTTTTCTATTAATCTGTCATTACAATCCACTTTACAGATAATTCAAACAAGGAAACAGACCAGCAGAAGTTATAATTTTCTAAAATATCCAACATAATATTTTTTACTATACCACTAAGCAATAAGCGTATTACATTAAAATCTCATTATAACCGGAGCAGCCTGTATAACGTATATACAGATGTAGGACACACACACACATACACACACACACAACTATACATTACACATTACCACGGGCTAATTATACATCATTATTACTAATTGTACAATACACCGGCTAAGAAGTATTCGCGTCTATTAATGACAAAAGCAATTAGGGTGCACGCACACGCTCACACCGGGGCTATATTATGTTATACGGTGGTGCTCGTGGTTGTTGGCTTTCCTGGTACTGTATATCGGTGTGTTTGAATGGAAATAAATATTTTTGTTTTATTTCATTTTAATTTGTTTAATAATTTTGGATTGTTAATTTAAATCCTGACATTATTAAAACCTTTTGTCTTTAAATGAGCTGTGTTATCCGAACTTAAAAAGTATTTTTTCTTTCGTTTTTTTTCAATTACACAAGATAATTTTAAAATTGTCGCTATCATGCTATAAGAAAACATTTGAATGTGATTGCTTTGAATTCTATTCTTATTCAAGGGACTAATATATTTAATTTATTTTCATTTTCTTGAATTTTCATTTCAGGAAAGATTAGGTTCTTGTTCTTTCAGTTTCTCTACTTAACACGCGATTTCTCGAACAAGATTGAAAAAAAAAATAGTCAAAATAAACTCTAGCTACTATAAATAAATCGAACCTACACCATCCACGAGACCATAAGGAAAATACGAACATATTTATATCAACATTTATAATATAAAAATTACCTCATTATATATTAATGTAGTTATCCTTGTAATAGATCTTTATTATTACTTGAGTTGAAATGATCTACGTTTACTTATTAAAATCTTAGAATTCAAAAGGTGTTTAAACGAAGTAATTATTATGCAGATTTAATTATAATTTAAAATAAATTAGTTTTGTAAGTGATATTTTTCGAGTTGAAAATAGCGCTAAGCATTTGAGTGGCAATAATGTGTTTATTGTTTTCAGCTTCGTTGGAAGATAAAACGTAGAGTTACGATACTCTCTCTCTCTCATTTCGTTTGGCATGGCTTAACTTCTTTACGTTCCGCATTTTGTATACCACTGCGTTTTTCCGCACCATATCTACCACAGCGGGGAAATGAAAATAAATCATTCCCACGAGTGGGAATCGAACCAAGTATCTACACTGCTACGGGCCCACAAGTTACGATTGCCTCATACCTCCTCGAACTTATGTGATACAATGGGCTCACTGATATTATGTGACATTTGATAAATATTTAGAAAAAGCACTAAAGTTTTTGACGGAATACGATATTTTTCGTTTCAGCCTATTTCAGGATACATCACAAATGACATACAAATCTTTGAGAAAAAAGAAAGCTACAGAGGCTACCATCAAATACTCGTAGAGCACTATTGACAATCCAATTTAGTCCTTATCACAACCGAATAAGGTCTCTATATGTATGTAACAGTATAATACTTACATTGGTAATAGATTTATTTTTAGATTAATGAGTAGATTAGCCCTTGCACCGTGTAAGGAAACTTACAAACTATAAAAAAATAATCTTTGCCTTTGATGGGAAAAACCGCGGCGTTGTATTTCGTCACTTAATACAGAAAGCCGAGAACGGAGTGTCCTGAAACTTTTTTCTCTGATTTACAGTTAATGCTTTTAGTTAACCTATTGGTCTTTACAGATTTAAAAATAGAAATTTCATGAGATAAAACTTAACGCCACACACCACGTAATCCAACCTTATCTCTCTGCATTATAGATCTAATCTAGACTCTCTCCACCCACACAAAAACGTAACTAAACACCAAAACCCAGTGTACAAACCACCTTACCTCATAGTATTAGTGCAGTCATGAGCTCTCATTAGTGGCGCGCTTAATGGCGCTAAGCATGCGGGCAGATCGCCTCCGCTCACTCGTTTGTTCCATTGTTGCTTACAACTGTACACACGCTTAACGTTACTCTAGTCTACGTACATTGTATTTCTATATGCGATGCTAGTGTAATAGTGTAGCCTGCTTTAATTAGACCTGGGCTGCAGGTGTAGTGGAACGGAAGGAAGGTGTTTGATTCCGTTTGGATGTGATAGGCTTGTTAAGAAAGTCAGATTGATGATTATTTAATAGATATTGTAAGAAAATATATAATTTTATTTTTGCTATATTTTGTTCGTTTATAAAAATTAAATTGCATCAAACTTAACGCAGCATTTGTGCAAGCGGAGGTCAAAAAACATGAAAAATATTATTCTTATCAATGTAGGCCGTCGTGGCCATCTATCGCCATCTCACCCTAAAACGCTCATTGTGGTTTCTGTCACCAAAATAACAAAAGCATTGTCTTGGCACTTTTTTCTCTCCACCTATCCCGTTAATTATAGTACAGCGCCGAACTGCATTTCTCTTAACTGAAAAGATATCAAATGCACAACCTTCGTATTTAGTTACGCCTAAACTGACATTTTTTAAGAAAATTATATAGGTATAACTAGCGACCCTCTTGCGGTTCCGCCCACTTTTACTACTGGATTATTCATATAATGTATGTTTGCAAAGCACTTAAGATAATGTGAAAATTAATTAAACCCTAATGCAACCCGCATTTTCGTAGTTTCAATAAGGATTTTCCAATTGTTCAACACAGCAAGGATTTTTTAGTAGGTACCGTAATTTTAAATCTGTGCTACTAATCTTTTCAAGTACTTATAAAATATATTTAAATGACTATTTTTAGATAGTAAAATGACTATTTTTAAACGGAAGAAATTATAAAAAAAACCTACCTTCTAATAACTACTACATAAAATATGAAACCAAATATATCGCGCTGAAATAATACATTCAACTCCAATTATCCAATACGTGCAACGCATCTAAATCTTTGTTGCTATAAAGGCAGGCGAGTTTTTTTTTTCGAGCTTGTGGTTAATGCCGAAGAGGGTATTCTATACCTGATGAAAAGCAAGCACTACGTGGCTGCCTGTGAGGAAAATTAAATAGAATGCATCGGCCGGGAATCGAACCCGGGCCGCCCGCGTGGCAGGCGAGCATTCTACGACTGAACCACCGATGCGTGTAAGGCAGGCGGGCGCGGCGGACGCATGGCGAGTGGCGAGCCGTTTCGCAGCAAGGATTTTTTGATATTGTAACAACTTCTAAAGTACTTATTAAAATAAAAAACAGTAAAAGACAGTTTTGATCTACATTAAATGGCCAACGTAACTAATATACTTATTTATATGCTGAGAGTACGGGATAAGTGAAACTTGAGTAACATCATAAAATCCGTTGGGTGGTTCTTCTAGAAGAAGAGATAGAAACGCCAGACAGACACGAAAAGCGACTTTGTTTTATAAGATATAGGACAAAGAAAATCGTATGTACATGTTTCAATTTAAAGAAATTAATAAAGCTACTAAAATTAAATTCCACGAGAAAACAGTAAACGTAATGCATTTGACCGTATTTTATTTCACAAGTGCTGGTCAGAGTGTTAATGTAAGTCGCTATCGTATTTGCGATTAGGGCCCCCTCGCACGGAGTGAGGGCCTCTTTGACGCGGCCGGACTCCATAGAATTAACAATATTGTAATTTAGTTCTGTATTGATATTTATATTTTGTATTACTGAGTAATAATTATTTTCACTCGATTTTTTTAATGTTTAATCTTATAGTTTTACTAGAAAAGAAAATGTTTAAATTTCAATATTTACAATTTCTGTTAGTAATATATAGAATATACTTTATCGTTGCTTAGATACTATTATATGTGAAAAGTCTCAAATTTGGATAAACATTTAAAAACGTAATGTCTTGACTCTATGTTCTCTTCTCAGCGAGAAAAATAATTAATATATTAGCTTAGATTAAGCATTATCTGTGTATTTTCTTAAATTAAGTTGTAAAAATTGTTATAACTTCAAAAGTTCATTAAACATTGTCATGTCTTAATTTAGTCCAATTCAAATAAAAAAAGTAGTCAAGAACGATGAACTGTCATGACGGGGTCGTAAAGATTAGCTGAATCATTCCGAAATACCGTCACCCCTATATCTCGCATAATATCAACTTCAACACCCTTTTGGAATATTTTAAATAATATGCATAGTGTTGGGTTTATTTTATTTAAGTTACTTTACGAAAAACTTTTTTTTATGCTCTATCCGCGCATAGCAGGGTGGGCAAAGAAAACTTAGGAACCTATTGTTAAGAAATTATGTTCCCATTAAGATATTTCCGTTCTTCACTATCCGCCAAATTATGGAGGCATCCCATATCGAGTGCCGGAATTCAACGCCGCGCTCTACTTTACGTCAGCACGTCAGCGTCAGTATATAAAATTTTATTGTTCAGTAACTGTAAAAGGTCATTTTGTCGTAATAAATCACAGACTTTGAGATCCGTTCATGGGATATTCACTACAAAATGCTTAATACTTAGGTTCTTTCTACGTATTCTCCAATGTGCTTGAAAATTTAAAATATATAGAAATATGTAGAGCGATATCAACAGTCTTGCCCAAAACCTCTACAAAACACATACCAGGAACCAATAAACCGAATTAACAAACACAACCGTTAACGAATTCACATCGAACATTAGACAACATTTAACAAACACGATCTTACACGACACTAACAAACACAACGCGTTTAAAAAGCCTAATCAACGGCGTTTTTCGGCTCGCAATCAACCGAGCGCCCACAGCCACGGGCGGCAATCGGAAAAATATAATTACCAACATAATCCTCGGCAAATTGGATTAAAAATGAAAAAAAAAAAAAAAACGTAGAAAGTGTTTTAGGGAACGTCATTATTTTCTGCCGAGGGATCGGCTAATTACGACAGATGGATCGGCAGTATGTAATACGCTAATTAATCGATCGGCGTGATATCGCGAGAGGCTTTTTTTTTAATACTGTACGAATCGAACTTGTTTGTGCCTTTTCATTGTGCTCAAGTACATTGGAAAAGGTGCTATGAAGTACTCGACTGTGCTGTGCGAAACACTGTGTCGGAATTAATAAGTGTCGCTTCATATGTTTCGAAAGTTATGAATTGATGTGGAATATGATTATGTATTGGTATTAAAATATTAATATGGAATTAGTAGATAGAATGAAGCAAAAATTATTCTATTTTTAGTTTTGAATCTTACTTGAACTATGATTGTGAAGGTTTGGTCATATTATAGTGAATGTAGAGTGTTTGTGTAAAGTGGATTCTTAGTTTGTGCATTTAAAAAATATATATATATAAGGTATAATAATGGTTTATGAAATGTTGGTATCATATTATAGACCCAGACCTAAAAGCACAACAAAGATATGTGCCAAAGAAAAATTAAATCTAATATTACTGTGATTACACAGTAATATTAGATTTAATTTTTAATTTTTTTTAAAACTCGATAGAAAGATTTTAGATACAAAAATATTGAATAACAATCCTCTTATACAAAAAAACAATACAACAATTCTTCACTAAGCATTTGACTCTAACATACAAACTCCATACAAACCATTGCACCAGATGTCCACCAACAAACACCATGTGTTAAAAAAATTGTACAATTCAAAAAAAAAAAAAATAACATTCACCCAGAAATCGGTAACAACCTATGAAGCGAAAGACATCAACAAGCAGGGGGGTGAATGGAGCCACTTTGGTACCCTTCCACCCTTCATTATAATAACCCGCACACAGACACTATCGATCCGGCCTATACACGTTTATACAAGTGATTAGTGTATTTAATTTGAAAATGCTAAGTAGTTGCCTTGTGTTGCCCCACTTGCGAGTGTGTGTGTAGTGCCTAGTGCCAACCCTTGCGATGCGATCGTAATCGTGATTATAATAGTGATTATAATTTCTATTTTAGTCGCGATTTCAATGAAATAAATTGTTGTTTTGTTGTGATGAAAGTGAAAGCTTCTATTTATTGTATGAAATCGTCAAGATTTATTTGTATTAGCAAATAAGGATATATGCAATGAAATTGTTATTGAGAAATATATTTTAGTTTCAAAGTCTGTGCCATTTAATTATACCCGCGATCACGCCTTTCGCTGGTTGAACATTAAGAGTAATAAATATCAAGTCTTACTTAAATCTATGACCACATAAAGAATAAAAAACAAACAACTTAATGCTTTTCCCCACAGAAAATCCAGAAAGAACTTGTCAATACAGTTCATTCTCCACGTTCTGCCCAAAGTGACGGAACTTGTCATCCTGCAAGGTATTAATATTTCTTATACACCAAGGAGAAAACCTACATAAATTATACTCTTTTAAATATTATCGATTTGCCTCATCTAATATTAAATATTATTATAAATTTCCCATCACCATATATGGTATTTTTCCAAAAACTTGCCTAAATATGAAAATATGCTTAAATTAACAATTAATTTGTGTAAAATTCTGAAAGCACACCATTAGCAATTCGCAACAACACTTACACAGGAGTAATGACACGTCTGTCCATATAATCATAGAGCGACCATTACTTCGTCCGAATAGGATGACGTCCAATGCGGATCTTGAAGGACAAATATTGTTTATTATTAGATTTAGTATTTTAGTATTATTAACTTCATGTAAGCTTATATTACTCTATAGTAAATGTAAAAGAATATCAGTATTGCATATAACAAAAATTCCACATATTATTGATTGTCAATCAATACATGTTTTATTTTATTTTATTTTTTTATTATTATTTTAGCATTCATAAATTTAATGCTTACTTAAAGCAATAACATCTTTCAAGCAATAACTTTTTAATTATACTGTAATGTTAATTGAATATTATAAATGATTTTTGCTTGCTAGCTGTATGATAAAATAGTTTTTTCATCATCTCAATAAGGAGATTTGGTCATTAAATTGTCCACTAAACGTGCCAACCAGTTGTTATAAAGTAGATGATAAAAAAACAGGTACAATAAAGAAAATTGCCCATAAGAAAATGATTAAAGACGACATATACTTGGACATGGTCGATATAAACTTACGCTTACAACCGTCATGGATAATTAATATATTCCTGGGACAAAAACCGTGTGGTCACTCTACATTGGGGGGGTGAAACTCTACGACATTAATTTCGTGAAATGAACCTAATTTACATTTAAATAAGGAGTCGCCTTAGCCGGGATAAGTTGTGAAACTAGCGACCGGGGTCTCTCTTTGCCCAAAGCAACTCGGTATTTCATTATTATAATTCAATTCGAACGATATAATTTATATTGTACTCGTAATATACGTGTATACTATACTTAGGTATATATTATTGTATGAATCATTAAGACAGTTAATAATGGATATTGCAAAGGCTCTGTTAAATGCAATATGACGTTCGTATTTTCTTTCACTTTATATTTAAGAAACGGTCTTTATAATAGCATTTATAGTTCTTATATACTTTTAAGTCCAAAAGTAATCTGGTTAACTTAGTTATAATGAAAAAAATACATTATTTCAGGCAAATTACAGTATTTTTTCAATAATTTTGTATAATTGACTAAACATTACTGATATTGATAAAATTCGATCAAGTTTAATTTCCAGTAAATCATTTCTCAATATAAATAAGAGAAATATGAACAAGAACAACAGTCACTGGGATTGGAGTTTTACAACGGGCTGTGCACCCAGAGCGCGGCCGCGGGACGGGAGGTCATCAATAACAAAATTAAAAATCCCCCAATTTGAATTTTAATTGCGTCCGATTATAACCGCGATGGCGAAGCGCGGGTGCCCTCGGAACTTTTTTGAACCTCTTAAATAATTCATCTCAAAACTTGCTGCAACTAGTCCGAGCCAGATCGAACCGGTTTAAGGCGGTGCGGGAGTAAGTTTAATCCTTATAAATTTCCTTTTTACACAAAGCAATATAAGTAATTAGCATAATTTCGTTGAGTAAATGAAATATGGTAATGAGGGGGGGCTCAATCCCTTCTTGGGTGGATGGGAGAGGGTGGAAAGGACCCTCAGTCGCATCCTCATTGATACTCGTCACCGCTCGATGTAGTGATGATTACAATTAAATTATCCGCCGTTCTACGACAGCCATTTTGTTCCGATTTGAAAACTTAGGTTTATAAGCATGTACATATATAACAATATTATAAATTTAGGAAAAAAATATTAAATAATAAAATAAGTAGGCATATGAAAAAATCCTTGGTTTATATTTTTATTAAATAAAATTATTAATATATTTAAAGAACTATATTTAAAGATATATTGTTTAAAATAAGTTTTGCGAAACGTAAATCGAAGTTTAATTTTAACGAATCCCAGCTTTTTCCTAACTATACCTAACTGTACTTAGAATATTCGAAAAAGCTCACTCAATAGAAGTCCAATTAAAATCTAAGTGCTAATAAATTTCGAAAGGAATCGAACCGACGAACGTTTTACTTCGTGAAATGCCTCCGCGATAAAAGGTCTTCGAAAACACAATACCGCGTTTCTACCCCTCGGTCTCTGTGTAGGAGTGGGACGGCGCTATCCAAGACAATATAAGTGTGATAAGGACGGGCACCAATTGGAATTAATTAATTATAATTAAGTTTTAAGTTGACGCGCCGGTTAGGAGTAAGCGTATTTTCGTTTAGAATGCGTCTGTGTGTGTGAAATAGTTTGCGTGTGTTCAATATCGATTCGCTGCTATGGCCAGAGATAATGAGGGTAGGGCGTATTGTAATAAGTTTTTGAGGAGGATATTTCAAATGTTAACCGGCTCGGTTGAAAAATTACTTGCCTCTTTGGAAACGATCGGGCGATAGAGCTTGGTTGTTTGGTCGGGTTGCACTTGCGAATTACGTCATTTGTGTTAGATAGGAGCTTTTGTTGTAACTTAGATTACAATGTTGAAATAGGAGGTTGATATTAATGCATTGTTTTTATTAGCTTCTCGGGGTATCGTGGGCATAGTAGGGTTAGGAATAGGGAACCTGGGAACCTAGTGCTAAGACACTCCATTCTGGAGACATTACGTTTTGATTAGCAGAACTCAACCCCGCGCTTTGCCTTGTCACCGGACGAGGAAATGAAAATACTAAATATTTTATTTCCTCGAGTGGGAATCAAACTCACAACCTTTCGCATTTACAGTCGCACGCCATACACATTGTTTTATTATTGCTATGAGGTTGTGTGATTATTAAGTAGTTAAACATGACCTAAATAGGCGAGTGAAGTATGTACTAATATATTTATTCGACATTACAATTGCTTTAAATTATATGCAATAGGACGTGAATTAATAAGTTACTTTAAATTTAAACTTTTTTTTCTAATAAAAATCAAACACATATCTAACGCTTATAATCTAAATACTTTCCTATTGTGCCACAGAGGTGTTCCCAATTTATACGTTGTATATAATGACTTTAAACGCGACGGTTGTAGATTCAATTCCCACTTAGGAGATGACCTCAGCACCACAGGGTAAAGAAAATAAAGCGATGCCGAGTTTCAAAAATTGAGCAGTGCGTGGAGAACGAAATATCTTGACACTAGGTCAGTACTGCTCCAAAATTTGGCGAAAAGTGGGGGGGGGGGCGAAAAGTGGGGGGTCTTAACACTAGTTTCCCTAAAGAAAGTAAATATTTTCAAATCAGGACCACATTAATAGTAAATTTACTGTATTACAGGTATTAGATAAAAATAATAGTTATAATATGCTTGTTTTACACAATATTTAGTGTAGAGCCGACGCGACGCCTGATTAGGTCGGAGCACGCAATAAATACGTATTTCACTTTCTTGATACGAATCGTATTTTGTGCGTTATAGTAGGAGTCGATGGTTTAGTTTATTTTTATCTTATTTTATATTAAATTGACATATATTTTAATATAATATTAAAATTAGTCCTTATATTGTTAAAGTAATAGGTACAATTGTATATTTTTAATGTGTTATTCCACACTAGGGTGAGAAAATTTTTGGAAGAATTTTATTAAAATTTTTAAATGCTAGATTGGCAGTTGCGACCATCAATAAAGAAATTATGTTATAAAGTTTCATAAATAAACAAGCTTATAAAATGTTTAAGCATTACGCATCTTGTGAAAGAGTCACTCCAAGTTAAAGAGAAAGCAGAAACTAAATATATTCGTTTCCCTCACTGGAGATTGAAGTGACAACCAACGCGTTTACCCACTGCACCACTATAAAATCAAACAATTTATTGTACATGTTGAATTAGATTTTTATTAGGACTTCAAACGATGTCTGTATAATAGTAAAATGTTTTGAAATAGAAATGCTATTTTCCGCCCATAAATGTTTAGATTTTCAAAATTAATATACAATTTTTTTATAATAAAAAATATCTCGTTATACCTAAAAACCACAAAATAAAAAACGACGTTGTTTAGAGCTTTTGTTTAGAGTAATAATTGCTTTTTCTAGTACAGTACAATTAATTTTGTGAAGCATACTTCTAAATTTGACGGATTAGATTAGGTAGAATTTAGGTATACCTAATAACTCTATTCTTCAATTAAACAAAAATTCTAAAACAGTATGAGAATTGTTATATTTTAAAAATGCAATTCGCTTCTTCACAATAAAAGAATATATATATTTTTATCTGTCTATATTTCTCTTAAGATTATTTAAATAAGATCATAAACTTTAAAAAAATATAACACATTACATATTTATTAAAAATACACACAAAACCAAACACATAAATGATTTTATCTTTAACTTCTTGTATGATCCAAATATGTACAAACTTAGGTGTGTATAGAAACTGTTATCAAAAGCTAAAAAGCGAAAAAGCTAATTTTCGCTAAGCTAACGAATAAGCTTTAAAATTGATGTTTTAAATATCAATAAATATTAATATTTAAAATAAATATTAATAATAATACAATAAATTTTAATAATAAAGAACAATTATTAAACACACAAGCATACACACCCAACATACGTACGAGGACGTCTATAATAATTCCGTTATCAAAGTCAGCAAGCACAAAGCTTATCAAAACGAGCAACAGCAAAAGGTTATCTGGATAGATATTAAGCCTTGCATGTCTCTAGTCCAGTTCCTCATCCAAAATCGATACCACCCTGTTCCCCCTGTTATAGCGCGCTTCTAATTCGTGCCCCACGTATGCCGATCTTTGTCGTCTGGCGGATGTGCGAAATGTGGATGTGGCGTTTTTGTGTGATTGATGTTTTAAGTTAAATTTTCGGTTCGTTAGTTTTGTGTGTTTGTTTCTTTGTTTGTTTTGGGGCAGACGGAATCTAGTGTTAAGATATTCCGTTCCCCACTTTCCGTCGATCTTTTTGTTGAGACACTGTGTGTTGAGTGGCGCGGTGTTTTGAATAATTACTAGAGCAAGGAAATATAAATAGTGAATAATGATTTTTTATAGGGTTGTGATTGTTAATTATTAAATATATTAAATTACTTTTATCCTGTGAATTAAACATTTTAAAATCAATAACAAAGTAATAAGGGAAAATAAATATTGAACATAATATTAAAATAAAACCTTTTATATTTTGAAATTCCTTATAAACAAAAACGTTAAATTTATTTATGTAAGAATGTACAGAATGCAAACGCCTATCGTGAGCTACATATTACATAATTTTTTCATACAAATAAACACGAAACTAAAACTTATATTTTACGAAATACGCTCCTACAATAGCAAAAATGCTGCAGAACAAACATTTTGCTAAAAAAAGGGTTGTTATAATAGAAATACAACATTTTCATTGAACATATTCATTTAAATACATATACAACGTAGTGTTCGATTTCTATGTAAAACACCTCACGGTAACTAGATCCATTGTTAATTGCACTACTCCTAATTCGTAGACAGATCTTTGTGGCGACTGTAAGAGTGCTAAACGTGGATGCGGTATTTTAAGGCCTAGTAAGATAAAATACAATAACAGATAAAAAACTGATTTTTTTTGTAGTTGTTTAAGTTTCGTTCTCACTTGTAGTCAAATAGTCAATATCACTAGAATATTATTCTAGATATTATTTGGCACTAGAACATCTAGTTATTTGACAGAAAAGCTCTTGAGACCTCTTTCTCTTCTATTTTAGAACAACACACCTATATATATTTAGAATATTTACAGTACATAAATATATTTCAACGTTTTCGGTTGGTTATTATCTAAGTCATCTAAGTGTATAAACTATGACTATAGTTCCATTCTCACTGGGGTTCTTTTCATTCGTTTTCAAATTAAAATAGAGCGGAGTTGAGTTACGCAATATATACTAAAATATTTTCAAGGATAGTAAGTTGATTACGAAGTACTTATAACAAGTGAATGAAATAAAGCAACAAAAAATTCAAGTTAAAAAAAAATCTAAATCACGTAAAACTCTTAAACACAGTGTGACAAGTAAAAGTAAAGTGTGCGGAACCAAGTGGCGCCTCGGGCGTCTAACGCTCGCGCCGAATGCTGATAAAAAAAATAAAAAAATCTAACAAGTGCGAAGAGGGAAATGTAAAGGATTCTGGAGGGTTGGGAGTACGGATTAGTACTTACATAATGTAAGTATTATTCAAGTCTAGACTATTTTTTATGTAAAGCTGACTAAAGAAATATTTTTTTGTGATTTTAAAAGAAATATTGAATTTAAGAAACTTACTAAAAAATTACTTATGAAGAAAAATATGTTTTTTAAACTAATATTACTAATATTACTTTCAGCATCAAAGTTGTAATACTAATTGTACATCTTAATAATTAATATATTAACAGATAGAAAAGATTAGATAAAAAGCGACATATCGAAGTTGTAATGGCACTCGGAGAATATTTCTATTGATAATATAAGATTTTTCCAGATCTAATAAAATAATGACAGGTGAAGTCAAAAAAATTGCGGAATATTTGGCCGAAAGATAACTCAACACCTAATTCACCCTGCACATACATCTAAATCCTAGAGATTTCTAAAAGATGTCTCGAATAAGAACAAAACAATCCAAGTTAAATATAATCGTATAAAAAATAAGCGAAAACCACAAGCAATTCACACAAAAATCAACGAAAAGGCTAAAAAGGCGAACGAAAACATCTAAACAATGTAAAAAGAAGTTAACTGGAGTCGGCAGTCGGAACTCGGAGTTAACGCGGTAGATGTAACCGACCCTAAGCACATATTTGTTCGCGCCACGTTTTTGACGTTCCTACAAGGATAACTTTTCTTAGGGTTGATACATGTGATTTTTTGGTTTGGCTTTTAAGACTTTAACATGCTTTTGATGGTTTAGACAGAGATAATTTAGTGTTTAGACACTCTGTTTTGCATTAGGCGAATATTTTAAGTAAGTTTCGTGTTAGGTGGCGCAACCCAACGCCGCAGTTAGTCAACTATCATGTGAATCAGATTTTTACCCGCTGCGCCACTATAACGGTCAATGATACGGTAAAATCTATGTAGGGGTGGCAAATTATATTTTAAGAACGTTAGATGTTAAAACTTTTTGTACTGAGTATTTACACAAGCTTTTACAACTACACGACTACGTAGGTAGTAATTATTTTAATTACATTTTTTACATTACCGCCGTAGTCTCGTTTTTACTCCACCTCTAATTACTACTTTAATTATTCAAAAGGTCAACAGTCTGATTATTTAAAACTGATCTCGACCGGATCCGGGCGATGCTAATGATCAATTGATTATACAAATTATCTCAAGTCTAAAATTTTTAATACTAGCGATATAATTGCTCACTTGCCTTCAATGAAACTATAATATAAGTGCCGCTATCGACGATAAGAATGTAAATGCAGTCGTAAAAACAATTAAAATTATGACTTCCATTTATCAAAAGCGGCGGCAACATAAAACACGTGAAAGAGCCGCAAAAAAGCTCGTTAATCTAATTTGCACGTATCAAACAAGTCGGTGCGCGACAACCCTAGCGAAGGCAATGAAAAGTCGGTTAAGCTAATGTTATCGAGAAATAAAAATGTATAATAAAATACAAACACGCCGCGTGAGGAAACAATTTGCCGCAGGAGACTGGAAGATTTCGTGCCGCTAACAAACTTGATTAACTTGCGAAATACGACTCTATTGCTGTACCGTAGAGTTCAATTTGAAGCAACGTAGTGGTGTAGAAAATTCCTTAAATTTTCTCAAAAGTAACACTAACGTTTGAGCTGTATGCTATGGCGCTAAGGCCTACAATTGAATGGCGGACTGTGTGGACTATTCAGGAAGAAAAGAGAGTTTTCCGGCTCGTCGGGGCGTCGTGACATTTGTGTTAAGCGGGGCTGAGGGAGACCCATTCATAAAAGCTCACCAACCAAGCTTCTATTTGTTTGAAAACTTGTTGTATATAAAAATTAACTAAGTTTGTTATAAATTATGAATCTTGCTCTACGGATGTTTTTGTGATTAATTCAATACTTAGCGAGTAGATTAAGAGTTAAATCATTCTTAACTCATAATCTACAAACCAATCGATTACATCCAACAAAAACAACAACAAAAACTAAGTAACAGTGTGTTAAATAAAAACAGTGAGATAAGAAATGCAAACTATCAGTAACGTCTGTGGTTTGAGCTGAACACGAGCTGTCAACGAAGAAAAAGAGCATGCCGTCGGAGTTCCGGCCCGGAGTATGTTGTTTTTTCTAATGGGGCTGCAAGGACACGCTTACGGCGCCACCTGTTGCGCGGGTCACGTGACTTTTTTGCTCCAAGGACGCGCGCCTCCTTCGCTCATTCATGGGCGGCCGCCCCCGCTCCTTGCGGGGGTTAGACATTTTTTGTTCCCCCACATGAACCCCGAGGGCTTTCACCTACGTTTTCGAGGTCACGGCGGGATATTCCAGTGTTTTGTTTGTCGTTTTGCTGCGCCTCAACTTTGTTTAGGATTTGCGGATTCTCCTTCACTGGGTTGGTGGTTGTGGGCCGTTGACTTACACCCTGTATATCACACCGATTGTAGTACCTGAATGTTGACTTGAGTTGGTATCGTGCCCGTAACTAATCTTGTTCTTAAATTTTATATTCGTTAAGACGATTAGTTACAAATTGTAATTCTAAATTTGTCTGTTGATGTGATGTGAAACTGTGAGAAAAATATTTCGTCTCGGAAATGTTTTATTGGAACCAGAAAATTTTATACCCAGTAAATTTAGAATAACCAACAGTTCTTAAACATAAAACGAGTTTTAATGTGTTAGCATTTCATACTTAGTTAAACATTTATGAGCTTTTCGCAACGATTTTATACAGAGAGTTCTATTGAGTAAGCAACATGTTAGACTTAGATTATAGATTGAGTAATATTTTTTAGTTAAATTTTAATTAAATATTAATACCAAATGGATTATTCTGCTATGTGATAGTTATCGATAAAACTGTTGCCAGGCAAGGGTTGATAATAACCTGGAATGAGGAAAGTTTGTTAAAAATTGGGGATTAATCATATAAATCCTTTTTCGGCGGAGCCAGGCGTAAAACTGTACAGATTTTCTCGAGAGATCATCTACGAGGATTTTAAAGAATTTTTCTTCATTACAGCCACTATTATTAGAATTAACCAGATTCTAATTAAACCCCGTCCTGATAGTGCACCGTGGAGCTGTAGACTGCGTAATTTACATTAATCCAATAATTGCATGGAGGTTTCCTAGTTAGAAATTCAAATGAGATGATGTACTGTGGGGGGAGGGGGCGGTCTTTAGGGAGGAGGCGAGGAAACGGTGCGGATAACCTGCGATTATCTGATCTACACACACCATTATCGCAGTTTTTCAACCGAAATCTTGAACTGCTTGTAACTTTAACAGTGTAATTTTGTTCCGTGCAAAAATAGTATAATGGTTGAGGTAAGGTTTTTTGGTGCCTTCTTAAAATTTAAGCGCTTTAATTTAGGAAATGTATGTTAAATATAATTATTTTTTAGTAAAAATAATTTGGTTTTTTGTTCAAATTTAAAATATTTTTGTATATTTTATAAATGTTTGCCAAGACGTTAGGAAATCTGAAAGAACGCGTGATCGAATTAATGAATTTAATATCTATTCTTTTTTTATTTTATTTGGTAACTAGTGGAACTCAACGCCGTGCTTTGTCTTAATACCAAGTGAGAATCAAAAATAGTCGCAATTATAATAATTGATTTGTTTCCCTGTTATAACTAGAAATATGATATTGTTACGAACAGCTCCAACGCAATGACTAAACCAAAACGGGTGCTCTTCCTAAATAGTCTTCTTCGTTAGCGTGATCTTTTATAGAATTCATTTGATCATATTTAAGGCAGCGGTCACTTTAAATAGAGTACTTGAATACTATAATAACTTTCAAACCCTACTTCTCCAAACGCCTAAAATTACATACAATAACTCCAGTTTTAGTATAATTAAGATATATCTAATATATATACATTATAGACGACAATAGTACGAATTATAGTGGCTGTAACGGAGGGACTTGATTAATTAAATTGTTATGGTAATACGCGTCGGGGATTTTTGGTCGATGCGTAGTCTGAGCTGGTCGTGTTTATTCGAAGTCCTACAAGATGACGGAACCTAAAACATTGTTTTGACACTGTTTTAGAATTAAAACTATTATTTTGATCGTAAACTACATATAGAAATTATTTTGTATTATTAATATTGGTATTTTTTTTGGTAAATTTAATACTTTACTGTTGAAGAATTAAAAAATATTTAGGGTTCTTAGCAATAACTTATCATATTTGTGAATTATATTACTAAATCGTATTAAATATTAAATAGCTAAGTTACAAATTCAATTTCCTATATTGAGTATTTCAATACAGTTTGACCGATTATAACGCCGTGGTTTAATTTTGCTTGCAGTAAATCATTTCATTATCCCAGTTTTTCGTATAAGAAGAGGGGGCAAGAGGCGGGCATTAAATGTTTTAGATACCCACGTAAAAGGGTAGAAAGAATCAAGTGTCAAGATATTTCGTTTTCCAAATTCATGATATTGTGGCAGAACTCGTACGAGCACCGTTATGACAGACCCATGAAATAGAAAATATTTCATTCCCTTAAAGGTACCTAACCCTAACCATCGCGTTACAGTCAAACTCAGTCTCACAGCACAAAGACGCGGAAGAAAAGTTAAATGTGTAAGGTCGGTTTTGATAACCCGCTCTCAATCTTGAGAGAGATCTTGATGGTATGTATCCTCAGTGGGAATCGAATCTGCACTTTGAAGCTTTCTTACAAATAATAGGATATTATAATTATTTCCTGTACAACACAATAAGAAAATGGCCGACATATCGGAATTTGTAACACTTGCGGTTTTGCCATCAATAATTAGTAAATTGTTCTTTAGTATGTACCTATTAGTATATACATTGTGTGTAATAATTGTGTTTTGTTATTTCATATACAATATCAATATTTTATTTATAATATAAGCTTTGTCATTTGTTGTGGATAACTGTTATTTATAAATTCAATATTTTATGAAATGGTTTTTAGAATTTATTATTAACAAAGTTATTGTACACTAACATCGTGTGTTTGTGTGTAAGTGTAGAGTTATTTTCATAATAATCAAAATATTAAAAAAAAAGATCAAATTAATTTCCATTATATTTTATCTAGTTTTACATTCAATAAGTAGTAACCAGCAAGCATTCTATATAGAGACATTATAAAATGCAACCATAAATTAATTTAAATTTAACAAACAACCAAAATACATGAAATTGTCCCATTAAAATTTATAGGGTAACCGTACCGATGATTGACCGTCTAACCGAAACGCAAGGAACAGGGTGGAATGAGGCGACGTCGACGCCTTAGTAATTTCCGAAATCGCTTGTCGACAATCAGCCTAGTGGTGCGCTCTGCAAAACGAACGAATAATTAGATCTCGATCCTTATCTAATAGTCATGATTGTCGCTTGTTTTCACTGCTTTTATGTTCGTCTGAGCCGAAAATGGTGCAATTCTTGATAAGTCGCCTCTTTTTTCAGCTTTGAGTCCCATACGAAAAATGTTAAGTTCATAAGAATAATTCTCGACCATAAGGCCGATATTTTTTTATTTATTCTATCATAGCTTTGAGTATGTACGGCTATTAATTGTTGTTGTAACTGAAGAATATCGATATTTTTAAATTAAATTTATAGAATAATATGCTAAATATAAAACGTTATTTAACAATTAGTTACATCAGTTATTTTGTATCTTTTTTGAAGTCAGATAGAAGTAGATTATAGGAAAATTATAAAAAACCAAGAAGACAAGGTAGTTTTGTTCTAGTGATGGTAATACCCGTAATAACTGTCGGCAGTCGACTAGTGATGCAAATGCATGCGATGAAAATTGAATAATTAGATCCCGATCTTTATCTGATTGTAATCCCTTTTTCCCGTATCGTTGATGCCGTTTTCAAATACTGTTTTATGAGATCGTGTAAATTTTTGGAAAGTATGAAGAATTTTAAATGTTTTTAGATTTTACTTCTAGAATATCAAAATCTCGTAGATATTTTTTTTATATTTAATTTTTTACACCTTTAGTAGATATAGTTATAAAAATAATCTAAAAGGAATACCGATAAAAGACTACTACTTTATATTATGAATGAATTAATCATAGTATTTATATTTTATTAGTTTTTTAGACTAAATAAAAAAGAAAGACGTTCGTGCTTTGGTGTTTATCGTTGTATTATTCGATACATCAAGTATAAGCCGTCCGTCGACACCAGGCAATCAGAAATATAATTAGATTGAGGCCGACGCCTAATTGTGATAGTCTCAAGTTGCGAGCCCCTAGATACCGGCCGAGCTGGGCGCATTGACAAAATCAATAGTTGACCTATCGTATGACCCTTAAGGACAACAGACAACACTTTTATTGAAAATTCGACTAAAATAACAATCATTTATATTAATTAATGGTATATGTGTAAAATTCTATTATTTTGGAGAAAAAATTGTAAGTAACTAAGAGTAATTTAGAGAGTTTTCAAACTTAGGTAGCGACATAATATAAAATTGGTAGTGGAAGTTCGTTATTCCATAATACAATGCTATGGCCTCCCATAAAAGTCAGCCGTTAAACAAGATAGGCGGCCCCGAACCGATAACTGTTCTTTCAACCGCTAATCACCCCATGAATCCAGGGAACCTACGGACAGTCCGTCATAATTCCGAACTTCAAAAGTAATACCATCAACTCGGTGTTAACTTAATTTGAGTCACTTTAACAAGTCCAATTAAAGGAATTTGTGTTTCTCTTATCTTCAATATAACATTGAGCATAATTTCAAATTATATTTCAAACTTTCCGATAATGAAGGGTGGTGGGAGAGGGTTGGGGCGGGCGGGTGCGGCACTTCGCTTATTTCATTAGTTACATAAATTCTGCTATTGAGGATGGCTGGCAGAAAGGGGACGGTTTACCCTTATTACTTGAGTCTCCTTATCAATACAATTATTAATATAATAATATTATTATTGTAATAATTTCAGAGCGAAGTGGAAAGAGGAGTCGTAGCTTAACTTTGCCAGCAATAAAGGGTGGCGAGAGATAATGGAATGGAAAACAGTTTGAAGTTTTATTGGAAAATTGGTACTTACTAATTGGTAGCATTATCGATCTATTAGCGACTTGAAGCGGATGAACTAAATACGTATTTATTTTTAATTTTCTGAACTGCAAGATGGCTACGAGACGTTAGAATCAATACGTAGATTCACTCTGGGTACTGTCTTTTTCAACTTCTTGGTTGTCTCAAACACTATCGAAAGAAAAAATATATTTACCTACATTAAAATAAGCACAAAACATAAATGAGTTTTTATTGGGATATTATACGGCGTTTCTATTTAGAAATTAATTATACGTTAATATACAATTTGGTCTTACTAATTTTACTTTTCTCTCAATAGTAAAATTCGGTCAAACGGCCACCATTACCTTAAATAATGCTAAATAATATAACCGAAACTTAGTTACGTATCTTATAACATTTAATATGATATCAGCATCGTGATCTAATGAAACCTCTCATATATAGAAATTGAAACTAGGTTGAAGGTAATCCGGTCCCGGGTGGCCCATAAGTATAGCCATAATTCCTGAGGGCCACGTCTCATTATAACACTAATACAAGACTCATCCCGAAGTTACGGTGAATACATTAAAGGGTTCAATCCTTACTGATGAGACATCGGTCGGGTGGGGTGCCTCCCCCCCCAAGCCGGGGTCGCTCCGGGCACTGGCCTGGCCAGGGGGAAATAAGGCAGGCATTATAGGAGATAGCGTTCATTTACATTGTCCAATAACTCCAAGTAGTGTCCGAGCGAATATTAGTTTATGGCATGCGGTGTTTCTCGCCGCCACGTAACTGTATATACTATACTGTTCTATACTAAACTACGACCGAATTGGAAGTTGTTGACGTTTTTTAACGAAACCCCCGAATAAATTCGAGTCCGTAATTAATTCGATTTGGTTTTAATTAACGGAACGCCAATTTCAATACGGAAAAAAATTAAAGTCTCCAAAGACTTTCCGATTGCAAAACGTCGGAAAATTTTGTTGGAGTTTAGAGAAAGAGGTCAAGATTGATTATTTATTTTGAAATTGGGTTTGGGTTTTGGTTTGGGCAGTGCCTGGCAGTAGCTAGATAATAAGACGGGGCAACGTACGCACTGACGGAAATATACGACGTTAGTATCAGAGAGTGGCATGCGGAGGACGTGCCTCCACGTTGCGAAACAGGGTTGGAATATTTCAAGTTTTGTCCTATATCCTGTCGTAGCTACACAATGTTATTATGTTTCAAGTATACTCCAATAATTAATATTTTTATAAAGTATAAAAAATATATAATTAAAGATCTAAATTAATGCCAGAGGTAAACGTGACAGGTTGCGGGTTCAATTCCCCTTCAAGAAAATGAAATCTTTAATATTTTAATTCCTTCGCTCTGGTGTTGAGGCAAAGCGCGGCGTTGAGTTCCTCTACTCAACACGCAGATAACATAAGCCTTTAGAATTCGGCAGAAAGTGGGGAGCGCATTGTGATAGAACTAGGCTTCCTCTGCCTACCCTAGTAAATATTAATAAATTTTAAATGATCATTTTAAACATTACTTTTACTTATGTAAAAAAACAATATATAGAATCAAACATAAAATATCAAAACCGAAGCAATACTACCACTCAGAATAACACAAATCCACCAACCCTAGCACCAGCCCATGCCCATATAAATACCCAGAATCAAGATGCACCTATAGGTATATAAACACACACGCACGTCGCACAGTCTTCCTTCACAACCGTACAAAGGCTAGGCTTTATTCTCATTCGGTACGGAGATCCACTATCCTAATTATTGAGAGGCCAGCGGCCAGAGGCCAGAGGAGCAAGACTCGGGAGGCTATTGTTTGAGAAAGGTAATATTATTATCGTGAATTCCAGTTTTGGATAAAGCATTAACACGTTGCAGGTGTAGGTTCTAATATTGTTGTGAAGGAAGTCAGTCTCTGATCTGAATGGGTCTGTGGTTAAGAAAATGTAATTGAATGTATGGGGACACCTTTTGGGTATAGTGGTGTAGAGGTGCTGTTGCTATACAAATTGGTTGTAAGTTCGAATTTAAACAGTATTACCTATATGAAACTAACTCTTGAAAATAGATACAAAGCTTTTTTTTATTAGACTATATTTTTAAGCTATTTTTTATTAGACTATGTTTTTAAAACAATTATTATCTAAACATTATTTGTAGCTTTTACGTCAATTAATACAATAAATCGTTTTTTAAGGAGTGAATACACTTAAAATATCAAATTAATTGGAGAAACCATCGATTCTACTATTTTAAGCGGATTGTCGTTTAAAAATAGTAAATCTATGTGGTACGAGTGGGCAGTAACATTTTGTAAAACGCCTACACGTCAAACGCTTGTCATTTGCTGACGGTAATCAAAATCGTAATATATTTTTTAAAATATTATGTACTTATGAAATCTGTGGAGAAAAAAAACTATAGAGATATTTCATTGGTTTAAATAAAAAATGATATGTGCAAACATACATACATATATATACTAATTATATTTTTTTAGGTCGTTATGGCGCAGGAGCACAAAGGTGTGACTGTATCGCGACGGTTGTTAGTTCGATTTCCACTCGAGGAAATGAATTATTATTTTTTAATATTTTCATTTTTTCGCTCTGGCCAGCAAAAAGCTCGGCCTTGAGTTCGCATCTAAATACGCAATGCCTCGAAAAATTCGGTGGAATCTGGGGAACGAGTTTTAACACTAGGTCCTTCTTCCTACCGTGCTATATGCGGGATACAGCAAGCTGCTTTATTTTAAATTTTCATTTGATTTATATCTTCGCAGAGGAGATGGATAATTGAAACATAAGTTAGACACGAACAAAAACAAATGCCACACAATTTTCGCAGTCGATCATAATTCTATCGTAGGACGTCGTCTAAGCATAAATTCATACGTGGCCGCACGCACGCATCGTACCGTCAAATAAACTGGCAGTTTAATCAAAGCCATTAGACAAGTGAGCCAAACACCGTCAACCGACGTAAGCTGACCCGTGAAAGTTAGCCCGGCTTAAAGTAACGATAGAAACGTGGAGGGCTCTAATAGATGGTGGGTGGCGTAGCTGATGCCTTTAACGCCCTGCTGGCCGGTGACCAACGCCAGGAGGCGGGAGGCCATGCGTTCCTAATAAAGATGGCGGAAACAACATGGCCGTTTTGGCGGAGAAATTTGGAGGAATTATGAGAAAACGTGTAGCTCAGCTTCTAAGCTAGATTTTGAGTTACCCGACCGTGTAGCCTATACGAGACATGGCAACGGTTTACACGTTATACTACAGTATAACAAATAACAATAAATATGTATAGTTTCACTAGGTTTCACAAGAAATATCAATTTATTTAGTCCTCCAATATTAATTTAATACAGAATATTTAATTAAAGATGTAATCACACTGTACTGCTAACTAAGCCGAACCCAAACAGCATTTATCAAATACGTCCCATACACAACATCACATTGGCCGATACAAACCCATAATGAGAGGCCACCGCGTGTATAACTTGCCCCGGCCTCCCCTTAAATTATTCAGGAGAGAGTAATCTTATTACATTTACATATTAATCAACGGATTTTAATTATCCACCTTCCCCACCGCGCCTTGATAATTTGCCTTCAAAATGCGACTCGCCCCGGTTAAGGACCTATGCAGACTTCAGTTAAGACACTCGAACTCGCTATAGACTATATACATGTTTGATACACATTCAATATTCCACTACTGTTGTATGGATTATAAAGAGAAAATTAATAAATTCTTCTTAATTATGAATATATCACATAATTATTACCATAATGCTTTTCAGTATATTAATTATTATTGTTCTTAGAGGAATGAGAAATGTAGAAAAAAGGACGTATGAAAAATATAGTAGAAATATATGAGTACATAGTGACAAAATTAGGCCCTGTTGGATTAACTTGAAAATTACTTGAAATTTAAAACATATTGTTTATTATAAAAAAGTAATAATATAACAAGAAAATGTTAAATAATATTTTAATATAATATTTAATTTTTAATCTGGTGTCTACGCAACCCCTAAAGACGTATTTGCGATATAACTTTCCTTGATAGTTTATTTGAATTAACAATTCTATGTTCAAAACTAGTTATAAATTATGAATGAATTATTCATTTGTAATTAAACTTACGGTTACGATTTTCCCGAACCCCAAAACTTACCTGAAACAAAATAAATAATTGATTAGTATATATAAAGTTAATTCTTACATTTATTTTAGTATTTACGAAAATAGTCTAGCTACGCACTGTAGCTCGTAAACCCCTGCTCGTTTTGATTTTGTTTTTGTTTCAAATACTATAAAATGATAATCCAGTCAAAACTAAGTCAACATTAATGGTCCATAATGGGCGAAGAATGCAGAATTGAGTGACAAGTCACTAAGTTGTAGGTGTTACCTATACAACCTATATATAATACAAGCGGCCCGCTCGCGGTTTCACCCGCGTGAACTATGTTATTATTAATTTCTGTCTCCATGACTACGTCCTAGTGACGTCTATGCAAAATTTGAGACTCCTAGCATTTGTAGTAACGAAGTTTCATACAAACTTTCGACCCCAAAAACAACCCCTTAGAAGTCGAATATTGCAAATTCCCGTCTTAGCGAGCACCCACGTCCTATAAGTAACTCCTATGCAAAATTTGAGATTCCTAGCACATGTAGTTTCTGAGATTTCGTGATGAGTGAGTGACCTTTCGATTTTATATATATAGATAAAGGAAAGAAAAATATTTCTACATCTTTTAAGATTGTTGCTACATTTTAAAAAAACTTTTAAAAAAGTGCGTATCTTAAACATATAAGTACAAAGTAAAAGGAACAAACAGAAGTGCAAGTTTAATCAGCAAGCTCATTTGTATGACGGTGGAGGCAACGCATTACGCACTGAACGACCGCTGGGCGGGGACTGTATAACATTGATATATTATACGGCTACCAGCCTCCAGGCACTTAGTAAGTTGATGCAAATGAAAAGGATATTTTAAAAATCAATCAGTTTTTTTTTGTATTAACTTAAAGATGTAAGTAATTAAAGAAGGGATCTGATCCGTTGTTGCTCAGAACTAAGTAATAAGATGAAATATAAAATTTAAATTATGCCAATTTAACAATAACCTTTTTTTTAATATAGTAACTATTGTTAGTGCTTAAATAAATCCTACCGGCATGTGAAGCCTACGTATCCAAATTATAATTAACATGTAATTAATTATTGAAATATACTTTAAAATATATATATAATTGAAAAACTAATTATATATAGATCAAATGAGTCAAGCATTGAATTTAAAAATAATGTATATTTGCTGTACAGTTTATATATACAGTGAGTTCTTTCAAAATAACGGTCCTCAAATTCTGAAATCTTTCAAAGACGCAAAATATTTTCTTACTAAGCATCTGATATATTTACAATAAAAATATTTTCGACATGACAGCGTCTTATAAGTCGATAAACGCCGGTTGCACGCACAAAAACGCGTGACTCATTGTCACGTTCCGCCTGAGCCGAGTGTGCAAGCGAGAGCGCAAAACTAACGATGGAGAGGCTGCCTAAGCGTTCGACTTGTGAGTTGTGACGCATATATCCATTTAAAGTTACTTTTATTTAAATAGTACATTGTTCTTACATCTAATTAATCTGTATAATTTAAGTAAAAAATATTTTAATTAACGATTGCAAATAAATGTTAATTTATCAAAAAAGAACAATTAACTCCTTCTTTGTATTATGCAAAATAATAATAATTCAGTGATAATAGTTCAATTCAATTTATAAATCTATACAATTTTTCATTAATGTTTTTTTATGTAAAATTACCGTCCGTAAATCGACTTTACAGCCAGTTAGTTTATACTTACATATATTTGTGTATAATAAAAGCAGATATTAAAACTACTTATATTTTTATAATCTGTGCTATATTCAAATATGAGTGACGTTAACAATGAAATAACAGCCTTGAAATGCTTTTATCGTGGTCATTTCAGTATTATTATATAAATGCGGTAATAAAATAAGTCTAGACAAAGCTTTGACTCACTTAGCTCTAACAAAGTTTTCGAATTATGCAGAACTATTAAAACTCTTCTTTTATTGCAATATAATGTGTTGACGTGGCCCGGTTGTATATTAAATGTACTATTTATGTTTAGATTTTTTTCTTCGTTGTATAATATTATAAAATAATTCATGTAAATCCGTATCCTTATTTCTTTGTTTTTCATCATGTCTTCTATTAATACTAATATAATACTAATAATAAAAAAAAAATAGATACGTGATGTTGTCTTAAGGAATTGGAACCTTTTAACCAACACGACGTGGTCGTGGTCAGATTCGAAATTTAAAAACGTAGTGATGTGCCAAAATGTTCTCTCATTATATAATCTACAAATTGGAGCCTGCAGCTTATAAAAAGATCAAATCTTATTATCGTTCTCCTATTAATATATAAAAATCGTCTCACAATGCTTCCCTACACTCTCCAAGGAAACACAAGTCAAATTTCCTCGAGAGGAAAACAAACCTACGAACTGTCGCGTTTGTACCCGTGTCACGCGCTTTTTCTCCTCCGCCATGACTGGCCTCGATCCTAAGAGTTTAATATAAAGTAAATAGAAAATATGAAATACTTCACTCCCCCTATTGAGAATCGAACCCATAATATATATAAATATCAATAAAAGATCCACATCATATCCATATCAAATTCAATACTAAATTCGGCACAAGCTGTTTAATAATAGATCATAAATATTTGATAGTTCATTGTAAATATTTTTTGCTAATTTCACTAACTACATTGGCCTTTAAAATAAGTTAGTTATGCTATTACAATTCTTTAATATTAATTAAATTGCAATTATTATTGTAACTAGAAAAACTTAGAAAACTAAACAATTATATATTGCCATATATAGATCTTGTTGGCTCGTGTTCATAGAATATTAAAATTACAAATGTTATAAGAAGTATTAATAAGATACGAGTACTTCTAAGGAGAATGTTAAAGTTAAAATGTCATTTTTATTTATAATACATGTAAAATATAAAAAAATCGAATTCCATACTATATTTGGTTTTAACATCCAAGAACAATGAGTCATTAGGTGTATTTTAATACATAGGACTGCTTACTTAGATACTTAACATATTTTTTTAATTAATTATCTATATAAAACGTTAAGGTGCGAAAAAATATAAAATATAACTACATCCAAGAACTACTATTTATAATGTTAGTAAGCAGCTTTATGCATCTTCATATAGTGGAGTATGGCACGGAAATAAAAACACTATACATAAATTTTATTGAGTGTATGTATCTTTTTATACTTTATAACTTCCAGCTGTATCCGGCATGTAGCAGGGTAGGCAGAGGGAATCTAGTGATAAGACACTCTGCTCCCCACATTCCGCTACATTCAGGAGGCACTACTTGTTGCTTAACGTGACGGAACTTAAAGACTCAACATCAGAGCGAAGAATATGAAAATATTAAACATTTAATTTCATCCAGTGGGAATCGAATCCACAACTCGTCGTGATACCTTAACTCCGTTTATGTCACTTATGTACGTCTATTTATTTTAATTTTAATATAAGGGAACATTATCTTAATTTTAATATTGATTAATGCATACGACCTGTAAAATTGGTAAAACAGTTATCCTCTACCTTTTTAAATGTCATACACCTTATTATCTGAAGAAGGTAGCTTTTGTTTGTGAATGCCGACGAAATGCTTAAGAGATTTGCAATTGTTGAGTTCTGTATTATTTACATACATTTATTTTTAGGTTTACGCATCCCGCACATGGCAGGCAAGGCAGAGGGATCCTGGGGAGCTAATGTTAAGATACTCCATTACCCATTAGGATATTTCTAATCCCCACTTTTCATCAAATTCTTAAGGCGCTTTGCCTGGTTACCAGAGTAAAGAAATTAAAATATTAACTTTTTCATTAGCTATTCAAGTATTTCATTCAAGTGAGAATCGATTCCATAACCGTCGCGTCCACAGTTTCACGCTTGGGCCCTTGCACTATGACAGCCACACACATTATCTTAAATATGTATTTTAATTAGGGTTTTTAATTTTTAATATATATTAATAAAATAATTTGGTGACAGGTAATAGTAAATAGTAATAGAAAGCTAAAGGTCCGTGACGTAGCGGATAAGTTCGAAGAGCTTCGAAGAATAAAAATAAAGATAAGTGATGCCAAAACGTGACAAAATATGTAAATTAATTGATATGAGGACCAATGGACCTTAGTCCACGAATAATGTTAAATATCATGCAAAGTGAAAATGCTTGAGTTGGAAGGTAGACTCTATCATACACCTGGATTAACGCCAGGTAAAAGAAGATAATAAGAAACTAAATACTACCGCCAGTAACGCCCTTCACACCCAAAGGAACCCTAAAAACGTCTCCCGTGTCCCACATAATTAAAGTTAAGAACATATTAAGTCAATAAATTATGTATACAAGTGCGCTGATCAGACGGAGATATAAATTATATTTTAATTAACAAAAACAGGTTTAAGCACACGGCCGCGTTTAGTTTGGTTAATTAAGCGAAAATTATCTTTGAAAATACTCAAAAACTTATTACTTTACTTATATTTTATTACGAAATACGTACATACGTACAATCGTACATTTAATGAGAGTGTAATAAGTGTAAAATAATAATTTGAATGTGAATCGTGTTAGCGTTTTTGATAAAACTTAAGAAAAAAAAATAAACGAGAATATGATTAATTAATTTTATAGTTTTTAGGTTGGTACTTACATTTTAATAATAATGCAGTATGATGAAATACCTATTTTAATATGTTCACAATATTTTTAATAAAAATAAGATAAATATCTTATTACTTACCTATCTATTATTCTTAATAATTGGAAAGAAACTTTTATTACTAATTACGTAATGTAGGTAAAATTGTATTACTCAAATATTTTTCTAATACGAGGTGAGTATAACATAACCAAGAAATAGATATACGAGGTGAGTATAGCATAACCAAGAAAGCGTCATATTTGTAAACATATAAATCACATGATTCATATAAAAAAAAATATCGAAAAAAACAAGCTATTTTCGTATTTCACGAATATTTATAAGCCAAAAGAAGTACGATAACATTACATTAACTAATTAAAAAACGAAAGTAACAAAATTAATTAAATAAAAATGCGGGAAGCCGACGCGACGCGGGCGCACGCAATCTTTGCATATTGATTAGAAACGAAGATCGGACAAATGCAACAGTAGTTTTGCAATATATACGTCTAATATGCAGTAAAAAGTTATTTATTGTGGATTTAGTTTTGTGTTGTGTTCCGTATATAATTATGGTGGGTAGAGGAAAATATCGAGGATCGGGAATCAAATCTACATCAGTCGCGTTTACCTGGTCTTATTACGTGATACATATCACTTATTACAATTACGTAGAATCTCGTTCTGAATAATTTAGAAATATATAGGCTATATGTTTTTTTCTTGTTTTGTTAAAAACGTTAACCGCTTCCGTTTGCTAACAATACATATATTTCCACGCGACATTATAGTCTATCTATGTAGGCTATATGTAGAATATTTATTGCAGGTATGTTTAATTTAATACTTGTGTAAATTCCTATACCTACGTATATATAAATTTTAAAAAAACAGAAATTACATTGCAATATATTATTGAAGGTATTTTTTTATATTAATAACATGTTTGCATGTTTACCTTAATAAAATAACTAATTACGAAGTTTTATTTTCAATATCTCAAGTACGGTAATTTCAATATCGGTTAGTTAGTTCGTAATCGCATGTTGGTATACATTAATTGAGCTCTTTCGCCCGGACCTCTGAGGAGTTCAGATGTGTTTACCAGTAATCCGCGGTTCGTTTCATTTTGTAATAAATAGTGAATTCGCGTAAGAAAAGTCGAGTATAAATAATAGGAGTGCATACATGCGAAGAGATGACTACCTGAGGATCCATCCGTCATCAACAGCAGCAACTGCCCACCTGTTGCGCAAAGGCGACCAACCACACAGCCGTGGGCGGAGTGCAACTTCTAACAGTGAGCGAATTCAACTAATAAAAAGCTTAAGTGTACAGAGATCTGCTTAAACTGGACGGAAAGAACTTTTGTATGGAAACGTCGATTGCCACCATATTAGGTAGACCTCCGTCCTTGCGAAGCAATCCTTTCACTTTTGCAACTATACGTGACTGCTGCCCTGGTACATAGTCTACGAAATGCCACTCAAACGAACGCCACCATCGCATGCGACATTGCCTGCAGACACCGGTAAGGCGCCCTGCGCTGAACTAAATTTGCCGGCGTCATCATTGACGGATTTTGAAACTCACAGACGTCTTGATAACCCGATGGATACGGAAACTACTCTTAACAAATCTGCCTCTGACACCGACTTGACTATTACACCACCGAGCTTTGTTTTCCAACGGAATAAGAGATTTAGAGCCCAGATGGAAGACTCTGCTTCCAATCAATTAGATGTTTTTACAGAACTGAAAGAAATGCGTAAACTGATGACATCTTCTGTGGCCAAACAGGCTGACGAGCTTAGAAAAGTTAATTCTATTTTAAAAGATATTCAACAGTCAAATTATAATATAGAAAATTCGGTTTCGTATCTTGCTGCTCAAAATGAAGAGTTTAAGCAAAGAATAATAGAACTAGAAACTCAAGCAAAACAGGATCGAAATCATATTACGATGCTAGAAGATAAGATTGAGGAATTACAAATGAATAGCAGAAAGTCTAGCTTTGAAATTAAAAATGTTCCTAAAAAACCAAGCGAAAATAAAGATGATCTCATAGGGATGGTCCTGAGCCTCTCGAAAACTGTGGACTGCAACATAACTAAGTCAGATATTAAAGACATATATAGAGTCAAACCAAGATCAGCCGAAAATAAATCGCCGCCAATTATCATTGAAACTAATTCAACTTTACTTAAAAATGACCTTTTAAAGATGGCAAAGTCGTTCAACATCAAACATAAAAGCAAGCTCTGTGCCAGGCACCTGGGATGCAGCATTCAAGAAGATGTCCACCTTAAAGGCCGGCAACGCACCTGTAGCTCCTCCGGTGCTGCACGGGGTCGTGGGCGGCGGTGATCATCATCAGGTGACCCGAACGCTCGTTTGCCTTGTCCTTCTTCCAATAAAAAAAAAACAACAA